>VZSG01000622.1:90926-143522 GCA_013398315.1 Nothoprocta pentlandii | reverse complement strand
ATTACAATGTAGTTTCAGCCTGGCTTTCCAAGTGATACTGTTTGCAATTGTTTACTTGAGCAAAACAATGAAGAAAGGAGCACAGCATTCCCAAAGGGCTTGACAAATCATTTCCAAGGTCAAGTATTTGCACAAAGGGAACAACAAACCCTCCTTTCTCAGCCCTGTTACAGAGCCTGTACCTGTGACATTCACTCGACTTTCAAGGCTTACCATGCAGAACAGGCCCAGCGCTGCCCAAAACACGACAGTGAAGCTGTGCTTTGCCTCACTAAGCCCTCAGAGACTCCCTGCACTGATTTGATTGCGGGGCTCCACCCAGGCTGTTTTCTCAGCCCAGCGCTGCAGCTCCAGAAGGTGTAATTGTAATTGGCCAGAACGGAATGTCAGCATTAATTAATGTACTCTTGTTATTGGGCAGAGAGCTGGGTTCCAAGGAATGTCCCAGCCATTATTTATGGCATTTAATTAAGGCACAATCTTATCTAAATAATCAGCATGTTTTGAAATGCAAGAGTCAAACCGTACATCTCTGCAATAAGGCAAACATAACATACACAAACACATTTTCGCAGAGCATTTTGACATTTTTGCAAGTCATGAGAAATTTAGAAAATTAGTGGGTTTTTTTTTAGCTTTTACAAGGCATGTGAAACCATTCTATGCCTTCTAAATGGATTTACTCTAACTGCCTAATTCATTATGCTAAAACCATGAAGCAATTTCCTGTTCAAAGCCCAGCTCACAGTCTCTCTGTTGTCAAGTATTTGAATTTCAGATTAGAAATGTGTTCATTTGGATAGCATGAAAGGGAAGCTTTGTTGTCAGCTTTGCTTTATGTTCTGCCAGCAGCCAAATCCCTCTTCTTCAGCGGTCACCAGCAAAATACCAGACCTCCACTCTGCTCTCGACTATCTTGAAACAAACACAAATGCCTTTGGCCTTTATGGCCTAAGTCCTGGTTGGAGGTTTGCTGCTCTCCCCTCTCCCTTGATATTTTTTTAGGGATTATTTGTGACAGATGATATCAGTAAATGTTTAGATTATGCTGAGTTTTTCTCATTGCTATAAAAGGAAAGAAGAGGGAGGGGGAAAGTGTTTGCACAAAGGGAAGGAAGAGCCAGAACATCTCGTTCTATTAGGGGCTCTGCAGTTTGTTATGGAACAGTGAGCAGAAAAGCTTGTAGCCTTTTTACCCTCAGTGTGTTCACTAGCTAGCATCTACGCTGAATTTTAACTATGCTACTTGCTTGTTAGCAGCCAGTTCTTACCAGGCTTAGATAAATACACACAACTAATAAAGGCAGAGGCTGCATTTTATGGAAAGGGAAAAGGAGCTTCCTAACATAGCCAGTAGGAAAAATAAAACCCAACAATCATTAAGTCTGGCTAATAGTACGTAAGTCCAGGAGTGGACTTCAGACAGTGTCTGTCACAGGGAGGACATTTTCAAAATTCTTCCATTACTAAACTATTTCTCCTATAGATTTAAAATCTATATTCTCAAAGAATAAACCCCCAAACACATCCTTTATTAATTAAAAGCAAATATTCGCACAAGGAATGTTGTAACCTAAACATGAACTTTGATGGTTGTAAAATAGCTGGAAGCTAAAGTAATTACTTCAGTCATTGAAGACATTGAGATATTTGTAATCCCTTTACTTTAGAATACAATAACCCTTATGTAGTCATAATAAGCTCTTCAGTATAGGAAATGGTAATAGAAGATCTCTCTTCTGATATGAGGGCTGTGCAAATAATTGATTTTTCAACTCAACAACTGACCCGAAGGAAAAAGAAAAAAAAAAAAAGAAAAAAAAAAAAAAAAAAAAAAAGACCGAGAAAGGTCCGATTTTCCCTCCCACCTGGCCTGTCGGTGGCCTTAAGGGTGACAGCACCAGCAAAGGTGGGAAGACACCACTGCCCCAGGCACAGCGCAGCAATTCGGGGTGTCAGGAGGTGTCTAGGTGTCCTTCCTCCCACAACATCCCTGTTCCTCCTTGCTGGCCAGTGCAGAGTTCCTGTCACCACTTTACAGACACACTAGGGAGTCACTTTAGGGGCTCATTTAATGAATCCTTAGTTTTTTATGTCAAGTGGAACAGACTGTGAGGATGGGGCTGGAAGAGACCCCTTTTCACCCTGCCGAGACTTCCCTGGGTGTTCGTTTCGGTTCATCACAAGGCGAAGGTCCTCATTGAAATCCCCATCCAAAATGGGGCGAAAGGCAGATGTGTTTCCATTTTGGCCCCCAAGAGAATAAGCACAGAGTATTTCACCTAGCTCTACAGGTGCATTGTTCCAACATCTATTTCCAAGTGTTAAAAGTGAAGGCAAATCAAGGCTCACTGCTATGCCCATTGATCAGCTTTCTGGCACCCTATTTCATGGTAAGAGCCTAAAAGCCAACAGTGTTCAACACCTACAGTTCAAAAATCTTCTTGTACTCTAATTGTATATACTCTGCAATATTAAATGCAAATAATATTCAGCTCAGGTTTCCATCTGGCTGCTAAATGCCCTCTAGTTTTCTTGTGGATTCTTTCTTCAACTTCAGATTATACAAAGAGAATTAGAGAAAGTTAATATGCATTATATAAACTTTAAATAGAGTACTAAAGAACCCAAGCCCAAACCACTTTAAGTGAGCAGTGATATCAAGCTATTACCTATGCTTACACTTTTATGACCCTGAATTCTACTCTAATTACACTCTGTTTTGCATCACTGTAAGCAAATCCAGGCTCCAAAATTCCCATACACTGTGCAGTCATTTCACCAGTGTGATGCTACTAGATACAGTCCTGATGTAAGAACCTTTTTTTGTGGCTCTAACGCCCTGAATCCTGAATTCCTTGTTTGCTTAGGTCTTCTTCATTAAAGAGAGAGAAAAGATTCAGTTTGCCAAGAAGTCCTTGCATCCAAAAAGCTGGTGCACTGTTACAACTTCATTGAGGGAGGAATCTCACAATAAGAATATGTGAAATTTTCCATTCTATTGCTTCCTCCATCTGCACTGAACAACACAGCACTAACATATACAACATCATGTACTTTCCTCTTAGAATCCAGAAGCATAAAAAGGAGCCTATTTTCAAACCATCTTCTGCAATATCTATGTGCTTAAGCAGTGTTCAAGAAAAATATCTAAGCTGATAAAAGATTAAAAAATAAATTAAACCATAAAAAAATAAAAAAAAATTGCAGAGATACCTTTATTAGATACTGTATCAGGGGCTAGGGGAAAAAAAAGAAATGAAAAGACTTTTAATATAGATCCATAGCAGCTTTGCTAAAAATGTTTTTTTCCTCACTAGCCATTCAGAAGTGGAATTCAGAAATGGAAAAGCAATTATGGTACAAGCTCCAGATCTGAGCCTAGTCACAGGAAAATCACCTGCCAGATTTGTGAACAGCCTTTAAAGAGCATATTTATTATTTATATTCAAGAGGAGATGACATTGTTCAGGCCTGGTCACTCTTTGAATAGGGTTTTTTTTCCCTAAGCTCTGAGTTTAAATTAACAATAAGAGAATACTTCACCTTTCCTGATATGCTGTTAGGCTATCTAATTTGAGGACATGGTGGAAATTACGGCTATGTATGTATGTATGTATGCATCTATCTATCGATCTATGTGTGTGGGGAGGGGAGGTGGTATGCATGTATACACACACATATATTTATGCTTATATGTATTTTATATACATACGCATATATAGACACACTATAAAGAGCGTAAGACTCACTACAAGTAGAGCAACTATGAAATTCTTTTCATGGTTTTTGCTCTAGTAAGCAGAGCTCAAGACTTCTGCCACCTCAGTAGATGACAAGCACCAGCAGAGCAAAGAAAGATGCATTACCATCATTATGCTGCTAGAGATTCAACTGGTACAGTCTCACTGCTCCAGAATTCTTACTTTTTAACTTAGTCCTGGCAAAATTTTTCCCGTGGAGAACTCTCCCAGCACTACAGGGCTGGTTAAAGTCAGAATTAGGGGTTCTGAATATTCGTAAGAAAATATTGGTGTAGTATAAACGATACATATTAATTTTTTCAGCCTTTTTGACTGGCTTCCTATTATTCCCTGTAGCCCTACTTTTAAACTGCATATAGCTGACTGCATCAGCAATGTAATTACTAAATTAAAAAATGCATTCAAAATTTTTCTGATAGTAAAAATTTTAGCCTGACAAAAAAAACACAAAACGTCATATCTGGATCACCTAAAACATGAGCAGCACCTCCATTGAAAGAAAAAAAAGTCTTTTCAACATTCAAGGGGATATTTGCTTTCTATTATTATTCTATTCTAAATAAATAAATAAATAAAAAGAGCCATAATTATTTCTTTGTTTGATTTACCTTCTGATATACTCTGCCATAAACTCCCTTGTGAGGGTCATATTCTAATCTGTTATGATTTTCCTTTTAGCAAATCACATTAACTGATCTAACTAGTGTCTTGTCCATCTCAGTACAATCTTCCCAAAAGATCAAAACCAGGGTCATGCTTCCCAAAAGATCAAAATATGGGCTCAGGATGACAGGAACAGAGCTTGTCAGAGAAGTCTCATTTTACATACAAAAGGACAGTTTAATAACTCTACAGGATCAGCGCAGATTTTCTCAAGACACAATTAAAGTAGGAAACAGAGGAGAGGGACTCAGTCTCACTTGAATCAGTAGTAAGATATCACAATGCAGCCCATAGTGGCCTGAAAAGCAAAATGAGGTAGAATGGTGCAATTTGTCGGTCCCACCAGATATTTGTCACTGTGTTTCATAAAAATGCAATGAATGAGAAGCTACTGTAACACTTGCAAAATTTGTGTTCTGACTTTTGCGTTACCTATTTAAATGTGCATTATGCTTGCCCAGAAAAAGGTTCTTTTCATATGGCTTTTTGAAGAGCATCACATATCAAAGTAATTTAACTGTTAATAGTAAGTAAATCATAATACAATTGTACCAGATGACATGGTACATAAAGAGATAAGTATATAAACGTCAAAGCCCCGTGTGGTTCTCCTGCCTAGCAAATGAAGGGAGAAAAAAAAAAAAAAGTATGCCAGAGGACTCTATGTAGCCAGAGGACTCTTACTCAGATAAAAAGCTGCCATCATTTTAAAAAGTGAATATTTGGGTCATATGATACATAGCTAACTTGTTAGGGAAGAGTTATGGGAAGGGATTTAAGCAGTTTTTATGGAAGAATACATGTCTCTTTATACATATATTTATAAACATTTGGGTTTTGCAAATCTTGCTCATTTAGAGAGATGGTTTGCATGCAGATAAAAGCACAGAAATAGGATCAAAGCAGCACTGAGTTTTATTAAACAAACTGACACAGTAAGATATTGCACCACAGAAAGGAAATGCATAACTTGCCTAAACAGAAAATAATATTCACTGCACTTGTGTGAAAACCTATTAACGTGCCAAAGATCATATGAAACTCTGTGTTGCATCACAGTAGCAAAGCAGAGTGTGCTGATTTCCTAACAAGGCTTCTGCTAGCATTCAGGCAACGAGAACCATCTTTCACCTCTGCCCAGAGCTCAAAGGCTTCCAGAACACCAGGGCTCGAAAGGCACATAGAAAAATAGCTATACTTCCCAAATAACCTCTGCAGACTTTTTCTTTTCAGTTCTTGAATGAAAAATAAGTAATCTGTGTTGAGTGGGGTAGCCTCAGCTTTGCGTTGTGATGTTTCTCTGGGATGATAAAGCATCCTGAGATGCTTAAGCTTGAGAAAACCCTATACTGAGCTGCCAGTTGAACAATTCTCAGGGTGAGTTTTTGAGGGACAGAACTCTTGCAAACTAGCATCTCCAAAATTTGAGGGGCTTTGGGTAGCTGTTTGTAAGAAATTAGATAAGAGAAGGCCTACTGAAATAATGAAAAAAAAAAAGATCAGTGACTCTAGTATGGTGAATTTAGAGAAGGATGTGAATGTGGGCCAGGACAGCCGAGGAACAGTAGAGAATGATCTATTAGGGTTACAAAACAGAGGTGAGACTTCAAAAAGCTCAGATACACACTTGATTTCGAAGCCTTACAATTACTGAGACAAACTTTGCAGCTCTGTGATGATCACCTTTTCAGTGAGGTGGCAATAAACCATGGAAGATCTGTAAATGAGAATGAAAGCAGTCAGGATTTGGCGACACAGTGGCTTCACAGGTGGAGCTGACAGGCAACCCTTCCTTTCGTGAGCACCATCTCAGCCTACATCAGGTTAAACACCAATTAACTCATCAGTGTCTAAATTTAAACACTTGTTTCAAAGTTTGCAGCTAACAGGTCTATGAATCCAACAGGATGCATCATTCTGCAAAGCAAGATATTGCATCCACATGATGACGACATACATGTATCTACATTGGTGATCTCTGATGGGACAGTTCCCATGTCAGCTTCTGTCTGCTTCACCTTCGCAAAAGCATGCCCAAAAATTGATGAACAAAAGAGGAGGCAAGAAATAACAACCGCGATAAAAGAATGTGAATAATTCATAGCAAATTATTGCAAACCACCAGGGGTTAGTGGAGCAAGTTTTGTTTTGTTCACAGAATGAGGAGCTGTTCAGCTCCACTTTAATGGGATCTCATCCATACCGTTCACAAGATGACAATTTTGCATCATAAGAGGTCCCCTGGTGGCATGTATTAATTTATAATACAGGCAAAAGGAAGGGAGTATTTTTGTGTATCATGCTAGTAAAACACACAAACTACTCCCTCAAGGCACATATATGCATACATTAAAACATTAGCGATGGCACTAGAGTTAATAAGAGCTATGACATACAGTACAGCCATTCACACAACTCTTCCCAGTAACCCAAAGGCAACACTTGGCACTCCGTCGTTACTTCTGTCGTATGGAATTGCGCAGCTCAACAGCCAATGACTGGGAGGAGGGGAGAATCAAATAATCAGATCATTGGCACATTATTTTTACAATAAAAAGTGAAGAGTAACACCTTGTTCAATTAAATATCTTTTCTGAATGAAATTTTATATAAGAAGTATTGTGTAACTGCTAGTGTATTTCTTGCCACATTAATTTAGCGAGTAGGGATTGACTTGCTAAGTCTGGAGTATTGTAAATGCATCTGTATTTATCTGAAACCAGAGTCAGCTGAAGAGAAGTTTTGTTTTTGCAAGAGCATATGGTTATATTTTTCTTTGTATTACCAGGTAACAATCATTTCTGATTATGTTTATCCTAATGCAGATAAGAATTAGTTCCCCTCTCTTCTTCCCTTGATCCACAGAATAGTAACAAAAACCAAATGCTTGCAAAAAAGAATATGAGAACATCGGAATTACACTTTGACACAGATAACCTCAGGAAAAAGGATCCCTTGAAGTCTACCCATTTGTGATTATTCTTGGATAGTATTATGTTTCAAATGCATTATTGTATTATTGGTATAACAAGTAAATAAACTTTTTAATAAAAAGCAAGACTACATCTTGATAGATTGCAAATGACAAACCTTTCTATAAAGCATTGGAACATTTAGACTTTTATTTTAGTTGCGTGGCAGTTGGTAAACCAGTGTATTCCTTGCTGCCCCGATACCCTTTAAGTAGATTGCAGCCAGCAAAAAAGGCTGCTTTGGACATTGAAAAAGAGGCTGCCACACTCCTTAAATAGAGGAACAACTTTAGTGAGTGTTGATCATTTGAGACGCAACTTTTGAACATTTAGAAATTTTATTTCTGTATTTCATCTGAAATTTAACTGGCTTTTCTCCAAGTATTTTGCCGCCTGTTCTGCTCATAAGCTGAAAGCAATGCAGTTGTTCATAATGTGGACTGCTTCATAACAAAGACAGACTCAGGCCATGAGACACAGCAAGAAGAACAACTGACGCAGAAGATCCTCTTATACAGATATGCAACATTTTACGAGATGTTTTGGAACCCTCACTTCTGGAGAGCTGCGTGGCAGAAAAGGATCTGGGGGTGTTGGTCAGTAGCCAGCTGAACATGAGCCAGCAGTGTGCCCAGGTGGCCAAGATGCTCCTGGCTGGTATCAGGAACAGTGCAGCCAGCAGGACCAGGGAAGGGATCTTCCCTTTGTACTCAATGCTGGTGAGGCCGCACCGCAAATATTGGGTTCAGCTTTGGGCCCCTCGTTACAGGAAAGACATGCAGCTACTGGAGCATGTCCAAGGAAGGGCAACAAAGCTGCTGAAGGGTCTGGGGCACACATCTTAAGAGGAGTGGCTGAGGGAGCTGGGTTATTTAGTGTGGAGGACTCTCAGAGGAGACCTTGTTGCTCTCTACAACTACCAGAAGGAGGTTGCAGCGGAGCAGGGGTTGACCTCCAAAGTAACCACTGAAAATCGGACAAGAATAAATGCCCAAGGGAGATTCAGGTTAGTTGTTAGGAAAAATTTCTACACAGAAAGAGAGGTGAAACACTGGAACAGGCTGCTCAGGAAAGTGGTGGAGTCACTGTCTTTGGTAGTGTTCAAGAAATGTGTAGATAAGGCTTAGGGATATGTTTTAGTAGGAATGGTGATGGGTAATGAGTTTATTCTTGGAACTGATGTTCTTGAAGGACTTTTCCAACCGTAATGATTTTGTGATTCTATGTCTCCTTTTGAATATGTTGGCATTTTAAAGCACTAAGCTTTGATTTAACATGCAGAATAATACACAGAAGAAAGTATTTTAGCTGTTCTTTTCCTGTGATGCCGCAGTAAAAAGGCAAATAGCAATTTTATTAAATTATAATTAGGTGTAGAGCAACCAAGACAGAATGAAATATTTTCATGTCCTCTATGGGAAATATTCGTCTATGACCCCCATCAGTTCAATTTTTGCTAGAGCGTGAAATAGAGGGAAATAGCTCAGTTTTATTCTATGAAGTTATATTTGTTTTTTTATTATCTTTTCAATCCATGGAGGCCTGTTGTTTGGTCTTTCATGCAACCTTTGGAGAGTTGCAGAAATGAATTCTGCCTATTTATTACTTTTTACCTACACGGCACACCGAAACAGACTCTCCACTGTATCAGACTGAAACCATTGTATCCAGAAATCATCCTAAATCATGCAGTGCTTATATTACATTTGAGATAGAATGCCAGAAAGCCCAGGCAAGAATTATGCCTTTTGAAAGTAAATTTTAGATGGTGATTTGCTGTTGTATGGAGGAGTGAAAAAAGGCTAAGTTCACAGATGCAAGCTGGTTATGATGATGACTTTTTACACCTAGAAATTGCAGGAAATACAGCAACAACTACCGTAAAAAAAAAAAACAGGACACTATATTTTTGCAAACTGAATTACACATAGGCTTGCAAAGGACAATATCATAAATGCTCCCAAATTCTTCTGGATTCCTCGGCAAAGCAATCTACTCATTAAAAAATAGATATGACAAAAAAGGCCATGGCATGCTACAGCTGAAAAGCTAAAATGTAAATTTGCCATTCAAGTGTGTTCTGTGCAATTTTTCTAGTGAAAAATATCCTTATTGCCAGTATAGAAAGATGAAACTCACTTTTTAATACTTATACTGCTGTTTCCTGAAATATAGAAACTATTTTGTTGCTGTTCCAAAGAGTTACTGGACAACATTTCTCTCTTCAGTGGAGCATAGAATTCACTGTCATATATGTAAAAAGCATTCATCATTTACTTATAAATGAAAAAAAAATCTTAGATTCACATAATAAATAATCATCCAGAAGAACACTTCATCAATACCTCCCTCTCTCTCTCCCACAGTTTATTCAAAAAAAAATTTAAAAGTAGAAAACATATTTCTTTTGCTTAACCCTTCAGAAATAAGCCAGTATAAGCTTAAAATAATTGAGGAAGCAGATGTGAGGATGTCTGGGGACTATATATGTCATCTCTCTCTTCTATATAGAACAGTCTGTGAAGAAGTGATTCCAAAAAACACAGTTGGGTATACTGGGATGTGCTAATAGGGACTACAGAGGTGAAAGAAGCGGTTTATGGGCAGCTGGCGCTAAAAATCAATACTAACTTCAATGCAGACCTCTTGTTAACTATATCCAGCATAAAATAGGTGCAAAATCTTTAAAAGAGAATTTTCTGTTCAATTGTCCTTCTCTTCTACTTTCTTCTCACTGAGGCGCTTTCTGAAACCATTCAGTCTACCAGAGTACCACTGCTCTGACTGCTCTGCCTTTCACACTTGTATTTTTCAATACAAAGCAAATACACATGGTAGTAAAAGGACAAATACGTCTAATAGTGCTTGACACACCAGATCACCTGGTATTAACAGCTAAGAGGATCCTATCAAATATATAAATTGAGATTTTTTTAAAAATCCACCATTCAGTAACAAAAATAGCTCTACTGTTTATGGAGTACGTTCATGTTCAGGAAAAATGCATTTCTAACATTGATTTACAGCATCTACATCAGCAATGTCTTTTTAATTGTTATTACATACAAGATGTTGAAGAGGGACAATACAACTTTGCAATATTTTGTTCAGGAAGGTGGCTGCCTTTAGGCTTAGTATCTGGCACTCTGGCACTGACTGAAACAATATGCACAGAAATGAAATATATTCCTTTAGGAACATGATTTAAAGTCAAATGGGTAACTGTTGATATTCTAGTTTTGCAACTATACTGATTATTCCCTACTCTCTGATGTTCATTTTAACTAATAATGCATTATAGCAGTGAAGTAGAAAACTTGAAATCACATCCTGAGCCTGACATTTTGTTCGGGTATTGTCTGTCATTTATTGCTTGTATGTCTGATCTGCATTATAAGTGCTTTTGAAGCAACTATAGGTCCTGACATCCAAGAACTCCATCACCATAATGTTAGCTTGCATCTTTTTCAATTCTCTTTAGTGAAAATATAGTTAGACACTCAAAAGGATACAGATTGTACTGGATAAAATAAGATAGGTGGGTAGGTCTTTAAGTATCCTTTATCCATCATCCAGATACAGACATATTTACAGTTTGTTTGTTGTTACTAATCAAGGCAATGTAATGATGAAAACATTTATTTCAGCCTTCCTTTGAGCTGAAGTTCTAAAATCTCAGTACCAGCATCAGATGTGAAGAGATTAAACAATACATGACATTACATTACATTACTCATTCTATGTGGGATTCACTGTACATGGCAACTTTTGCAGTAAAGTTCATATAACCCTGATCCGTACCACTAAGCCTATTTTTAGCTAAAGATTCCAGGCCAAATAGTAGTGCCGTAAAACATCTGTTTTAAAAGCATAGAAGATCAGCTCAAAGCAGCTTTAAGAATCTTATAAGACTATGACTTAAAATATTTGAAAGAGAAAGGAAGCCCTGGTATTAACATTTTCTCATGCATTAAATTACTAAGCTTCTCTGTATTAAAGAAAGCAACAAATGCAGAGATGGAAATTTTATTCCTAAATCTTAATACCCTTTAAAAACATGGTTGAAAAAATCAACCCATAAACCTGTATTTATGACCTGATTTCCCAAATAAGATTTTCCTATAATAGAATTCACCACTGACAAGTTATTTCTTTCTTTTGGATCTATGTTCAAGAAATGCAGGTTTTGAAGTATCAGTATAAACTCCCACCTTTACACATACACTAGCTCCTTTGAGGGATAATTCAAAATAGATTCAAGGCAGGTGTAAATTATTTTCCTTTCTCTCAGCTCAATTCAGGAGTTATATACCGTTCAATCATATGCTCATATATAAGTATTATAAATATTCTTTTACATAATAGCTGACTTCCATGCTGTAAACGGAAGGGGGTCAAGTCACCTATGTCTAAAGAGGTCCTAAAAGTGTACTAAAGACATGGAAAATATAAAAGAAAGTGCCATACTTTAACTTGCACTTTCCAAGCTTTAAAGTTAAACTTTGACTTTCTTGCATCCACTTAATTCCTCCTCACTCCTGAATCTGTCCCAAAGAACAAGTGCATTCAACTGAGGATCTCCAGACACACCACTCCTTTGAGTTTTCCACTGATCATTGTATTCTGTTTATCTCTGAATGTGGGTTTTTGTGTGGGTTTGATTTTCATTTTCAGCTCTCTCCTAAGCAATTTATTCCCAGGCCTATAATCTTTTTCTTCAACCAGAAAGTTGTCTTTGTTCCCTCCTGCTCTTGTGACAACCATGGACGCCCTGCTTTTCTGGCTGACAGCCACAAAATTTGTAACACTTAGATACAGCCCTTGCAATTTTTGTTCTTGTCATTTTCTTCAGCTCTGCAGCAGGTTAATGCAGTTAGGACAAAGATAAAACAATTCATACTTGCTCCTCTCCTGTGTTCCAAAATAAGCTGTTGTGCTTTCCGCATAAAAATGTCCTAGACACCTAATATAATTTCTGAAAATTCTTCTCCAAGCTCATAAAGCTGATAAGTTGCAACACTGTGACTAGAAAAAGACATTAAAGAGGATCTGCAGCCTCTTCGAAAACAGCAGTACCAACTGTACCCTGTATCCTCTTAGCAGAAAATATGTCTTTGGATACAAGCAACACTAATAACAACTGGGTGTTCAAGTTCCTGGCAAGGTCCAGAATGTTTTTCTTCTGCTGATTTTTATTTACTGCAATTATCCTTAGACTCAAATGTCTGCTTACATTACACTTTATATGCATGTCTCACACCCATAACAGAAGCATCCCTGTTCTTTTAGACTTTTCAAACAAATCTATTTCTCTTAGAAAGAAATTGCAAAATTTCTCTCTTTTTCAAGTATGAATCAAAACCACTTGAAACAATGATAAGTGCAACAAATTTGCTAAAGGAGCTTTCTTGGGTCTGTGATGCTTAGAGGGTTGTGGAGATTAGATCACCTGTGAAAATCTTCCTATCTCCTGACCAATCCCAAAAGAAAAAAATAAACAAACAAAACAAAACAAAACTCTCAGATTTGCCAGTGCACAAAAGTACATATAATGTGAGCAGAGTGAAAACAAACACCACTCACTAGTCTCATTTTCAGTTGGTTATTATAGGAAATGAATGTGGAAAAGCTCAGCTGGATGGATTTTGAGAAGTCATTTTGGGTGGGGAAAGGAAAGAGAGGGTGTCTATTTTTTGATTCCAAAAAGCTAGCAAGCCTTTGGTTTGCAAATGAACAAAAGAGCAAATAGGCTTGGCTACTGACAACCTAAGTCAGATGAGGAAAGCAAAAGATCCAAGATCTATGAAAATACATCCTTTCTCTAAGAAATCAGTTTGCTGGACAAAACCTTTAATCATGGAAGAGTTATGCTCAGCTTTAAAACACAAGTAAAACATCAAGGAAGGTCTCCTGGGTCACTTTTCTGTATGACCTTGGTTTAAATCACATCACAAGTAGTAGCAGCAGCATGAATAATTGGAAAGTATCAAAGAAGGGAAAAAGGAGGTCTCATACTTCAGGCACCAAAAGTTTTATTCTTAAATCACTGATGCTTTGCAAATGCAAACCAAACTTAGACCAAATCAAAATGTCAGCACTTAGTCCACTTTACCTTTTATTTCCTCCTGTTCCGCCTTTTCGGTTTCTACTCATTAGAGACATTTCCCTATGTTATAAGACACAAACTGGCTACCTTGTTCTTTCCTTTGATTTTAACTGTCACAAGCTTAATTTGCACATTTACTGGGACATCTAAACTCTACAGATGCTTGTTACACCCTCACAATCTAATCATCTGTTTCCTTTTTCTCTAACAGTTTACAGACTCAGGCTCAATATCTCTTTATTTTTGACACCTCTTTCCTGTCTCAAAATTGACTTTTCTCTTGCAGGTGTGTGTGTGTGTGTGTTTTTCCCTGAAATGTGCAAGTAAGAGAATGTTTTTTCCCCTGCATGACCCTTGGTGTTTTCTTTCGTTCACCTTGTCTTTGGTTACAGCTCATTAAGCTGCAGTGCTTTATACTCAGTTTCTGCATTGGATGACAGGAAATGGTTAGCTGCTCCCAAGGAGCAGATACTCTCCGCCCTTTGTAAAACTAACCATATTCATTGTCACACCATCATTCAAGGGCTTCTGGTAGCATCAAAATCACCCTCCATCACACTAACGATGACAGTTAAGCTGATAACAACATAATTAACAATGGTTCATATTTCTTGTCTATCATGATGTTTTTGAAACAGTTTTGAAACCCATTCTCTTGTTTAAAGCCAGGCACATGCTGTGGATGTGCACATAAATGTGATTGCCTTATGGCCTGGCAAGCTAAACCCCGTATGTGGGAAGTCCAACTTGAAGCAGATCATGCCCCGTATCATCAAACATGTTTTAAAAGCTTGATCCAGAAATAGCTACAGCTGAGGCATCCACATAAAAAAACAGTTGTTGAAGGTGATCACAGTCCTCTGGGTTCATCTTTAAGAAGAACTTGCAAATAACCCCAGTTTGGAGGCACTAAGCCATGACTTGTCATGGATTGCTTAATGTAGCCTCATAAATACTTTCAGTCAACATTTTTCTGGACAGATATTAGGTTGATCCTTTCTGATGGTCCAAATGTCTGGCAAGCTTGAGTTGAGACACATTGGTTTTAAAATATAAGGCGGTAAGTCTCTATCCTAAAGAACTATGCCATTGGCCAAAGAAAATCTACTCCTGAAGTACTTTTAAATCAGAATCTTGTTCCTGATAGGAAGCAAAAAGATAGAAACAAAAAAGAAACCATCTGCATAAATGTACTTGTTTCAGAAATGCTGCTTCCTACCACCCAAAAAGGTAATTGGAAAATGACAGCAATCCAGTAAGTGAGGAAATCATTCTTCCTTCTCCTTCACTGGGAAGCAGAAACCAAATTTTGAGAGGAATATACAGAATCTGACAGTACTGAAGCATATAGATGTCAAGTAAAATTAACAGTCCTAAATATGGAAATAATTTTCAGTTTGCACTGCTGAGCCCTCTTTTTGGTCATATTTTCATTTATGCCAAGCACAAAATCCCAACACAGGATGTAGGTAATATCTAGATCTAAGATATGGAAAAACACAGAGGAAGAAAGTCAAAACTGAAACAAGAAGTGCAAGAGATCAGAGAAGCCCTCAAACCCAGGAGAAAAATCATGAACAATAAAGCTACAGAAAAGAAGAGAAAAGAATCACAAAATCTGTTGTATTGTTTTCCTGTAATTTCCCACATTTTTTTTCTTACCTCATACAAATACTCAAGTTACAGGAGATTTACTCACAGTTAAAACATTACTTGTCCTTGTAGATTTTCAGTAGATTTGAACAAAGTTGAAGCACGATAGCTAACAACTATTTGCTAAAGTTAGCACTGTTTCACTATACTGTCTTGAAGACTCAACTTCTAACTAGATATCTCAGCAGAATTACTGATGGCGCTGCAGGTTATGGAAGCAGATTTAGTTGTGGGTGTGGTCTTGCACCAAATGTGTGATTTCTGATGGAATTTCATTATGTCTTCAAGATGTTTGCACATTTCCACTGTAATTCTATTATTATTCACCTGGTACAGAAATAAACACAGTGAATATTCTCTCCTACCCCTCCAGATCCAGAGGTGAGTTATTTCATATTTATGCAATCTAGTCCCCAGGCAGGCACTGTGGGCAAATAAAGATTGCTGACTGTTGATGCTAACATGTAATAATTTGTTGCCAAACCATAGTAAGTCTCAAAGGAATATGTGCAACCTAGGATTTTCTAAAGCTTTGCAGCTACAGATGAATTAGTGTAGAGTTTTATTTTATACGGAAAACCATCCCTGGCATCAATAAAACCTTGACAAATTTCATGCACAGAGGACTTCAATACTCTTGATGAAACAGGTACAAGTTTTCTTTCTTTTGTATGTGGATAAAATAATATACTGTGAAGCTTCATTCCTAGAATGGGAGGCATGGGAAAATAAAGCTAAAATGCAAAACAAAGTTATGCAGACAACAGCACATCATGTGACTAAAAATATTGCTGGTTACCAAGTGATGCTAAGAGTCTAGAATGTCTTAGCTTTCCCATGGATAAATCTTATAAAGCATAGAATTTCATATGTTGCTCTGGAAAAAATGCATTATGATGAGTATTAATGGTCAGCAGTTTTTCTAGCAAAAGGCTCAATGATCTAAAATAAGACACAGTTCTAGGTAATGTTATATATATCCCTCACAGCCATAGTCATTTAAAAAGAAAACATAATACCGGCCAAAGGTCCTAGGAGCCAAGAGAGATGTAAAGTAAAATGAAGCAGCCAGAAACACTCAGGCCAGAAGGAGTACAGCCTCCTGCTAAACCCTTCTCACAACCACTCCAAATCCTCCTAAGCACCCTAGAGCTTCTCTGGTCTCCTGCAAGATCCCAATGCTCTGCCAGCATCCCTCAGCATCCACAAATGACTTTTAGTCTTCTGCTCCTGCCAGCTCGAACACAGCTACTGCAAAGTTCATATCTGCCTACAGCACCAAGCAGATATCACATAGTCTGGAAAACATTTAATAGAACCTCTCATGATATTTACAGGGTACTTTTTTACTGAATAACTAAGAGATATAAAACTACTCATTGTGCATACACATAACATGATCCTGGTAAGTGGAATAAGATGCTAGCAGTGGCACAGCCCTTCTCTCCCTCAGACTAGGATACCAGAAGTATGAGTATTTTATCAAACCACAGTTGTGTCTGGTTCATACCAGTATTCTGTGTAAAAAGGCATCGAAATAAGTTTTGAATCTCTTTAGATTACATTATTCCTATTGAATAGATGCTCTGACAATGTTCTGCAAATAGTTGTCAGAACAGAGATGTTCTTTTCACTTTGACACTACACCTTACACACAGGCATATGGGTTTTGCTTCCTGGAAGACTTCTAAACAGTTTTGCTGGTAGGTGTTTGTTATGTAATTTCCCCTCAAATTTATTTTTGAAATAAACATTAATGCTTTCTGAATTCTTCTGCTCATCCACATATACTTTGTGGTTGGGACTCCATATAAGATTAATTAGAGTAAGAAAGCAAGCTATTACACTTACTTTGTTCTCAGACTATGTCCAGGTCACAAGCATTAAGTTTGGCCATTTCAAAAATAGCAATTTTGAGGAAGTGCTCACAGCAGTAAGAGCGCTTTTTTTTTTTTTTTTTTTTTTTTTTTTGTTTTAATCTTTAAATATTTCAAAATTTATAATGTAACCAACATTATCTGTGGGATAAAAGTTCTCCTAGAAAGGAATACTATAAATCCCAAAGAAAATAAATCATTAAGTACACGTTAAGTGGTCCAACAATATTTAAAATCTCATTGAAGCAGCAAAGGATTCTGCCAGGTGTGGTTTCTAAATGGTATCTCATTACATCATCTTTTATGAGAAATAATCCAGTATAAAAAATAGCACCAAATAAAAAGTGAAAAACAATTTATCTCTACTTTAAAAACTTTGGCTCCCACACACTCTACAATATCTGTAACTAACGCACATCAGAGACTTTTACAACCAAGACAAAAATTATTATTTTTTAAATTCTAGTCATTAGCCTTGTTCCATTTCATTCACATCAAATACAATTGCATAATGCTGTTATACAGAACTGTTAGCTGCACAGCCTCTAAAACCAGCTAAATGTCCTTTGAGTAACACACTGTAAAACTAATACTGACCTTTTAAATTAGACATGTAGTCCAGTTCAAAAGGATTGTTATTTCTGATCATGCTGCTTACTGTAAAAACATCCTACATCAATTCTCATGCCAAAAGCACAATATTTCAGTTTTAGTAAAAGTTGATTACTGGCATGCCTATGCAAAGAAACAACACATAAATCAGAAAAAAAAAAGACATGTTAAAAAACATGATCCAAGCACCAAGGTTATTGTTAGCCAAACACTGAACACGAACAGTTTGATAAGCCTTAAATATCACCCACTGTTTTCTGTTTTTTCATACACAGATGAGGGCATTTTAATGTAACCAAAGACATGAAAAAATCAACATATTATGCAAATGCAATAAGAAATGTAAAATGATAAATTAGCAAGCAACTATTCAGTTATTACTGTGACTAATTCCTGTAGATGGTGCCACAGCAAATGAACCCAAACTTGTTCTGGTTGACTGCAGTTCTCTGTTGAAACATTTCCATTTGGTTTGTTTGCTGCTTATGCAGATCACTGAAGTAGATAGCATCTGTTTAATGAGCTCCCACTTCATTACAGAGCTGCACTACTTACTGAGTCATTCTCCTTAAGCATGCAGGCTGTGTAATCTGGTGTTGTTTTAAAGCAAATACTAATTTATGATTACCTGTTACATTAGGCCACTGAAAATTGTACTCACACTGCCTTGCATGAGCAGAATGCTAATGGTATCATTATGGACTACAGCTTACAGTCTGTGAACATAAATTCCCATCTCAAGTATATTGGCTGAACAATGGATGCTGCTTAGAAAGGAAGAAGAATAAAAATATGCTATCTTGTAAAACACACAAATTATGGTCTCCATAGCCTTCAAATACAGAAATGTAAGGAATCATCAGAAACATTTCAGTGATGATATGTTGTCTATAAAGACAGTTGAATGACAACAGAATCATTCATTCAAATCTTATGATTATTAGGTAATTTATATAGTAGAGATAACTAATCAGTCCTATTTCAAAATAAAAGAATGACAAAGTCTCAAAGATTTTGCAGTTATAAGACATATCACTGGTAATCTTTAGAACAGGAAAAACCTGCAGAGCACAGTCAGAAATACAATCAAGGCAGTGACAAATAAACACTATATTATAGTTCAGAACTGGTCAAATGGCACCTTCAGTTAATGACTGCCTAACTGGAACAGTCTGTATGAGTCATCAAGTCTAGTCCCCAAAAGTCAGAGGCAGCAGCACATTAGCTTCAGATGAGTCCACAGGATATCCTTTCCTTGCCTTACATCTAAACCACAGAGCATTTCTCGCTACATAACCAAAAACGAAAAACCTCCAGAAAAAGGCCAAAAGTTATACGTGCAATATGCCAAAGGAGGCAAATGTGGGAGGAGAGCTTAGACCCTACAGTTATTGACATTTTCTTGGGACACATCAGAGAAAGTATTTAACAACATTTTCTATGTAATGTGAGGAAGTCCACAACACACTATAACACCCTAGGAGACAGTAAATAAATACATAGGGCTGCCCTCTGCACAAATAGTTGCTGACTATCTCACTTGAAAAAAAAAATCTTTCTTAAATTACAACACAAATTCTTTGGAGTTTTTTGTTTTTGTTGGTTTGGTTTGGTTTTATTATCTGCTCAGAATAGTTGAATATATGCATGAGGACTTTCTACTATCAGTCATCAGGAAAAATCTATTACCTACAGATCATTCACTAAGTAACAGTGGCCACAATCTAATTAAATAAATAATCCTTTAAATATGAAACAAAGAACACAAGAAATATTGACCTAAGCTTCAGAGAAGAAAACCAACCAAGATCAAAATGAGGACACTGAAATAATTTGATATAGGATTTAGCTGTTTAATCATGCCAGGATGAAACTGCATCATGGATACAACCTCTTAAAACAACAACAAAAAAACACATAAGCATGATAGAGTCGACATGGTAAAAAGTTCTACTATAAAGGTTACACAAGATTGACATGAAAGTCTAAGATGCAACCTCAGTTCACATAAGAAAGCAGTATTGGGTAAAACAAAATAAAAAACAGGAAAGCTAAACAAAACTCTAGACAACAAACAAAAAAAGGTACGGGAGAAGTAAGTAAGAAGATATTTAGTTTTCAGAGCTTCTTCCAGTCAATAAAATTGAGATATTACTATTACAAAATAGTCCATAGTGTACATGATCCAAGTTCAGTCAATAACTGATAGGTTATCCGGTCTATATTACTCCATTTAAAAATGTGTAATTGTCTACTTATATGAGCATTTCCATTAAAACAAGGCACAGAATGAAAAACATGAGCAACCCTGCAATTATCTAAGATATTATCAAGCAAAACTTTCCTGTTACTTACTTTGAGGCTGAGTACACTGAAGGATGTAAGACCTTTATCCAATAAAAGACAGGAATAAGAAACGGGATATGACGAAAGTGCTGCATCAAAAAGTGAAAAAAATAGTGACAGGGACAATGGATATAACCTGAATATAGTGATATATCTCTGGCACAAGAAAGGAATTAAACACTTTAGCTGTTTTGTCTCCTAATATTATGCTAGCTCAAACATTGCTAAATAAGTGGTCCTACACTACAGTGCATTGCACAGTAGATACCTTTTTAAGTCTTTCAGACTTCCAGAGTGTAGGCAAGTCTCCTCTCCTCTGGTCCAAACCATAGCCTGGTCCTCTCTTCCCCTCCATAAGCCTTCGTCATTCACCAGCACTCTGAGATCCTCAGAAGATCCAGTTCTTTAACTGGAGTACCCCTAAAAACTCAATATAAGTTGAGAATTGCTTTGCCCTTTCATTCCAGGCTATTACAGTTTCTTTACTTTTTTCCAAATTGTCAGTAGTTCACTTTGTTGTAACTAAGACCCCAGGAGATTTCTGGCTAGAGATCCCTATGCACATGAGAAGTGGCAAGATGGAAAGGCAGGTCCCCTTATAAAGCTGCGCCAAACTGTCAAGAAAAGGATTTCTTAAGCTTTTGGCTCATGGTTTCTGCTCCCAAACCACAACAAGCTACACATATCTACATAAAATTAACAAAGCATTATCTTATATTTTGTTCTTCCAGAATAAAAGTGTCTGATTTATTTGGATCAGCAAAACCAATTTTGTTTGCTCAGAGTTTTGAAGCCACTTGGAGTCAATGCCTAGACTCCATCCCTATCTTTTAAGAGGTGTGTGCATAAACCACTTGAAATTTGTTTTTGACAGTAAAGAAGCTCATTCTAGACAACAAATTAAATTACTGGAAACAACATTTCAAAGGCTTTCTGAAGTCCAAATAAATGAACTCTGAAAATTTGGGAAAAAATAATCAAACAAATGCACTAGATTACATCACATAAAATTTTCCAAACTCCAGAGATATAGGCAATAAAAAGAGTGACAATGGCCAACTAGTTCTGATAAAATTCCCATATGAATAAAGAACATCACTTAGATAATGCAATGCTCAACATGACGTATTTATTTCAAATAGGTCAATGATAGAAAAGGTAAGGATCTGCCAAAAACAGCAATCATAACACTAAAAAGAAAATTGCAATCATTAGGAAGCAATTGGAAAAAAAAATTCCCTTGAGAGTATATGAACTAAAAATAACTGGGTAAATAACAAATTAGCAAAGAAAAATAATAGTACTGGAAGAAAAACAGTATGGGAATAAATGTGCATCAGATGAATGATCTTATGAAGGGGAGGCACTTGCAGGGAGGATTGGGGTAAATCATACCCATAGTGATTGTAGAGTACACTAACAGAAAGGGCTGAGGAAAACAGCCAGCAAGCTTAACTATTACACATTTTTCCCTTAAGAAAGTTCCTGCTCTTATGGCACAGAATGAAAAAAACATCCATAAAGGCATGCTTGGGTTCAGCCTAGCAGAGAGTAGGAGGAACGTGGACAGAGAGAAGGAGGGATACAGCTTTTATATATTCACTGAAGTCCTTTAGATGCATTCTTCTGTAGACTGGGGCACGTCCAGCTCAGACAGGGAAAGAAAGTGTGGGGAAGATGGCTGATACTAACCATACTTTTCTACCCTTGAGGCATCAGCTAGGTAAAGAACATAATTAGGACACCTTTGCTTGCCTGCCCATGTCCCTTGGATCAACAACCAACTTTTGCTGTCTGAATTCCTATCTAGTGGTCTATTCAGTAGGTGTTCTAAACAAAATGTCAAGGACTTGCCATATACATCTCACGAGGCAATTCAATACCAAACACAAGGAAAAAAGGCAAAGGGATTCTGCATATATTGGTGATATGAAGAACAAATGTGGTCAACTTCCAAGTGCATCTCTTGGATGGGTATCCACGAGGCTGTTAAAATGAGAGCAGAGAAGGAAATTACTTTGAATAATTGTTTTTTTTTACATAATGTACACTAACGAAAGGCCTTCAGAATAAAAGATATTGATGTGAGACTTTTCATATTCTTTTCTTTCTTTTCATATTTTGTAGAAAAACATCAGAATAGTTGACAGACATATACAGAAAATGAGAGCAAAATTTTTGTTTGTGTTTCATGGAACTGCTCTAAAAAAGGGGGAAAGTTGACTTAAATATATTACCATTCTGGAAAGAATTGACTGGAATAGGAGTTGAGTAGGAATATTATACCCATCCTGAAGATGAGGAGGATAGCCTCCTTTATTTATCTCTTATTCTTCACTTATGTACAACCACAGGAGCTTTTGAAAGTCATGCATCAAAGATGAACACACATAAAAGGTGACCATTAGCTCACAAGTACATCTACACACTGAAAAAGAAAAATGGTTTTAAGACTCTTAAGTCTCCAAACCCTTTCAACATCTGTTTTGTTGTTTTGTTGTTTTATTTTTGTTTTCCAAAAGAGTAAAAAGACTGAATTCATGACACAGCCCAGTTTAGGACATATTTTCCTGTCAGAGAGTTTTAAATATCCATGAAAGAAGATAAATTTCTGAAATGAGAAATATCCTTGAGCCATAGCTGTGGCTCCTAGCCTCCTTCAAAAAAGAAAGGAATCATCAAACACCAAGGCAGAGAAAAAAATCTCTTCTGGCAAAACAACTTCTGTTCTGCTAATGCAAGGTTGTAATTCTGTTCAGTTCTGTTAATGCAAGGTTGCAATTACTCTCTGTTCCCACATCAAAAACCTTTGCAGGTCTCTTCTGCTCAAGTGATTCTGTTTTGCACATTATGCAATTTGTTCCTTATACGCCAAATAAACAGATGTCCCTTTCCTAACTAAGTAAAACAGACAAATGAATATAATGGACAAATATTTCTAATCATTTACACAATAAATTTTGATAAACTCTTTATTAAATCTGTCTTCAAAAAAGGCAGTTTCTTCATGGGAGTTGCAGACCTGTAGAACTGTATATTCATTAAGCAAATATTCCCAGATTTATGATGGGGAACCAAAAAAAAAAGATTTACATATCATTTTGAATTTGGGGATATGATGAAAGTTGGAATACTGCATTTTATTTATTTAAATAAAATCCATGCTCTTTATCAAGAAAGGTTTTTCAAATTTATTTTTTATCCATCTCTTACAATCTGATAGAATCAGCTTATAGCCAGCAGCAAGGTCAAAAATGGATTATCTAGGCAGAATATGAATAAGCAGAGCTCATGAGCACATTCTTTAGTTTGCTGCATGAATTCTTCCAATATTTTGTTTTCATGAAAAAGGAATATTGAATAAGCAGAAAAAAAACAGCAATATAACTTGTTACTTTTTAAGTGTGGAAATATAAAGACACAGAGAGAGAGAGAGGGAAAAAAAAGAAAGAATAAAAAAGAAAGAGCACCTGCTTTCTGTGGCTGCTTTCAGGAAAGGTCCCTAAATAATTACTGAGATGGTAACTGACCTAGTCAGAGAACTCTGCAAATAAGGCAAGTGACAAGCAAACCTGATTTGAGATGAAAGCTGCTGAGCATCTCCCTATGTAAAATCAACAAGAAAACACTTCATTTCACAAGGGCGTTCCAAGACAAGTCAGGAATCATGTCACTATGTATATTTAGATGTATGATTTTCACAATTATTTCTCATAAGGTATCCAAAGTGACTACTTCAATGCCTGAAGCATCACATAAAATCATCCAAATGATTCTTTTGACAATGATAATGGAAACCAACATTTTGCATTGCACTTTGAAAAAGAAATTAAGAATTTATATGTATTGCTAGTAATTCAGAAAGTGATTCAATAATTCGGGCAAAAGCAGCAAACCAAACAAAATCAGAGAAGGGTGTGATAGACCATAAAAAGTTAAAAGTACATGGGAAGCATAATTTACCTCACTAGTTCTTTTGTATTAAAATGGAAACTAGAATGTCTGTTCTGTGGCAAATTATAACATTGATTTCTGTTTCAAATCAAAACTATTGACAATTTTAGCCTGTACAAAATGAAAAATCAACAAATAATTTTTTTTACCATAAATTACCTTACTTTCAAAATATGTGTTTTAATTTTATTTGTACAATGTCAAGTAAGTATGCCATTAGACTATGGTGGAATGGTGGAAGGCATAAATGAAAATATTTGAAGAAAAAATTACCTATTTCAAATACCATAGAGCATCATGTTTCCATCCAGTCATTCATTTTGAAGTTTTATTTAAAGAAACAAAATAGAAATCAATGTATTCATTAGCTATTTAAATTTGAACAAAAGTTACATTTCCTGCTTTTCCTTTCAAAACTTTACACGCACCTCAGGTCAAAGCACAGTAATATCAGGCATGACCGCTTCCACAGTAATATTTCTCAGAATTTTATCAACAGTCAGATTTTCAGTAAATGTAAATAAATTCCTGTGAAAATTTTGTAAATCTGCTTGATTTTTAATTTGCTCCTTTGCCTATACTTGCCAACATAAACATGCACAAAATAAAGCATTCTGTATATGTCACCTACCTATATTTTCTATGAACTTTATTTCTGTGGGATTTTTTGTGTGTAGTATGTTTTACCAGTTACCAATAGTCAGATAGAAGGTAAGTGTACAGAAAAAATATGGTTATTACTCTTGCCCAGCAAGAAATGAACTGCATTATAAATCTTCACCTGAACATAACTGCTAGCAAGGTCTTTTTTTGTTTTGTTTTGGTTTGGTTTTTTTTTTTTTTTTTTTGTGAGATTATTCACTAGAAGCACATATTCTCATAAACAATGCCAACTGAAAATATCCAAGAAGTTTCTAATTATCCCAGGAATACTGCAATAAAGCTTAACAGGCATTCCCAAAGTTTTCAATAGCTGCACTCTGGAAAATAATTTGCAATACAATACACCTTGTAGAAATAAAGCTTTCTAGTGCTCAGCTCCAACTCGTAGGGGTATCAAATCTATTCTTAGGTCACAGTTTTCCAGATATACACAAAAAAAATCTAAAGTGCAAGCATGATCTGCTCCTGAATAAACGTATACAACAAAATAGACCTTAACAAAATAAATATTCTCTGTCTTTGAATAGTAGCCCTCTCACAAGATGAAAACGGCAGATTCTTTCAGCTTTGGGGGGAATTAAAGTTACAGTACACCAAACAAAATCACAAGGTTGCATGGCTGCATAGTCCACACTTCCAACAAGACTAATTTATTCCTCGACGGCCAAAAACCAGTAAATTTTTGGTCTAGAAAGCCCTCTAATAAGGTCAGCTAAAAGCTTCAGAATACTAGACAAAAATCAGCACTTTTAAGAGTGATAATGCTGTTAGGAATTCCTGCCCCCGTCACTGCCACTCCAGTGATGCAGCTTTGTCCAGTAATGATGATACCATGATTAGTGAGCCTCCAAGTGCAAAACGAGAATGCAGCAGTCAGCAAAGCAGCATTCGGTATTTTCCTTTCAGTCATACAGACATGCCGAAATAATGATCCTGGCAACATGTTAGCAAAACATTAGAAACACTTTAGTAAGCAAATAATTTAATTACAGCCTTCTCCAAGGCGGTTTATATTGCATGACCCTCGACCTTTTATATTGCTGTACCTAAACTCAGCGTGGGATTCACACTTCCCATTCCTGTCACAGAATCTCTCCATCTTGTACCATTTAATATAGTGTGCTCCAGGTGTTCGCTGGTGAATGAATAGTTATATTACTACCTGTCAGACACAATCACACTCTATTCATCATTCGCGGCTGGCTGCGTGGAGCCCTGCTTCCAGCCGGCTCCCTCTCTATTTCCTTGTTCAAACGTCTGCAGTGCTTTCGGCCCATCTGTCAAGCCTGTCATTTAGAGGGAAAACAGTATCAGCGCTTTAAATATATGGAGTTCTCTATTGAAACAGTGCTGTGATTGAACTGTCAGCATTCTCAGTATCGCAGACAGTAATTCATGACTGGTCAGAGCTCCATTTAGGTTGCTATTACTACAGTGACCCTGCCAGGTCATGCTGAGGGTTTTTTCCCTCTGCAGTTTGGTCTATAAATAGTGCAATTAACCTTTCAAGAATTACAAAATGTTCTCAGTTCCCCTCCCCCACAAATCCACTTGCTATTTGTGACATTTATAATAATCAAGGGGGGGGGGGGGAAGAATTCAACAGGAAAGGTCGTTACTGTCTCCTGAGTGTATACATAAGTGCCAGTGAAAAACGAACACTGTAACATCCCTAACCCTGAAGCTCTTTCTCAGGCACAGCTTTTACAGCCATGATCCAAAATTACATCTCAGGTTCCCACATTTTTTGGATTAAGGTCCAGAGTCACAAAGTGCCCTAAAAAAAAAAAACAAAAACACCTGAATCATAAAATATCTATCATTGCTAGAATACAACCTCAGTTTTTATGGGATTTGGGTTAAAACATTGTGAAACAGAATTCTGAAATAAAATTATTCTGAAGTTTTCTATAAACCTGCAGAATAAAAAACTACTTCTTGAACACATGCAGCTCCTGGTCTTTCTTCCAAATACTCTTCAGCTTAAGAAAAACACAGAACAACAATTCCCTGTGGCTCAGAAGCTCATCTATGACTGCTTTTGAGGTAACTCACAGTGATGGAACAGATTTTGGTCTTTGTTATGAACTACCTACCATGACTTTGTCTGCTTAAGACTAACTTCTGTGTAATTTGTAAGAAGTCGGTCATCTATTAACTGGTCTCTCTCTACAGTCCAAGGCAGCTGAAATAGGTGGCTTTCAGTGGCATCTTTATAGACAGCAACATCAAAAATCTTATATTATCCACAAAGAGAGTAGATTTTCTTTGTTCTTGTCACTAACATTGAATTACTGAGCAATATGGTACATCTGTGATATACATTCAAGTGGATCTAAGGATCTACCTTCACCCACTGTTTTTTTTATGAGTTAGGGTCATGATCCTGGGACCCAATAGGCTCCACAAAATCCCTCTACTTTCTGGAGGGCAAGGGATAGTCTCAGAGGTAAAGGAGTTAAGAGAGAAATCAAAGAGGTTAGATCAAGGAACAAAGCAGAGCAGAGCGGTGAGTGCCACAGCCGGCTTTGAAATGAGACCAAAGCCCTAATTGGAACACAACAGCAGTACTGGCTGGGCTGAAGCTTAGGGCTAAGGCCTTGATCACATTTTCAGGTGCAGACATGGTCTTGTCACTGAACTTCTCTGGAGAGGTGTCTTCACTGGAGGAAGTGCAAGTGAATATATATAGCCAAGCTATGTAACCCTAGGGAATGACTTTTTTTCCACTATTAATACTATGTAAAATCATATTCAGAGACTCAATCACAACATTCTTTTCAGTGTAATTTTTGCACAGAAAGTATGAAAATACAAAATCCAAACAAAATTGTACTTATGAACATTTACTAGCACATTAAAAAGACACATCATGCATTTTCTCCGTATCAGCTAAGTTGTGTCACTCATTGGAAAACACAAACAAGAACACAGATACACACTTAATATAAATATATATGTATATAGATACACACATTCAGGTTTGTATCATTAGATTAAAGCTGCAAAATTCACAAGGCACAAGAAGCACCAAAGAAGGCAGTAGAAGACTTGCACAAGGCAAAATTATTCATCACATGAATGTGGAAAGGCAGCAGAGAAAAAGGTGAAAAGGTCTTTTCAAGGCAATATTATCTGCTTATTACAGACACAGAGTGAAATTAATTATGTAGTTTCAGCCAGCCTGTGAATATTCTGGACTCTGAAGGAAAGATACGGTAGCATAAATCTCTCTGTGCTGTTAGCAGCTTCCTGAATGTCTCCTTCACCGCCATGAATGCAAATGTCACAGCTTATTACAGATTTTGAGTAAGTATAATTAAGAAATAATTTCATCTAGTTTCTCCCTTTCTTGAAGAGAGTTACAAAACAGAGAGGCACAGAACAGTGGCCTTGTTGCTGGTTTTAGCATTTTTAATGAATACTCTGCTGTCTGCCCTCAATCTGAAGGCACAAGCTTCCACTTACTATAGAGGCAGAATAAGTGCAAGTCTCATCTCATTAACTGTCATACTACCAGGCTCTATGCCATACCATTCAAGTTTCACCGAGCATTCAGAATTGCTTAATTATGTACAGTAAAAGCAGTCTGCTGAGACTTTCCCTTTCGGATTAATACGGTGGCACAAGGACAGAGGTCATCTTCATGACTCACTCTTGCTTGGCACTGCATTAACTCAAAATGACGGAGGCCTTTTGTTAGTAATAAAAAACAATGTAAAGAGCATTTGAAAAATAAGATGTTTACATCTTATAAAAGCCACTTTGGATTTTTAAGACTAACAATAGATTTCTTCCATCGTCCCCTTCTTTCTGCGTTGGTGTTAAACTGCACAGCACATTCCTTATAAATTATACCACCCTATGTTAATTATAGTGCGCTGACACTGCTTGTCATTACTAAACCTACTACACGTTTTGTGTGCTCAGATTTTAATAGCTGTTTGTTCTGCAAAATGTGGCAAAGTCATACAAGTTGGCAAGACTGGTCATTGTTCACATCTTTCTTTAAGCTTTCACATATTGTTCTATTTTTATAACAAACACACACACAAATCCCAGTCATGTGCCTTGCATTCTGCAAATGCTACACGATTTAATCAAAATAGACTATGCCTTGCTGAGTGTCTATGACATTTTTTTAACATCTCCTTATGCCTTCTTCTGCATACAACCCTGAACACAATTTCTAAACAATCCATCAAAAACCTTACATATCAAATGCACACACAAAGACACAACATTCACCTCCACATATATGCCTTCTTATACACAATTTTGCACTGTATAATTCTGCTTTTCAATGAAAAAAAATCAGAATCAGCATTCTCTTAAACCTAAAAACTTTATGTCTATCCCTTCCATTTCTAGAGCTATCCTGAAAACAGAAAGGGAAGAAAGCTGCCAATAAGGCTAATTAGCCAGTACACATTACATTTGGGGGAAATAAATCAGATGGATTATGCTTCTTTATTCAGTAATTTTGTACTTCATGTCTTTTTACAGGAAGACAGCATGAGTATGGGGACATTCTCATAAAGAAAATATAACAGCAATTCCACTTAAGTAATATTGCCTTTTTCACAACATACTAGAGGCAGTTATGTTTAAAGGAAAAACATACCACTGTAAGTGAAAATATATGTTCCCTAAACATTCCAGAAAACTTTAAGTGTACACTAGCAGAAGATAAGTGTACGCTAGCATTATAATTCAGCATGCATTTATTCCATGTTTCCCTTGAGGGGAGATGTGAAGGATTTGGTCACCATCTCAGAGAAGAATTAATGCAATACTAGTAGTTATAATTTATACTAGCTTTAATAGTCTGAATAGAAAAAAATAGTAGTCTAATTGTTTTCTTTCTTCAGTTTTCTTTCTTTTTTCTTTCTTTTCATTCTTCTTGACTTTTTTCCAATGCACCCACTCCTGACAGATATACACTTAATTTCATACATAGAAAAACATTCTGAAATATAGAAGAAGCATTGAATCTGCCATATTTTCATGGCACTGTGCTACAATTCACCACATTCCCATATGTTACAGCTTTGAAAGGGTAGGAACAACTTACCACCAGATGCAGGTCAATTGCAAACTTGTAGCTTCCAAGAGTGTCCTTGTCAAAATAAACTGGACTTCAGATTATTTTCTGTGATTATTTACAGCCTTCTAGTACTTGCTTGGTTCATTGTGTGTATGCTATATGTTTGTATACACATATAATGCATATGCTCATCAAAAATTATACAAACTACGGTTAACATGAATCAAAAGTGCAAGTGGGCGGTAAAGACTGCAGGAGAAAATTTCTTGCAAATCCAATACAAGCAAGTGAACAACTGAAGAAACAACAGAAAAGTCTAGTAGGTTTCATTTTTATCTTCCTCACTTAAGTCATTCAATTATTAAGGGTCCAGAAATTTAATTTAATTCACTTAAATTAAGGAAAAATAACAAAACATCGAAAATTTTATTAACAAAACAACAAAATTTTGGTTCCAGTCTGCCCTGGAACATGAGAAAGCAAAAAGCAATGATTCTTTGGTACTTTCCTATACAAACCAGTCCATTACCTATCCGAGCCCAGTTGGAGGTCTGTGGCCAGTGGTGTCCCCAGGGGTCAGTGCTGGGCCCAGGGCTGTTCAACCTGTTCATCAGTGACCTGGACGAGGGCACAGAGGGCACCCTGAGCAAGTCTGTGGACGATCCCAAGCTGGGTGGAGTGGCCTAGAGGATCTCTAGCGGTCCCTTCCAACCTCAACCATTCTGTGATTCTGTGATTATCTTTAATATGCCTCAACAACATTAATTTATAAAAGACGCTTTTCGGAGACTCTGTCTCCTATCAAAAACCTTCCAGAATATGAAATATTGAGTCAGGCTTCTCTTACAGAGACTAAAGCACTAAACTCATTGGTCAAGCCATGGGCAAACAGATAAAAAAAAAAAAAGGTTCTCATGCTTCAGATAAAAGCACCAAGCCAGTATTAAAATAAGCAGTGAGATTTGAGCAGTAGCACTGAAAACAGCAGATGTATTAGAATAAATTCTTATATATTACATTTCTGGAAAAGTAGATTATAATTGGAGGAAGTAATTCATCTTTCCAACAGTTTAAGAAGACAACTAGGATATATTTTTCACATGCATATTTTCATGGCAAAAAGCAAGCAATGGATAAGTTCCAAAATCAGTTTCAAATATATTCAAGCTCATTTTGGACACAGACAGCAGAAGTTTAAGTAATATTCATCTTCTCCAAACTGAGGGCTTTTGTCTCTTGCTCAACTATTTATTTTCCAATATCTGCATGCTGTTATATTCTTATATTCTTATAAATATATTTATAAGTATAAATATAACAAATAATAGAAGTTAATATAAATACGTTATAAGTATTGCTATATTTATTGTTTTATTTATATTCTTAAATGTTTAAGAAGATAACATGCAATATAACTCATAACAAATAAAAGTAGTCTGGGCCAAAACAAATAGAATATTTCTCATATTGCAAGAAGACGGAATGTGTATCAACATACAAATAAATAAGATCACCTACTCAATTTACTGCTGTCCTTTCTTTCCAGCAGGTAGTTATAACTTTTGCAGTGGTTGAGAGAATAGAGATGGAAAGCTTGAGAAGCAGAGACAGTCATATAAAGCCTGAAAGGCAGCAACATTCAGCCCAACCCAGGTGTTTAGGAATATATGAAGGTATTGATAGAAGACATGCAATGCTGGAGTCAGCTCTATAGAAGGCTCTCTACAAGCTTGAGAGATAGAAGGCTGCAATAAAATGGAAGTTACCCATGTCTTCAGTCTATGTCACAGTCCAGGATCTGCATTTACTAAACAATATAAGGCCAGACTACTCATACAGACCAAGTATTATTTTATATTTAACAGGTACGTGATCTTTTGTGGCAAATTTTTGATATTGCTACAGCTGATGCCAACAAAAAAGTCAACAAAAATTTGATTTTTTGTTTTATTTTTATTCCCAGAGAACTTACTTTAAGAATCTGCTTTTCTTTTTTTATATAAATTCACAGATTTATGTTTTTTTCTCAGAGTATCTTCCTACCACACGTGTTTTGAAATGCAGTCCTCAGATCAGTGCTACAAATATTAATGAACATCTCTCATCTCATTTCATTTGATTTAGAGAGAAATTATAAATATTATCTCTGTATGAAAAGTATACAGCTACAAAGCAGCCAACAACTATTAAAATGAACAGATCTTTGAATTCATGTCTTTGGTTTAGGTCAAGGAATTTTATCATTTTAACAGAGGACATACTGGCAGTCTCAAGTCAACTTCCTAATACTGAGAGTCATCCAAATCCTATTTACACTGCTAAATAAAATCTAGGTAAATATTTAAACTAACTTGTGTCCTGCTGGATTATCATCTGCCACTACAAACGACGAAAATAAGTACAATTCAATGGAATTTACAGGCTAACACAATCCCTCTTTCAAGCACAATATATTCCATCCAACAGTAACAAAAATAAAAAAATCTAATAGAAAATAAAAAGAGACTGTATAACAAAAGTAAATAAATTGAACTTAAAATTAGTTAACAATTAAAAGCAACTGTATTAAAAAAATGGCCAGTTAACTGCATGATATAAAGGTCAAGTTAGATGCATTTAAAAAATTAAACATCAAAATTAATTTCTTTAGCATCTTTACTATTAAATATTTTATCTAATGGATATATAGTGGAGAGGCAAGTGATGAAAAAGGAGCATAATCCATTAAAAACTATGACATAACAATATGCTAAATCCTCCAGCAATTGTTTCCAACTCCTTAAAGTTTCTTGAGCCCTGCTTAATACTCCATACCCTCAGTAATCATAAAATTTCTAGCAGTGGAGTCCTTCAAATGCTGTACACAAGTGAAGGAGCAAGAATAGAATCTACAATCTTTCACTTGCTCTCACAGCCTGATCAATAAGTATGCACTATAACTGCTGTCCAAACACTGATGTTGCAAGAGTATCATTGCTCTCAGTTCAGTGAAAATTGCCAGTAGTATCAAACAACTGAGGAACAAAATTACAAAAAACAGGCCTCATAACATTACAGCATGCAGCATTTAAGTACCTGGACATTGTGCAGTTTTGAATTTCTGAGGTGCTAAAGCTACATAGGCAGTCAACTGAATAATCAACTTCTTCCAGTGTTGTTTTCCTTCTAGTGTTGAGCTTGTAGCACATTTAAGGATTCAGTCTCAGTCTCATCTGAAGAAGTTACAAGACCTTACAAAAGACATCAATAATTTAATATGAAAACCATTTGCAGTTTAAGGAAGATATGCTCAGAGCATAGTTTCTTCAAGTCTTCATTAAACACAAGTGCTTCTTTTATATTGATGGCATGATTTATAGGACACTGGTTCTCAAACAATAAAAGTTGGATCTACCATACTTTGTGATATGCAATTTAATCATTCCAGGGATAACACAAACAGTGTCAGTAGACAATTGTGTTTAAAAAATCTAAAGCTGGCTTATTACTAGGAACACAGTTTATAATGCAGAGTCTTTAGCATTACTTGACAAGAAAAAAAAACAGCAAGAAAAAAGGGCAAGAGGTTGACATGCTCTGAAAACTCTTCACAAGCTGGCAAACAATCTCACCCCACAAATGTCAATTGTTTTAGCTGTAGCTGAAGAAAAACCAATTTAATAAATCATATTTTAAGTTTTGTGGAAGGACTTTGCCAGACATAGTCAGGTGTTAGATCATTAGTTTTGTAGGCATTCCTCCTTAAAGTAGGAACTGCAAGTTCAGAACTGCACACATGTAGGTTACCAGGACAAACTAGAGCCAATTTGCATCATACCACATCTTCATGAATTCAGCATTTTTCAGCAAACATGTCAAACGGCACAGGATTCAAAATGTGTTTGGGAAGGCATTGCATGCATTGTTTCACTTTCACTTAACAAAGAGCCGTAGTGGCTTAGATAAGAACCTTCAGCCAATTTGCAGATGGCACCAAGCTGGAAGGAAGAGCTCATCTGCTTGAGAGTAGGAAGGCTCTGCAAAGGGATCTGGACAGGCTCTATCAATGGGCTGAGACCAACTGTATGAGGAAGGCCACGTGCTGGATGCTGCACTTTGGTCACAACAACCCCATGCAGCGGTACAGACCATCGGCAGAGTGGCTGGAGATTTGCAGGGCAGAAAAGGATCTGGGAGTATTGGTCAGCAGCCAGCTGAACATGAGCCAGCAGTGTGCCCAGGTGGCCAAGATACTCCTGGCTGGTGTCAGGAACAGTGCAGCCAGCAGGACCGGGAAAGGGATTCTCCCTCCGTACTCGGTGCTGGCAAGGCCGCACCTCGAATACTGCGTTGAGCTTTGGGCCCCTCGTTACAGGAAAGACATGGAGCTACTGGAACATGTCCAAAGAAGGGCAACAAAGCTGCTGAAGGGTCTGGGGCACAGATCTTATGAGGAGTGGCTGAGGGAGCTGGGTTTATTTATTGTGGAGAAGTGGAGTCTCAGGAGAGACCCTATCTCTCTCTACAACTGCTTGAGAGGAGATTGTAGCGAGGCGAGGGTTGATCTCTTCTCCAAAATAACTATGGATAGGACAAGAGGATTTAGCCTCAAGTTACACCAGGGAAGCTTCAAGTTAGATATTAGAAAAAACTTGTACATGGAAAGATTGATGAGGCATCGGAACAGGTTGCGCAGGGAAGCGGTGGAGTCACCGTCTCCAGCAGTGTTCAAGAAACATGTATTTGAGGCACTTAGAGACATGTTTTAGCAGGCATGGCCTTGAAGGGTTTATAGTTGGATTCAATGATCTTGAAGGTATTTTCCAGCCATAATGATTCCATGATTCTATCCTGTTTCTATTCCGGCCTTTCTGCTCAGGATCTCACTGTTTCCATTCTGACCCTGTTAAATGACCCAATGCCTCAGACATTCAAGCACAAATTCCAGCACCTTTGTCAGAAGTTTAAGCACAGTACAATCTAAGGCATAGGTATAGAGTCTTTTTCCCAGCTGCCATGAGTAACATCTGACAAAGAACAATTTTTCATGAATTAACTGCTGCTATTATATCTTGTTAGAGTGTGTCTGTCAGGGTTTTCTTCTGGGTAAGAGGTCTTAATATTTTTTTTTTTCTCCCACCTCCCCTTTTCTGCAATCATTGGTGGCTTCAGAGGTAGTTGATTTTACAATATTTCCAAATATTTCTCCTTATTTTTCTGTCAGTTTAGTAGGAGCTAAATTATACAACAGTTTAGAAGCATCATTGGCAAACATGCTTCAGTGAAGTCACTTTTTTCTCTACGTTTGTGTCATTTATAATTTATAACAATTTGTTCCCATTTATGATAACTCTGTACCTTTCCAATATTTCTGCACATAGCGGTCCCATTCTCGAGCATGATGTAAATTGGCTCATTCTTCTCAATGACACATTTAAAAATTTTTTACAATATTTTTCTAAAATAGGCTTTGAACAACCCTCATATACCCAAGCTACAGTTACTTCTACAGTTTCACTGCACTTCCAAAGTCACACACTGTTTTACTGCATCTTTGGGTTCATATTCTATCTCTACTGCCAGCTGTTGAATAGTTTACTCATAATAAAAAATAACAAGAATGAATTACTCAGGCACAGTAGAGTCACAATGCTGTATAGAACAGGCACAGTCTCACTGTGTCCGCACATTCCCACTCCTGTCTGCTTTCCCAGGTGGTGTTACAAAGTTCACAGAATAAAGAAATACTAAATTCTAAAAGATTATCTCTGCAGAAATGAATGAGATATTTTGCTCTAAAAGCACTCTGGCCAAAAAAAATCAGACATAGTAATTTTTGTTAACTGTGTTTTAGCGACTGAAACCAGATGGTTACCAGAAGTACTGAAAAATGTTATTTGTAAGTCATCTTTAGGAGGGGAATTAGCTAAAGGAGGTTCCTGAGAGGAACAATAGATTACACCATGCAGAGTACTAACTCCCAGAGAGCTAGCAGTTCCATAATAAAAAATACATTATAGGTAAAAAGCAAGCTGCAGCAGCACAGAGGAAATAAAGACTATGTAAAAAGAGACAAAACCTCTGTGAGGTTTTCAGTGATCACTAACAAAAGAAAGACACACTAAAATTTAGATTTGCCGTTCTGGTATATTTTATATCATAAGATCCAGTTCCTTCAGTGTTTTCATTCATGGCTTGAAGGTCAGATGAGAGTCAATTCAGAGTGTAAGGATGGGTGATGGAGAATATAGTTTGAAGTTAAATCTTCAAATCTTTGAAATCAAGATCTATTTCCTACAATGATAAAGATTCTGCCTTTACTTTGCAAAAACTAACATCACAAATATAACCTTGGCTCCATAATAATTCTGACTCTGTGGATAATACAATCCCACCAATGAAGATGAAGCAACTGCACTCCATACTCTGTGTGCATGAACACACAGAGGGATCCCTGTCCTGCACAGAGCCTAAGGACCGGCACTCATTATAGGATGTGCTCCACCAAAGAGCCTAGAGAGGCTGGAGAAGCACCCAGATAAAAAATCACTGAAAAATGCAAATAATGAGAAATACAAATAATAAGTGTTGTGGTGAGAACTAAAAAGAAATGACAGTTTTGAAATGTATAAAATGTAACAGCAAAGGAGAGAAAAACTATTTTCTGTATTTGTAAATTTTAGCACAAAACATGGGGTTAAAAGGCAGTAGAGGAGATCTACCAAGATAGATATAAATAAAAATTCTTCAATAGAAAAGACAGAGAAAGTCTATAATAGCCTGAGAAGATTGCTAAGTCTCTGCTTTGGAAAGATGTAAGAATATGTGAAGGAAACATCCTTAGAAATGACTGACACTATGCTCCACTTTGGGACAATAGGATGGATGGGATGACCTCCCGGTCTTTCTGTGAAATATTCTATGGTATTTCAATGTCTGCTGTATAACACATTTTTGTTTCTGAAATTAGACTTATTTGCAACTAATATTTTTGCATCTTAAATACTGTGTGACAAAACCATGCAGCAATTAGCAATCCGTTCCCAAGCTGGAATCTTTCATTTATCAAGCAATGCACACTAAGCTTTACAAAATACTGTAGTGAGTACTCCTACTGTTACATAGCATCTAAATTATCACAATACATATGAGTGAGGAGGAGCTTAGAAGTAGTAGAAGAATGCTTTTTCAGCAGCAGCCATTTTTCTCTGCTTAAAGTTTTCTTCTGGAAAAGTTCTTATCTGATAGGAGTCATGAAAAAATATTCGCAAGTAGAAAACAGATGAAAAAGCACACCTTGAATTCACTCTCAATGCACTATGACCTATACAATCCAGTTTCTCTCTCATCATTGCTGCATTTCCTACTCTTTAGCAGTGCTTTACAAGGAATTTGCTAATATTGTAGGGATTTGAAGTAGAATTTGTCAGGTTTCTTTGCTTCTGCTTTATAAAGAGCTAAGTATAAAGTAAGAGAAAATAATGCACCTATGAGAGCCAATGAAGTTCATTCTGAATCAGAAAAAAAAGTCTATTTGGGATAGACAATATTCACAAACCTTACAGTGCAGATGGAATGTGATTACAGAACCACCCAACTACTGTGCACTGTTAGACACATGCTATTGTGGAAGAGTATATTTTTGTCTTCATCGGGATTCAGAAATGCTTGATCTCATAACTTGCTTGAATACATTTATTCACAATTTCTGATGAAAGCTATTAAGCAGTCTCAGTTTCATGTGCAATAGCTTGGTATAAGATACACTGTGAATACAAAACACAAGCTGAAGTGCTAGCACTTTAAGGAGGTACAGTATATAAACAGATTAGGAACGTTAGTAAAGATAAGTAAATCACTCTGTTCCCCTCCATCAAAAAGTCCTATTAAAATAAATGTGGTTATTCATTTAAAAAAAAAAAAAAAACTGTAGGTGTATTAGGCTGTGAAAGTAATGTAAGCCACTCAGCTCATTGGAAGAAAGCAAGAAACCTCCTCCTACCCACATCTGTTCATCACATTCAGCTATCTCTGGTTATTAATATTAGTTTTAAATGTTTTGCTGTCCAATGGGGTTAACTCATGTTTCCAGGTTTTGAATCTGTTCTTTTCCCCTATGTTAAACTGATCTAATGATTTCTAGCCAGAGCAAACGGAAAGCTGATGAGCAAATGGATGATAAAAATTCTTGTTATTCTTTTTTGCTCGTCTATTGCACTTAAAATTCCTGTCATGCCCTGGGCATTCTAGCTGTCTGATACTGTTCCTTTATTTCCAATTCCAATGCTTTCTCTGCTGTCCAGAACATTTGGTGCACTGCCTGGTACCAAGCAAAATCTGCTTGCAATGTAAGAACATGTGGAGAAATTATGTGTTTTTGTCACACCCTATTAAACGGTATTCAAAACACAATGCCCCAGAAACTAAATTGATTGTAGGTTTTATAACCCTTTTCAGGCTAATGGAAACAATTTAGTACCATGAACGAAAACATAGCTAGTGCAGCTGTGGGAATCTTAAATTGCTTGGCTCAGCAGTTCTGCTCCGGCTTAAGTAGGATAAAGTAGTTAAAGTTCAGTTGGATTCCATTCTTCTAGATCTTTGACAGATCATTTCAGATTAATGTCTTCAAAGTTTTAAACATTCCTTGTAAAAGGCTGTTTCTGAGGAATTCTTGGGTTGTGCTCTTAACTTGGGGGGTGGAGTGGCAGGGAGATGTAAGAAGTAGGAAGCGAAGGATGGGGAAGCAGGAGGAGCTAGAGGAAATTTTCATTTTTTTCAACTGTTTTGAACTTCCTCTTCATTTTGCATTTTTGTTATTAACACATGGGGAAAATTAGTGATGTTCTTATTGCTTTAGCTAAGACCGCAAGAGCTAGAGATGCAGAATTAAGACTGAAAGTCTGTTTTTAAGTCTACCTAAGAACTTTTGTTATTGCAACTCTCTTAGGATCCTAATGAGAATCATATGAGGTATCAGAAACCAAACAGAATTTTTCTTCTATGCTCTTTCACATTTTATATTTATAGCTGAATGCAATAATCAAAAGCTTGACAGAGCAGGATATTTAGCTGCTGAGGAACTCCACCCCACACATGACAAAAGAAACTCTGTACCTAACCATAAATGAGAAGGTATCATTCACATGGATATTACCTGCACGGTACTACCAGAAAAAGCATCTGTGAAGATTATTTGACAAATTGATCACTAAATGAGCCATTAGCTCACAGGGTTTTTGGACTGCCTTTAGGAAAGCAGTGTGCTGCATAGCACAAAGGCTTACAGATGCAAAACACAGATTGAGGGAAAAAAAAAGTTCAAGAATAAAAGTAGTAATAAAGTAAGCTTAGCATGAAAATGTACCCTTTCTAAAAAATAAGCCATTTATGAGAAGCAGTAGTAAAACTGCTTAATTCTTCTTTGCCTCTGGGGAAAAATCTAAGCCTTTTGCGAAGTGATGGAGAGAAAAATGAAGCCAATGGTGTGTTTGTCAGTGAGAGAATGCTGTGGAAACAAAGTTAGTAATTTTACTATTCCTGCTTGCCAAGAGCTGACAGGTGTGTAGTTTCTTATTGTTCTGAATGGCAGCCAGAAACCACAGTTTAATATGCAGCTACGTCTTCATAGTAGGGGAGAAAACAGCTGTCTCTCTGGCTCATGCTACAAGACGACAGAAATATTGAGACAGGCTCTTCTTTATAGCATGTTATCGTCATTTGCATGGTTTTCTTTGATCTCCCAGGAATGCATAGCTGGAAGGAGCAAAGTGCTGCAGCCCAGATCAGATCAGACTCGATGTGGCAACCTCTGCTCCCACACACAGTTCTTATTATTTCACAGAGCCTAATCGCCTCGACGAGAATTTTTCACATGAACAAGAGTTGAAAGATTAGAGCCACATTTTCAGCATAGCAGATCCAAAGGCTTTCTATAAACAAGTCCATTAAACTTGAAAGTAAACAAAAGTGGGAAAATGCCAGGACCAGGTTACCTCAGATAAACATGCGGTAATCATTTGGAACCATTCTTAAAGAACAGCTCTCATAAATACTTCAGTTTCCATACTGCTGAGAGATGTCCTCGATTAATAAAGTCTTTGAACACAAAAGGTTTCCACACACAAGAATGATGTGTGTTTTCCTGTAATATGTGGCAAAGGGATCTTTTAAATCCCAATTCCTTTGGGAAGGTGAAAAATACATAGATATATTCGCAATGTACCAGATGCAATAAGCCATAAGAAATGTTAGCCTGTGCTGCATTAAATTTCCTTTTGAGCAAGAGTAGATTACAGTATTAAAGTCCATGATAACTGTCTGGCAGACTGTCAATTGAATGTGCATAAAATATATGCAGTGTGTCCAGGCTTGTATGAATTGATAATGTGATATATCTAAATTAAGCAATAAGACTTGCAAGGTTTGTGTTTGCCAGAGTATGGAAAAAAAAGGATTAACACACTCATTCAAGTAGAAAATAACATTTTGGAAATTCTGAAACTTCTACAAAAATGCTAACACTTGATCAGCAAGGTTCAAAAAGTTCTACATAATCTGTCATCACAGCAGTAGGGCCCCCAGGGTTATGCTGCATACCCTTACTTACAGTTACTACACATACCTGAGAACAATTATCAATCAAAATGACACTCCATTACTAGAGAATTAGGCAATTCAGAGATAGGCACAAAACAATACTCAGACTGAAAAACTGACTGAAAAACAGACTTGAGGAGGAATTTTACTGACTTCATCGCATACAAGTTCTGAGGTATAAGGAGGAAAATGATTTTGCAATAATAAACTACCTTCTTATTACACTACATTTATATACAAGAAGAAAACAACAACTTAATCACACATTTTGGTGGATGAAGAAGAATATCACTCAATCACTCAACACTTAGAGAGTCATGAGATGAGGACCCTTTTATGCATAATTTAGACATTCAACAAACAGACCAAGGGAAGACTCAATATATTTTCTCTTACTCAAGATTCTTGAAAAAAGCCACTGTCGTAGAATCACAGAATCACGGAACAGTTAAGATTGGAAGAGACCTCTAAAGATCATCTAATCAAACCCCGCTGCTGCATTAGGGCACAGTGGCACAGGGCAAGTTTGGAAGATCTCCAGAGAAGGAGAGTCCACAACCTCCCTGGGCAGCCTGTTCCAGGGCTCTGGCACCCTCACAGGAAAGAAGTTCTTCTTCACATGCAGATGGAACTGCCTGTCTTTCAACTTGTGTCCATTGCCCCTTTTCCTGTTACTGGCCACCACTGAGAAGAGTTTGGCCCCTTCCTCCCTACATTCACCTTCAGGTATTTGTACATGTTGATAAGATCCCCTCTCAGTCTTCTCTTCTCCAGGCTAAACTGGCCCAGCTCACTTAGTCTTTCCTCATACAAGAGATGCTCCAGTCCCTTAATCATCTTTGTTGCCCTCCGCTGGACCCTCTCTAGAAGCTCCACATCCCCCTTGTCCTGGGGAGCCCAGAACTGCCCCCAGTACTCCAGGTGCGGCCTCACCAGAGCTGAGCAGAGGACCAGGATCCCCTCCCTGCCCCTGCTGCCAACATCCTCCTGATGCAGGCCAGGATCCCATTGGCCTTCTTGGCCACGAGGGCACTGCTGCCTCATGGCTAACTTGGTGTCAACCAGGACTCCCAGGTCCCTCTGCGTGGAGCTGCTCTCCAGCAGGTCGACCCCTAATCCATCCTGGTGCCTGGGGTTATTCCTGCCCAGGTGCAGGATCCTGCACTTGTCCTTATTGAACCTCATGGGATTCCTGTCTGCCCAACTCACCAGCCTGTCCAGGTCCCTCTGAATGGCAGAATGGCAGCACTATGATCTGCTCTAATAAGATCAAAACTTTACTATTTATGTTAAACAAGAAACTGGAACAAAATTAAATTTTCAAAGCAAGCATTTTCAAAATAAATAAGAAAACAGGACAGGTATCAAGAACCTCAAACACTGTATATAAAATTAATATTTTCCATGTATCTTTCAAAATCCTATTGACTCATGATGAAAAAAGAGGAGAAAAAAAAAGAAACTGTTTCTTCCACAGTTTTCATTTTTGTGTTGCTCAGCATCTATCAGCATGACAGCTCTAACAGAAGTGACATGAATTTGTCTGGCATGGTTACAGTCAACTGTGCCCCAGCATAGTTTCGCAATGTGGATAACATGACCTAAACCTGTAATATGACATCCTGACATCTCTCTATAATTGTAGTGTCTAGCCACAAAAACAAGCACAAGAAATGAAGGAATATGCATGCTTCCAACTATGCCAGACAAAAACAGCTGAAACTGTAGTGTCTGATCCTAAGCATGTCACAAGCAACAGTCATCAGTCCATGGCACTATCACTGGGTCTCTGCCAGAATATTTTCATTTTTGGAAAAAGGTATCAGCCATATTTTAAATTCCTTCATATCTTTGTTCTTAAGAATACAGCATAAATAAAATTCTCTATGGAAATGTGCTTATGAATACGGTCTTTTTCCTTTAAGACTCTTACTCATATTGCTATTTTTTTATGCTGAATCCTAAAACCCCTAGTTACCAACTAGGTATTGTTTGGAATCTTAACAAAGAGGCTGATGGCTATTGAACAGACAACTCCCATGTTATTTTGAATTAGTATGTTAAAAATTAGTCATGAAACAACAGATTCTTGGTGTAGAAGTAGCCTGCAAGCTGCATATCCCACAGGGATTCAAAGTCCCCTCCAGGACACATGATGTAGGAAAGGTCTTGCAGCTATAGCTCTCATGCAGGTACTGAAACTTCATCCAGACCTGGTTTATCTTACCATATTCAATCATGTTTGCCAGAACTGACCCTGATTCTGACCTGATATACAAGTATAACTTTCCATAGAGAATGTTCTCAAATATTGTAGTTCAAATCTGGGTCTAGATCTTGAAAGCAAATCTGTCTGACAAAGAATCGAAGTTCTGCTTTCAAATAGAATCTTACACACCTCTCTTCCTAGTATAATATCTGCAAGTGCAAAGATGAACTTGCTCTGTCCACGTGCATGAATACATCCATGTACATATGCACACCTTAATTACTTCAAAATACTAAAAAACACACTGTCTTTTCCTAAGAAAAGCAGGAGATTAGTTCCTTTCTTTTTTCCCACTGAAAACTTGACAAACAAAATCTCAGAAAGCATGAGGAATGCCGGGTTACATTGCCATTTTATAATCCAAAAACAGCTTTAAAGATTAAGACTTTTTTTTTTTGTGAATAATTTTGAGCACAGCTAAGCTACTTGTGTACTATTATTTTGCCAGAAAAAAATAGAAATGACTGACATTTAACATTACAGAACTTGGCTTGCAAACTCAGAACAACGGCTGAATAGGGAAAATAATGCCATGGGATTTACAGACTTCAAGGACAACAGAACATTTTTTGCCACACAGGAACAAGCAGAAAAGGATTTTCTCTTTTTTTTTTTTTTTTTTTTTTATTTGTCCATGGATCTCAATTACAAGTTAGGTATTTCAGGTCCTCATCTCTAGCTCAAGTCGGCCGGAGTAAAGAATAGTGATAGGTTCTCCGCCCTCACAATTAGAAGCTTTTATTGGGCAAGAAAGTCTAGAGATCACAGGTGGACACACCTTACCTATCACACCTTTACCTTGCCTATCACACCTTTATCACACCTATCACACACCTTGCCTATCACACCTTTACTGGACACACCTTGCCTATCACTCAAGAGAATCTCCTCACCAAGGTATACATGATATTCCAGTCTACCCTGAATTCTCTCCAGCTAAGAACTAAGACTAAGCCAATTTTACTCCTTTTACTTTTCTCTGGTAAATTTCAGTTCTCTTAAGAAATAGAGATGTTTCTGCAGAAATAACTGGAGAGAAATTTAAAAGGGCCTATATAAACAGGGAGTCTCCAGTGGGCATGTTTGTTTTTGATAACTACTTTGCACTCAGAAAATCACATGATGTAATGACCATTTACATTCTTGGTGTGTTATGTAGAGAAACATAAGTCATTTCCTCCTTTAGTTAAAAAAAAAAAAAAGAATGAACTGAGAATACCTATGCATACAATGAAGTAAATACAGATTTTGCTATTCAGCAACTACTACCATCTGGTACATTTTCACTTGCATCTTTCCTTAGACCATTCTGAACACAACACCATTCTAGGATGGGTGTGTTCTGATTAAAGTGCTGATTTACAGCATTTCCAGTTTTTGTTTTTTTACAATGGGCAGATAAAATATAAATATACTCCATTTCCTCTTCTTTCCTATGGGGGCACTTCAGATTTTAATTTGTGACTGTTCTTAATGTTCCTGAAAATAAGGAATTACTGTTAGTTACATGTTTGAACTGAAATGACAAAAGAGCTTAGATGACAAAAGAGCTGGAACTAATCCAGAGTAGCCAGGTGCGTCACTGAATGGATATTAAAGGCAATCTTTATGCTTCAACTTCAGGTAAAATAGTTATCAAATGGTGGATCACCACTGGCAAGTGGTGGCTGTTCAGTGAGTAGAGGTAGATAACCAAGTTGTTGCATTTCCAAGTATAAATGTTTAGTTTACATTTAAGAATCATGAAAAAAAAAAACAAGCATGCAAACAACAGAAAAAGAAATATCAGACATCAGAAGGACATAACACTAGAAAATAAGAACTGCTGTGAACATCAGAGAGCCCAGTCTCCATGGGAAAGGAATTTTTCTGATGCAGGGAGGGTAAGCAGTACTGTGGATTAAGCACCAGACTATGGGCACACTTTTCAGAAGTGCATCTCTAGCATAAGCTCCTGGACAGATTATACATCAGTCATGCCAGAATTGTCGGTGGGAATTCAGGAAAGGACAGTAGTTGAGGTAAATACAACACTGGTACTGTTGAGGTCTGCAGCTTACTGGCTAGTTGTAAAAGCTGTCAACCTCAAGTGTCCGCAAATCAAGGATCTTGTTGCCCTAAATGCTTTCCGGCATTGACCCCAGCACAGATAATTTAAAATGCAAACTAGGGCTGCTGAGAAAAGCCAAATAGCTCACTGCATATTATTGGCCACAAGTATTTTACCTATGTGCCAGGCTAGCTGGCCACTACTACTCCATCCTTTCCCTTCCAGTCTTGCAGAGAACAAATTACTGCCGAGACAATGACAGAGTATTTATCATCATTATTTCTGGTCCTCTTGCCTTCTATAAGACAAAGCCATATACTAATGATAACTACAGATAACCTAAATCTGTATTGTGCTTCTTCATATAGTTGATCAGAAACACTGACATCAGAGATTACCAAAGCAGAAATGAGAATTGTCATTCACCTCTGCTTTGGCTTTGTAAGAGGTAAGAAAAAAAATACAGTCAGATTGCACTGTGATCTTAGCCTGAGGACACTACAGTGATTATAAATACTCTTGTCTGGAACCAAGGGCGGATGAGTAGCTTCCAGGCCTATGTTAGGAAACAATTATCTCAGCCAAACAGATATTTCAGTGCCTGGTGCCTGAGCAGAAAATGAGTATCTAAAGTTTATCAGGGGTAAACATGTGACATGCAGCATGATCTAGAATATTCTTTCTTGAATACTTGAAAGAAAAGATTGCTGGGTAAGAATATATTAGATTTGTATGATGAATAACAGATGAATTAGAATTAAGAGCCTTGCTAATAACAGATTTTTATTTTCTTCCTTTTCCTTCCTCTCCTTTAAGGAAGGAGAGCTATGAAACAAAGAGTACACGGAGACAATCAGTGCAAAGACTGAAGACTTTTCCATTTAGCATAACATAGGGAATTTATGAAACATTCTATTTGGGACACTGCTGTAATGCTAGCAGCAGTATCACGGTTGTAAACACTGAACAGTTGATATATATTTAGCAATATCTTCATGCTTTTGCTAAGCCTGTAATCCTAACTTTAAATGAGTTTGTTAGGAACAACTATCTAAATCTTTGCTAGAACATATCACTAAATGCATGTTCACATATTTTTGCTACTTTCACACGCACATTTCCCTTACAGACATCACTCAGAGTGAAGGCAGCAAAATGAATTAAAGCAAAAGCAATGCCAAACCCTAGAGCAGAAAGAAATACTCCAAAACAAATACCACATTGGACAGTGAAATCCTAAATTCCCTCTCCCACAAAATTGATGGCAGTTGATTATCCATCCACCCCACTCGCTCCCATCCATCCATGTTCTGGTTTAAGAAAGGAATAGCAGTAATAGATTTTTTTTTCAAGTAAATCAAACTTCTGATTCACTAGGCTGTCAGCTGAGGTGTGCAGATCTATTCCAGCTGTACACAAACGTCCTCATAGCAGGCCAAATCAAGAGAGAACTGTCACTGTGTTGTCAGTGTTCTTTTCTTTGATCTGTGTTCCACTGACTCACATTTTATATGCTCTTTTTGGACAATGTGTTCACAGTGTGAAAGGACTAGACACCTTTCTAGAGGTCATTTAGTGCATGTCCCTCACCAAAGAGCAAGCAACGATCTTCTGTTCAAGCTCAGCTGGACCGTGCTTTGCAAAAAAGCTGCATGCAATGTGAAATACAGGCACTGAATGCTTGTCCTCACAAACTGACAGAACTCTGGTGTACAAGAGGTAAATGAGCAACTAGTCCTATTAAATTCTGTAATGAATGTATAATTCAATATACACAAAATTTTAATGCAACAGAAAGATGAGAAAAGTTGATTTTGTCTGGAATTAAAAAGTACAAGAACGATACAGAACATTACAACTGAATTCTACACAGCAAGAAGTTGCATCAGCTTTTCATCTGTATTCACTGCAAAATGCTATGATAGCCAAGTAATCTCTGGTTGAATGGTGAGAGGAGTCTGAAAATGGCTAAATAGAAAGTGGAGACGAGTCATAAAAACTTTTATCAAACATTGTGTATTTCCATTAAACATACAACTTTAGCTCTGTATATTATTTACAGATAAACGAAAATGTGTGTATATGCATCTACAAAGACCCAGGGAAGTTTGTGCTGAAAAATTATCTTCTGCTGCTGCCCAATGGAGAAAATGAAACAAATTTCTTGCCCCCCTGGCCAGGCTGTAATCTGCTCTCCAGATTGCCTCAGTTCCTCACCAAAACTTTCCTACAATGAGCCATACTAGTACTTAAAAATTAGCGAAGTCCTCTCCAAGTCTGAAACTAAGTGATATACAGCTATGTTGAAGGCAACTTAAAACAAAAAGATATTTCTTGAAATAGAGCACTGTAGACAAGTGGGTAAGTTCAGGTAAAGCTATTCAGACTACCTTTAGAAGTCATTTTCTTTTAATTCCCTTGTCCTCGTTGCAATACACTCCAAGTGGCCTTTATGTACTATCGTCATACACAAAGAGCAACATAGTCTTCAAGTTAGAATTATGCAGGTTTTAGGTTGAAAGAACAAGTGGAAAAGAAAAAAAAGGAAAAAAAAATACTTGGGTCAACTCCTAAATCAACTTCTAAACATACCACAAGTGTTTTTCTATACTGTATAAACAGGGGCAATTAAACATCAATATACTGTATTAAAGTTATAATGCAAGGGTATAACTAAGTACTATATCAATAATAATAATAACTACAGCTTTATAGCATGTCAGCTGAGGTATCCCCATACTACTGCTTTTTGTTACTCTGCCCTTCAAATGCAGTTGAGTTGTAGCTCTAGGTAAGTTTGACACTTAAGATACAATGCATACAAAGCAATAATCTACTTATCTAGCAGTGTTTTTGCTGAAAGTATGTTATGCTTATTGTCATGTCATGACCTGTATCAATGGGTTTTCAAGTGAATTGCAAAGTACTGTTTTGTTTATAAAGTTTGGAGCATTTATTTATAAGGATCATAGAATCATAGAATCACAGAATGGTTAAATTTGGAAGGGACCTCCAAAGGTCATCTAGCCCAAACCCCTGCACACACAGGGTCACCTAGGGCATGTGGAACAGGGCTGCATCCACACAGAATAAGACTTTTTTTTTCTCTTAATTCCATTTTACTGTGGCCAGAGCTTGTAATTCTAAATAAAAGCAGTTAGGAAAGCTCCATTTTATAAGAGTATTATTTAGTCCCTTTTGCAGATTAATTTATTCATAAAGCTATGTCAGTTCTGGCATTCCCACAAAAGCTAACTTGCAGGCATGATTCAAATTCTGTCATTCCCTATTGAGTATCAAATGGGATGGATCAAAGTATAGTACTGATGTACTCATGCAGGTACTCATGCAGTTGATATAGATGTCAATTTATAGGCTTTCTATAAAACTGCAGTGATAATAAAATCATTATATACCTTAAGTTGGAATTCAGTATCACCTTCCATTTTCTGAAGCATCTGGCTATTACCGTTTATTAATACCAAAGGAAAAATAAGAGCATATTTTATTATGGCCTTTGAATAAGAAACACAAAACATTTATATGAACATTAAGAATACACATATTAGAATTTGATAGCTGCAAATAATTAATTCGTAAGATAAGATCTTTCAAAGAAACATAATCAGAGAGTCATTTTGTATGGAAAGAAAAATGCAACAAACAAAATATCTACAGTCTGGGCTCATTGTCTGCAAGAATAATAACCTGCAATGAATAATATTTACATCTACAGTCTTCTCTTCCCCTCTTCTTCTACCAACAAGTAAAACAACCACATGAAATAATGTGTCCAACATTAAAAAGGTCATATACCAGGTTTCAGTGGAATGCATTTTTAAATGACTGTTATAAACTCCTGATTACAAGTTTTGTAATAGAAACGCTGATAGAGCCTTAGCTTTAATGGCTCTTCCAAGTGCTGATAGAGCAGGCATTACTTTTAATGTCATAAAATGATGTTTAAAACACTACAGAATTTTCTCAAGACAGACAAGCAGGTGCTCAGGAGGGCAGTACTATTTAAACCATAGTGATTTATGGGACATATTGCATGAAAGGCCAATGATCTTTATGGAAGTTGGCAGCAGACACTCCAGATGAAGCAGACACAGCCGACCACCACGGTTTTAACGTCACAGATACATTATTTACATGTTGTAACATTTAAGCTTCTGCATTTTGTACTTTGCCAACAGTAAAGTATGAACAGAGCAGAGATCTCTTATTGCTATACTTTTTATAGTGCAGTGCATGTAATTAAATCTATTGTGCAGATACTACTTCAAGTACTGTAATGGTGCGCCTTGCACACAGGTCTCTTACTGCTAGTTTAGCCGCATCAGACTTCTTTTTCTGAAAATTAGGCAGAGAGATAGTTTCCTCAGACTTCTTCGAACAGAAGCAAAAGATATGCTAAAAAATTACCTGTAATATTATCAAGTAATCATAATCATCCTCCTGGAAGTTGTGTCACTATTGGAAAAGTAACCAATAAACCATCAAACAATTTTATGTAATTGATTAGCATTTTCTGCTTGTTAGCACCAGAATCTATAATCTGTGAGATTACTCCTGGCTAGGGGACCCAGTCATAATGATAGTTAGCAAGATTATAATATGATTCAGGAAAAAAAAAAAAAAACTGCTTAGGTTGTAGTTAGTGCTAAAATGCTGGTATATGGTCACCTCCTGCATTTTGATAATGTGTGTGTAGTAAATGCATGTTAACTCAAAAGCTCAGAAAGAAGGTTCAATTTCACTTGAAATCAATATGACTGACTTTTTAATGACTGACTGGTTCACCAAAGTCCTGTAAGAATTGCAAGTGTGCACCAATAAAATCCAGATTTCCCCTATACAGAAGCTGCCTAAAATGACAAGACTTTCTTTAGTGATTTTGTCTCATTTTTTTGCCTTAGTAGACAAGGTCAAGACCCTTAATAGACAAGGAAGTTTACTGAAGTAGACTAAAAAAGAGATAGTGTGCAGAGTCAAAGAGAAAATTAATCTTAATACTAAATGCAAAACATTCTTTGTGATCAGAAGCTGAAAGTTATAATTCAGCATTAATTACACATCTAATATTTTCCACTGAGCAATAGTTAGGTTAGCAGAAAGGTAAGAATCACAGGAAGCAGGAGAATATTCTAATTAAAAACTATTTAAGGAACTACTCTATAACACATAAAAAATTTAAATCTGTCAGAAAACTGATAAAATCATGACCTTGAAACTGGTTATTTCAGTCACTACCACATTATGCTTTGGTACAAGAAAAGCTCAGCAATGTGAAGTTCCTTCCTCTCTACTTTTTATTCATCCATACAAACAAGTGAAAACAAAGTTGCATTAAGAACAGCTATCATCATATTAATTAGGTGTCTTTGACATATCAGCTTTGTTGGTTCTAAAGAAACATTCTTGTGTTAGGTGAAATTGCCATGTTTTGCAGGTATTATCCACTGATCCTGAAGATTATACAGAGAACTTTGTTCATATTTTCTGGGCCCGGGGCCCTAAGATTGCAACAGACCTGAGAAGAAAAGTAATTCAGCAAGACTTACACAAGTGAGAAACAGTGAAGCACACAGTACTTTAGTGCTGCTGGTCTTCACAGCCTGATCCCATGGCTCAGCAGCACTCAAGGTTCTATGTTGCAGAGGTTCATCTGAATACAGTCTGCTTCTTCTTACTCTACAAATTCAAAAAAAAAAAAAATTACAAGTCCATTCTTAGGGTTTAAATAAAGATCTGATAACTAATGTTGCTGGGAAAGTGAGATGGTAGAGCTGCTCTTTACATGAGAGAACAAATGGAATGCATGGAGCTCAGCTTGGATGATGGGCGAGTTGAGAGCTTGTGAGTAAGGATTAGAGGGCAGACTAGCATGGAGACACAGTGGTAGGCACTTCCTACATCCCACCTCATCAGGGTGAGAAAGTAGATGAGGCCTTCTATAGACAGTTGGAAGTAGGTTCATGGTCACAGGCCCTGGTTCCCATGGGAGATTTCCACCATCCTGATAGCAGCTGGAAAAACACAAGCAAGGCACAAACAGTCCTGGAGGTCTCTGCAGAGCATTGACAATAACTTTTTGGCACAGATTTTAGAGGAGCCAACAAGGAGAGATGGGCTACTGGACCCCGTACTAACAAACAGGGACTTGTTGGAGATGTGAAGGTGGCGGGTAGCCTTGGTTGCAGCGATCATGAGTTGGAGGAGTTCAGGATCCAATGAGGAGGAAACAGGGCTGTAAGTGGCCTTGTAATCAAACCACTTCAGGAGGGCTGACTTTGGCCTCTTCAAAGAGCTGCTTGAAAAAATCCCATGGGTTAGGGCTCCAGAAGGAAGTGGGGCCCAAGACAGCTGGTCACTATTCATGCAGCACTTCCTCCACACTCAGGATTGGTGCATCCTTTTGAGTAAAAAGTCAGGCAGGGGTGCAGGAGGCCTGCTTGGGATGAGCAAGGAGCTCTTAACAAAATTCAAGGAGAAGGTGGAATACAGAATGTGGAAGAAAGGACAGGCCCCTTGAGAGAAATGTAGGAACATTGTCAGGGAATGCAAGGATATGACAAGGAAAGCTATGGCATATTTGGAATTAAATGTGGAAAAGGATGTTAAAGACAAGAAGAACAGCTTCTTCAAATATGTCAACAGCGAAAGAAAGGTTAGGGAAAATGTGGGTCTGCTGGTGAGCGAGATGGGTGTCCTGGAAGATAGGAAAAGACTGAATGACTTCTTTGCTTCAGTCAGGCAGTCTTATGGATTCTCAGACCCTAGAGACAAGAAAAGAAGCCTGGAAAGGGGCAGACTTGCCCAAGGTAGAGGAAGTTTGGGATAGAGAACACTTAGGGAAACTTGATACCACAAATCCATGGGCCCTGATGGGATGCACCCTAGAGTGCTGCATGAGTTGGCAAGTGTTATTGCTCAGCCGCTCTCCATCATCTTTGAAAGGTCCTAGAGAACTGGGGAGATGCCTGAGTGGAAGAAAGCCAATGTCACGCCAGTCTTCATAAAGGGCAACAAGGAGGACCCACACAACTACAGGCCAGTCAGTCTTACCTCCATCCCTGGAAAAGAGATAGAACAGCTCATGCTGACTGTCTTTTCTAAGCATGTGAAGGACAAGAAGGTGCTCAGGACTAGTCTACATGGATTCATCAAAGAGAAATCATGCTTAACCAACCTGATAGCCTTTTATGATGAAATGACTGGCTGGGTAGATGAGGGGAGAGCGGTGGATGTCATCTATCTGGAATTCAGGAAGGGTTTTTACACCATCCCTCACAGCATCCTCCTGGGCAAACAGAAGGGTGCGTTAGATGAATAGTGAGGTGGATTTAGAACCATCTGCATGGCAGAGCTCAGAGGGTTGGGATCAGTGGCACAGAGTCCAGTTGGAGGATATGTAATTAGCGGTATCCCCCATGAGTCAGTCCATGGTCCAATACTGTTTGATTTATTCATCAGCTAACCAGAAGAAGGGACAGAGTGCCCCCTCAACAAGTTTGCTGCTAGTCTAAGACTGGGAGGAGTAGCTGATACCCCAGAGGATGCACTGCCATCCAGAGGGACCTGGACAGACTGGACAAATGGGTGGTGAGAAACCTTGTGAAGTTCAACAAGGGAAAGTGCAGAGTCCTGCACTTGGGAAGGAATAACACCAGACAGTTACCAGTGCAGGTTGGGGACTGACCTTCTGCAGAGCAGCTCTGCAGGGAATGTCTTGGGTGTCATGGTCAACACCAAGTTAACCATGAGGCAGCAGTGTGCCCTCGTGGCCAAGAAGGCCTATGCAATCATGGCCTGTATCAGGATGAGTGTTGTCAGCAGGTTGAGAGAAGTGATTGTCCTCCTCTACACAGCCCTGGTGAGGCCACACCTGGAGTACTGTGTCCAGTTCTGGGCTCCCCAGGACAGGAGGGATGTGGAGCTGCTGGAGAGAGTCCAGCGCAGGGCTACCAGGGTGATCAGGGGCCTGGAACATCTGCCATATGAGCAAAGGCTGAGGGAGCTGGGCCTGTTCAGCCTGG
>VZSG01000622.1:48824-78404 GCA_013398315.1 Nothoprocta pentlandii | reverse complement strand
GCTAGTGAGGGGGTTGTGCCTTTAATATAAAGCAAACCACAGTCTCTCCTTGCTTCCAGCTACATCCCTCTTCTCTCTATTCTCACCACTGCAAGGATTTTGCTCGAGTTTTTGCTAGCATTACAGCAGATGCAACTACTCAAGCACACAAGTCAAGTGCTTAGCCTTCAGTCTCACCACAAGGTGCTCTGTTTACCAAGGACATGCAGCCTTCAAGGGCCATGTATACCATACAAAAGTACACTCACACATAACCCTACCATGTCTACAAGACGTAGAATAGTGGAAGGCAGAGATGACAGCTCAGTCTGTCAAAAGTATACAGAAGTATAACTGTGTTCTCTCCCAGAAGTAGGATTAATTAGTTCAATAGTATTGATTAACTGGTATGGATGTAACAACCCACTTTTCAGGACCTCTTTGCATAAATGAATTATTTCATTTGTCTTGAATTATGCAATGTCTTGAATTATGCAATCATAATCTCAGAGTTGCAAATACTTAATACAGCCAAACATATACCAGAATCAACATCCCATCTGTGGTCTGAATTCATTTTCTACCTCAGAAAGTTCTTTCAGGCCTAAGAGGAGGCTAAGGGGAGCCCTTATCTCTCCCTCTCTCTCCCTCTCTCTCCCTCTCTCTCCCTCTCCAACTACCTGAAAGGAGGTTGTAGTGAGGCAGGGATCAAACTCTTCTCCAAAGAAAAAGGACAAGAGAAAATAGCTTCAAATCGTGCCAGGGGAGGGCCAGACAAGATATTAGGAAAAAAAAAAACACTACATAAAAAGATGGTGAAGCACTGGAACAGGGTGCCCAGGTAAGTGGTAGAGTGTGGCCCCTGTGGCCCCTGACAGTGTTCAAGAAATGTGTAGATAAGGCACTTACGGACATGGCTTAATAGGCCTGATGTTGAAGGATTTGTGGCTGGACTCAATGACCTTGAAGATCTTTTCCAACCATAATGATGATTCCACTTGGAGTCTTCATTTAGAGGAATCATCTTCCTTCTTTCTGAGGCTGCTCAGGCTATCTTGTGAAGTCTCTCCCTCTGGCCTTAAAGCTGAATCTTTTTTCCTATCTTAAATAGATGAAATACCCATATAAATAATCAGATATGAGCCTATCTTCTCTTCAGCTGAGACAGAAGAATGACAATATTTCTTCTAATTTGTGCCTGGCGGAAATTTCTCTCACATCTCATTCTTCAGTCCTTTTGCTTTCACTTAGGCTAACTAAAGCTAAATTGACCCAAGCTCCTTATAATTGCTAACGATATAGATTATGACTTTACATTCTAATCTTGTTCTACCTTCAATGGTATATTTCATACTATTGCCTATCATTTCTTACATCAAAGTACAGCATAAGAAAGGCTAGATTTTCAAAGAAAATAAAGAACAAGTGGTCAATATTCCAGACAATACCTGACTCTTCTCCAGAAACCTCCTGAACAAATCATTTGAAGGCATTCTTCACTCTAATATTGTCTAATTTTCCTCTTTTCCTCTACATATTACATTTATTTTACCTCTCACCATCTAATCTGATAAACTGAACTTGCTCTAGAAGAGCATGCTAGATGCTTTTACTAAGAAATACCAGTTATTCTGTGACACAATCTCAAGAAAACACCAAAACTTAGTCTTCCGCTGTGACAAAGGCCTTACCAAGAATCAGCTAAAGAGAGTGGGAATTGAGAGATTTCGAAGTCCTGCTCATTCACAAGAGAAAAAATGCATGCATGACTACCATGCTAATCATTCTTTACTGTGTATGTCTCAAATGCCTAGTGTTATCCATTAGCTACTCTACCATTACTCTATTTTTAACTTTTTAGGAAGTTCTTCCTGAAGTGTTCTGTTGCCCTTATTGCAGAGGGATTAACAGTAAATTGTTTGGGAGAAGTAGTCTTTCCTGGTCATGTCTGAGTATTTTGCCAACTGATATCAACAGGCTGTGAAAATGCCAGTGATTAGACAAGTGTAAGCCCCTGTTCTCATATGAAGCTCATTTTAAGATCAAGACCTCGGTCAGTATAGCCATAGCAATGGCATTTTTATTGTAACACACTAATATCCAAAACTGTTACCATGGAACCCAGTTACAAAGACTTGGACAATCAATTCTGATTATTATAGTTAAATGGTAATAACTTAAATCCTACAAATAGTAAATTTCAGGCACACACTCAGACACAAAATTTCCTTTTAAGGATAGAACAAATTGTGTTAGGTAGGCATTGTAATACCATGGCAGGTCATCCAGGATATAATTAGCCCTAATTGACCCTCACACAAGCTGTAATTTTTTTTAAAAACAAACCTACAGCCAGGAGGCATTCAAAAAGGTAAACTCCTGCTGTCTTGGGAGATGAAAGAAAATCAAGGAAATTACTTCCAATCTGATCCTGTGCAATCAAATGCTTACTGCTTGATATTTCAAAAGCAAAAACACTAGCACTAACTGGAAGTTGCTTTTGAAAAAAATGAGTTTTGTTTTGGTTTTGATTTTTTAATCAAATCCAGGTAATACAATTTCCCTGTGTATCTCATCTAGAAAACTTGCAAGAGTTGATTTTGGAATAAAGCAAAAGGAAGAAAGAAAGGAATAAGCAGGGTGTTCCAGAGATATTTTTTAAATATAGTTTTAGTTATTATTAAAAAAAGAATAAAAGGTCTTTTTTTCCTAATTTTCTTGACTGCAGGAAAGAGGAGAAGAGAGCAAAGTACCAGACTTAGTAAACTCAGTCTTCTCATAACATATGATACTAAATGTTTTATCATCAGACACCAAAACATAGCATCTACAAATCAGAGAACCAAATGTCACAACTATGTTAGGAACATATTTGTCTTGCAGCTGCTAATAGGAAAACAGGCACACAGAACATTCCCTCTAGCAGAACAAGCACAGCCTTCTGCACTTAAGGCCCAAGACACATGGAGGCCTAAAGCATAAACTACATCTATTGCCATTTTTTCAAACAATGCAAAACATCCAGAAATCCAAACAGTAGATTGTTCTTTCTGTGCCATCTGCCATTGACATGACACAAGCTCGGACAGCATAATCCATTACTGCATATGCAACAATAGCACAAAGAGGCTTGGTTTGCTGGTTTCAAGGTCTTTTGTTAAGAAAGAGGGTTTATTTTGCAACTGTTCATGAAGATTTCTATCTTACTTACATAATTTCTTAAAGGAATACTGTACCAACTGTACTGCTTCAAATACTGCACAAACTGTACTTGTTTGTACGACTGTACAAATCCTTTTCACTTGGAAAATCTAATGTACAATAGGAAAAAAAAAAAGCACAACAGCATGACCATTATGGCTCTTCAAAGGAAAAAAAAAAAAAAAAGCCTGCAGTAAAAAACACCACACTGATTTAAGTACTGCTGTCAACATTTGCTTCTTTCAGGCCCCAAGGACCAATAGACTCTTACAGAGAAGCAAATCTGGGTCTTATAGACAGGCAAAGCTCCCAGTACTGATTATTCACAGTCAGGTCCCCAGGAACTCTTACCACATTTCATATTTTTCAATTTGAAAGAATGCACTACTTATCTTGAAACCTCCTTTCTCCTTGAAATGTAATCCATCAATAAAAACGTAACATCAGCACAAAAAATAAACCCTGCAGAACTGTTTCTCTCCGATTTTCCCCTGTAGTGTTCAATAAAATTAAGTGTTCAATAAATTAATACGACTACCTTCCTGAAAAATCATTATCCAACAGTATTACACATAAACATAAAATAACACTATTCAGTAATGTGAAACTGAATTGGAGGCCTCCATAACTAGCCGTAACTGTGATAGCCATCACTGTCACAGCTTCCTTGTCTTAACTGCATATACATATTTGCTTCTGGGACGAGTAAGCTACACAAAGGAACCGACTTTGACCCTTCCTTAATTCCCTAACACAATCAGTTGTTGTCCAGGTGTTTTTTTCCATCTCCTTCAACTGAGACTTGAAATATGGTGCTTTATACTTAATATATAGTGAAACAGATGCGAAATAAGAAAGCTAGGGGAGTAGAAAACAAGCAAACAACATCTCTTATTGTAAGAGATTTTAATTTAAACACTTGTAAATGCTGACCATTCTACTCTACACTTACAGTGCATTATCTTCTTGTCTCCCTTTTTCCTTGACATTTATGCTTAGTATAATTAAGAACAAACGTTGAAAAATTACCCAAACAACTGAGACAGAGAAAAGAGCACATATACAAGAATAATTTTTTCTGTAGTCTAAAAAATTCAACTTTAAAAATGTCAAAGTCTCTGATTTGTGCTGAAAAAAGAAATCTCCATAACCTACGAAGGAGGCACTATATTTCACTTCATGACAAATTTTACTCCTACTACCTAATCTTGTGTGTATCTTACTATATCACTAGTTACTATACAACTATCACTATTACTATACAACATTCGATAACTTTCTGTTACCTAAACATTCAAAAATGGGCTAAATACAAGACTGTCAGTATATAGGAAGTCAGTAAGGATATAGCTTTTTTGTCTTCTGGACAGGAGATATCTATATCTAGCTGTGAATTCCTAAATATGGACCCTGTTTCTCCATCTAGCCAGGATGCAATCCTTATTCAATCCTTTAGCACTAGCAAGATGAGAATAGTCTACAGTCTTTTATGTAATATATACATTTGAGGATATCAGCCAGACCGTCAGAAGACTATAATGCATAACTGAGCACAGAGCTCTTGGCTTACAACATTTTTTTTCCAAACAGGCTGGAATACACAGCAAATGATAGCTTTATTCTGATGTATAGATGCAGATACCTTGCATTTTATATATAATATATATTATATATATAATTTCAAATAATATAGTTATAAAATATAACATTTTATAAAACTTTACACAGCTGTTTACTTTTAAGAATCTGCCATTTTCATCTGAAAAATCTCACAAGATTATTCCATCAATAATGTAGATACTTTCATGAATGCATTTATAAGTGATAATGGTCAAAATTGCATACAGATATATGAGGATCTTGGCCCTCATATGGCAGTGGTATTATGCAAAGTAAGAACAACGGAATTTTACACCCAAAGCATGTGTAAATATATATATCTCTATACAGAGATACATAGATATAGATAGATATACAAAAATATAATACTAATTTGCTTAAAAATGTTCAGGTCATATTTATTTCAAGGAACGTGTTTAGATCTAGCTCTTCAAGAGTTCTTGACATTTGATATATTAAAAGAAAAAATTTTGGAGAAGGTAGTCTCAGTATTACCAGACATAGATCATGTATTTAAGCTGGAAAGGAAGCAGGATAATACCTACAAAAAATTGTCAAAAGTTAGGGCAAACATATCTCACTTAAGCAATTGACTGATTTGTTGTCCATTTGGTAGATTCAAATATATATTCCCTTCCACAATGCATTGGGAGAGCATCGAGATTTTATGGACAAGTTATGAACAAACTGACAAGTAAAACTGACCATTAACACATCAAATATTTTTGATCATAATTATTGAACTTGCAAGATTTCACTGTATTCTGGTTTCTTGCTTTGAATATGACAGGCCTTTAGTGTAACAAACAATAAATATTTTCAATGTCATGAAGAACAGATATGTTTAAGTGAAGCTTTTCATTACAAAAGCTAAAGAATATTGTGCTACAGTAAAATAAACACCCCTTTTACTATGACAGTTCTGGTACTGTGTTGGAGTCCTATCAAGGTGCACATTCAGAGATAATAATGTCCTCACACTGGAGGACATTAAAAACAACTGGTACTCAAAGACTAGAGGTTTCAAACTTCTGGATCCTAGACCTTTGTCAGTCTTCAAAATTACCAACCAAATTTATAAATGAAGACATTACAGAGAGGCAAGACACGTCTTAGGATCAGCTGAAACTAGCCTTGAAGACCAACTACATATCAGATGGCTTTGAATACAGGTATATACTTTGAATTCAGGTATATACAGGCATATACTTCTCCAACGACGCTGACAGAAGAAAACCAAGTTCAGGATAACAGTAACCAGATCAGACACAGGCTAGGGTTTGAAGTTGAATCAAATATATGGTCAAGTCTGAATTCGATAGTTCTGAAATAATATAGTAGTCCAAAGCTCTTTTTCAATACAGCTCTTTTTCAAATTTTGAATGTTCAAGGGAAATGGTATCAGAATATTTGAGCTCTCCTTATTGTATTAGGATTTGAATTAGTAATTAAGACATAAATTCTTCCTATGTATACACATAACAACAACAAATATGGAGTATTTACCTTTGGTGAAGTTTACCTTCAAGTGTCTATATTTGCCCACTAAAAAACATATATCATTTTCACAAAATAAGATATTTCTGCTGAAACAGCAACATGCACACAACCACTCCAGTACACAAATGCAAATATTGCACAGCAAGTTCACTTAAAAAAATGCCTAGGCTAAGTCAAATTTTCACTGGAATTATTTGTATCTCAGAATAATGAGGACATTAGCAAAATGGTTCAGTCTGATTCCAAAACTCACTTCTCTAAATTTTAACCACATTTTAAACAATAAAACTCAGCAGCTATAATCTAAATCATACACTTACCAGCCTTTTTCCCACAAGATTCGAAGCCTAAAAGTTACCATGGAAACAAATTCTACATTTCCACAAATTGAAGGAGCTGTTAAAAACAAAACAAAACAAAAAAAAATTAACTCATTGCTAACTATACTTCATTCAAATTAAAAGCACAGTAATGGCTAACCAGTTTACAAGTAGTCAAGAATAACAAGGTTAACACTAAAACTACTCAATGATCCAAAATAGCATGGCACTCATAAAAATTTCTACAATGAAAATAAACCACCATACTCTTTTTTACAAAGGAGCATTTTTACAGTGTATTTACAACATGTCATTGTAACTGTTAATGTGCGATAAAAAGTGCCACTAGACCACAAATCATCCTACAACCTAAATGACAGCAGAATTGCTGCCTGAAGCTTTAGATTCAAGCACTACATGCTTATTTTTGCCTCCATCCAAGATTTGCAGGATGATCTCAGGCATATGATTTAACCTCTCATAGCTTTGACTTCCTATCTGTAAAATGGGAAGATAATGCTTGTGATACTCCTCAGGGAAAGAGTAATGCAGGATATTCTTGCTAGGGAAATGTTAGGGAAAGATACTGCTTATGCCTGCATAGACACCTAGAAAAGGAAAGTAGATCATACAGTTGTCATATTGTGTACCTGTATTTCTTGAAAGTTGGCTCTGATCTTCAACAGTACAGAATTGTGGTAACTCGCCAGACGATCTCTTATACCTCTAGAGGTGGACAGAGACATCTCCTAAAATCTATTTCTTCTCAAGATCTGATGCATTTCAGATTATACATAGTTTATGGCCATAAGAATATTCAGGGCACAGAGTCAGAAGGCAAGAATATGTACAACTAGGGATCATCTATCCTCATTTGACCTAAGTCCATGTAATTTCTTCTGTTGGATAAATTATTGTTCTGAAACTGGAATTCTCACTGAAAGAGGGTGCAGGTAAAGAAAAACAGAAATAATTCTGAGAGAGTAATTAATCTCAAGTCTTCACTTTCAGGGTAAAATAATTCTCAAACCACCTGAGGTTGGAGAGCATCATGTTACCGATCAGTTTGATGTCTAAATTATCTTTTGAATCCCTCATCATTCATTTCTGAAATTTGTCTTTATCTACTTCAGTCACTTATATATAATAATAATATATAATGATATTCTATAAAATAATATAGAAGTGACCTTATAGACCTCAGTGTCTACTGAGATTGCCAGTCCTGATAATGACTTATGTCATGAGACCTCTTGTCAATTATAACTAATTCCAAAGCACTCATGACATTGAACAGTGTCAGATTATAACTGCTCTCTAAGCCATATCTGAGAACTGTGTATAACACAGATTTACCATCTTTGTTTCACATTTGAAAGGTGCCAAGTCATCCAGGCACATCCAAGCTATACTGGCAGATCATCCTCCTCTAATTCTCCTCAAAAATGAATAAGGCTGCCATGGTGAAGTCTTAAACTTTTCAGTGCTTATTTCTCTATACAGTTTTGCTGCAAGTACAGAGTGAGAGATAGATAGATATCACTATGAATTTGGACAACTCATATGAGCAAGGGTTTATAAAATTTAACTTGTTCAAAGTAGCTTTCTTCTTTTTCCCACGAAATGTTAAAAGGATTTCTCCCAAACAAAACTAAGATGGTAGACCCCATTCCATTTAGTTCTTTGCAGAGACCAAAAATAACCATAAATGTCAGATTTCCCAGCACAATCCATATTCAAATTTCCTAGCACTAATATTCATTGAGAAAACAAAATGAGAGTGGGTATGTAGCTTGAAGATCTCCCAGTTTTTGACTATCTACAGTGTTCTGATCATTGAAGAAAATTCTGTGATAGGGTTTAAAAAGCAAAAGGAATCTTTCTAGCATGAAAAGATAAAATAAACATGCATCAAGAAATTACTGAATGTTTCCCAACAGATATAGCACAGAACAAACTGATCAACCAAAACCATCTAAGCCAAATGTTATAGGGGTTTTGCAGCCTTGAAAGCATTATTTTTTGTTGTTGTTTTCACATAACATTAGAACACACATTTGATTCAACATTAAATAAATTGCCAAGCATATGATTTTAAAAAATCATTCACATTGTGACCCTATTGTATACTATAACAATAAGTTCTGTCTAGCAACAATTATACACACAAGATGGCATTGCTATTTTAAAAGCTATTTTAGTATAACAATCTATAGTTAATAGGACATTTGTTTTTTTTTTTCTAATGTATACAGAAATCTTTGCAAGATTTTGACTACAGGCTTGCAATTTCCTCAGGCTAATTTATAGATGTATCCTCTACAGAAAACCTCTCCGTGGTATATCCTGAGATGTTTCACCTTTACTTCAAACTCAATCATTTTCCCAGTAAAAATCAACTCTCTAATAAAATTAGTGTGGCATGAGCCACACAATCTCCTCTGATTTCAGATTAAAAAGAAAAAAAAAAAGTATAGTCTGATGAACAAGTTAAACAATAAAGTTTCTACTCAGGTTACTATAATCATTTAGTACACCATTGTATCTTGATATTTTTTATACAAATGATTGTTTAGAATACAGAAAAAGCATTATTCAGAGACGGGGTAGTTAGGTGGTTTTGCATTTTTTTCAGTTAGCTTTTGATTGATAGGTTGGTTTCTCATTAATAAGATAAATCTGTCCAGAAACAGGATCTCTTCATGTCACACCTGATCTTCACACAAAACCTGGCAATCCTTCCATTCATATATTGCAGAATCTTTCCTACACATTTCACTACTGCTTTCCTTATACATCTAGGTCTGTAGAACAAAGCACAGACAATAGTTATATTACTTTGCTTCCTAAATTCAGGGTTTGTTTGATCACATTACATAATCTGGAAAATTCTACATTCAAGTTTGAAAAGAGGGTTGCAAACTGATTTTAGAATCACTCCAAACATTGTACATCTAACATACCATTCTCATCTGTTGATGTGATAAAATTGATCATTTATGGGTTTTGTGACACTTTTCTTTCCAACATTTGGATGCAAGATGCTTTCTATGATCTCATTCAGATCTGAAACCATGTTCATTAAGTGAGCTGCTGTGTACCCCATCTCTTGAAAATTGACTTTTTCTCCACGGTTTTCAGTGGAGGAAAACTTCCTCTTTTCAAAATATATGATTAACAATAGCAACATATAGGAAAGCATGAGAGACATCACCCAATCTCTAAGCAATTACACAATAACTAAAGAGGATGTTAGCATCAAGAGTTTCCCACCAAAGACTGACCCATCGCTTGTTTGAGGAATGCTCACCTCTTCTCCTCATTTAAAGAGGCATTAGCAAACCCCTCCGACAATGAGCCGAAATCTATTCTCCACTTATTTCCTACAGTTTTATAGGGCACAAAGGTCCCATAATCAGATGGTTATGCAGATCCTGTTAGCATATCTGAAATTGCCAGACCGGACACATACACACAAACCACCACAACCACCACTACCTCCATTACAGTAGTCTCTGCATTGACACACTCCTGTTGTTGTATCCTTAAATTGCTTCATAGACCACTCTAGAGCCATTCAAATTGTATCTACAGACAAAATCAAAATGGTCTTTCTTCTTTAAAAGCGCTTGATCAGAACACCTGTTTCCAAATTATGTCCTTCTTTATTTCCAATCATTTCCATAAGGCCTCCCACATTTTAATATTTCATTCCACAAGAAAAGCATCCACTTAAAACACACATATTTTAATCCATAAATATATAATAAAACCAGAAAAGAAATTTAACTACAAGAAAGTTGCAAGGAAAAGCAGATAAATCTTACAAATATGAATACAACCTTAGAGTTATTGAGTGAGTTGGGCTATTTTTGTAGCTATTCTGTGAAATGTGTAACCAGGGCCAGATTATTACCTTTGCATTTTTAGTAGTCTTATCTGCATTGTTGTTTTCCCAAGCTACTACAAACATTGCATAAACCCTTGTTTATATGGTAAATAGGTTCTATCTGGTTACCTAGGCAAGACGCAAACCACTTTCTATGTACAGAATACAAAATCAAACATCAAATATCTGAAAATGCAAATGTGGGTAAAAGGACAACTAGTTTTTTTTTGTCAGAATGCATAATTCATATTTAAATTAAAATTCCTGTCAAGTTTTAAAGCAATGGCAGGGAAGAGTATTTAAAATAATTTGACTTTAACTAATACTAAGGTAATTGTCATTGACCTCTGAACTCTGAAAGTAGTGCTACTTTTTATGTGGCAAATGTAATTACAGAATTTGATTTCCTATATATAGTATGCAAGGGAAATGCTTTAATTGACACTGATATATATTTGTAATACTTCCGTGCAAATTAAAGATCAACGTCAATTTTCGTTTCCTGGATGCTATTTCTATTGAACAACTAGCTATTTCTCCCAAATTAGAAATATGCAGAAGCAGACCTTTTGCAGAATACACAATATATGTTTTAAATCCCAGTGTAGTTTGTGTGCATGTCATTTAGGATCAAAGCTTGCTTGTCTCTCGCACTTATGCACACACACAAAGACAAATCCCATCAGATGTAGGCTTCCTTTATGAGATTTTGCTTCTAGCTGATTTTTGATTGATTGCCAAGCACTCTTCACAAAGACTAAGTTGGATAGCATTGTATTATCTGATATTGATGTTGCAGTGCATCACATAGAATCAACGCAGAAGAGGGAAGCTTGGAAAAGCAGGATTATTCATTTCTTAAGTTTTGGTTGTTTGTTGCCTTGCTTTAATTTCTGTACATTAATCTAGACTTAGGAAATCTTATCAGCTTGTTACACTTACAAAGAAAGGTTACTTTTTTTGTTGCTGTTAAATTTTGCCATTTCTTTGTTCACATACACATTAAATGTTGGAAAGCTAACTACAAATACCTAAAGTAAAATTACAGTTTCACATAAAAAAGGTCTCTTTGTTTGAGGTTAATTAAAATACTCCCTCCTACTCCATGGAAACATGTTCTTTATGAATGCAGGTAGATTTGAAACAGTCACAGTAGCTGCTGTGAGGACTGGAAGGTGATCTTTAAATGTTTCATCCCCACAAACCAATAGCAAACCTGCTAGCATAAAATAGAATTTAGTTCCTCGATTTTTCATGAAAAGCAAAAAGAAACTTGTCTTGAAATGACCTTTTAAGTTCTAATGGTATGAACCATATAAGCTACATAGTAAAAACGGATGGAGAAACAAAGAACAGAGGAACACTTGCAGCGCAAAGGTCTTGCTCTGAGCACAGCAGAGAGCCACATCTGATCTCACAGTGTTTTATCCTGCTGTGACCTCATAAACTTCATTAAGCTTCAGTCCTTTATATAAACACAAATGAATAAGTACAAAGAGTTGCACGGATTTTAAGCTGGGAAGACTGGAAAAAGACTTAATCAGCAAGCACCCAGTTACTACACCAAATCTGTTGTCAGCAATAGTATAAAATATTAAGAAATTTCTGTTTTTCAAGGAAATAGCATTTCTCACCTGTAACAGGAACATCAAATTTTATTCTTCATGAACAGAAGAAATTCCTTTAAACTCAAAGCACTAAACTATCCCAGCCCTCAACAATTGTTCCTTTTTGCTATGCATCATGTTTTACACCAGAACTCTGTGCTTTCCTGGATTATCCTCTAGCAGAGCTAGTCTGTCACCAGGATGTAGTGTAGTCCAGACTTGCACTACACAGTGAGATCTCTACCACTACTCTCTCTCAGGGCTCATTTCAGCATGCTGGGTCTGAGGAGAAGGGAGATTAAAAAAAAAAAAAAAAAAAAAAAAAAAAAAAAAAAAAAAAAAAAAAAAAAAAAAAAAAAAAACAGACTTAACTTCAAGACATAACTAATTTCTGCTAGCTTGCAAAAAAAAAAAAAAAAGATTATCTGCAGACATTTTAAGCAAATGCTCATGGGCTAACAGCTAAGGGAACAAACCTTCAACATTGTAGCTTGTTTCTGATGCAACCTAAAAGCACATTATTTTACCAAAGCTTATTGATGGTTGTAAGGGCCTTTTACCTACAGATACATCAAATGTATTGAAATAATGCAACACTAATCTGTCAGACTTTTTTCTGTAATAGATGTTTTTTCTCACTAAATCAATTCAAAGGCTAATTGGGGTGGAAGGTGACTATCTCTAGTGGTTATAAATACATTTGCATTGCTATCAATCTTTTACACCACCGATGTTTAACGAGGCTGAACGAGAGCTGAGTCTAGCCTTTGAGCCATAAAACTGGATGCAAACATATAGACAATGCTGCCATCAAGTGGCAAAATTTAACAGTTGCAACACTGGTTGTATTTGCCAGTTCAGAATTGCTTGCATACGCTTCCCAGTACATAAAGAGAGGAGCACAAGAAAGACAGGAAAAAGGTGCAAGACTTTATGGACAAGTTCGCATTTTGTCCCCACGGATTCTAGTGTTCCACCAGCAGTTTCAGGGTGTGGATACTGTTGTCCACCCTCCCTTATCTCTGTTGACTAGCTGAAACCCAATCCACTGCCAGCTACAGTATTCACAGTAATAGCAAGGAACTTCAAACACCCCATAAGGACTAAGTTCACATAAGCCTAACCTCAAAACCTAGACAAATCACAAAGGATTATTCATTCTTGTGTTCCCTGGACCGCAGTCTACACTCAAGCCTGTCTCTAAACATCAGTTAACACATTTCAGTCTCCTACCAAGTAAAGAGTCTTTTGTCAATTTCTGAAGTCGGTCCACGTATGCAGCCTAGCAAAAAACAAGAACACTTTGCAATTGTACTTAACATGCAATTCAGATGTTCAATATACTACATAAGTCCTAATGATCAGAAAAAAAGATGAGAACCTTTCATATCTTGAGAACCCACACCCTCAATGCTCATCACCTAACCACTTCCCTGGCAAGGTCATTTACAACATTCCTGTGAGCTGGGTAAAGTTGGATATCCAGGGAAACAAGATTTACCTTCCAACGAAACCAACACTTATGTGAGAGATAAATCTCTTTAGACAATTAACTTGACTCAATATTTTGGGAATCAAACAAGCATTTAAATAATTTCTACAGTTTTTTGCCTCATGAACAGAAATAGAGAAGTATGAGTCAAAAAGGGCTAAGTTGTTCAGGTACAAGGGGAAAGAACACTTTCCTTTTTCGTTTGGACTGTCAGTCAAGCAGGAAGGATTCCTCCTTCCATGCATTATTTCGGCATGGACAACTTCCAAAGTGTTGAAGGCGACTTCCCTAAACCAGTTCTTTTGCATATACCTGCAGCCTTTACTCCCCACCAGCCAGACTGCTACCAGCATTAGCCACTAAAGTGCTATTTAGAGTGAGTGACAAATTAACTGTTATTACCCCACTGAAGAGATGAAAGAACAAGTAAGGAAGCACTGAAACCTCTTTGAAGTTACAATATTACTATGTGCTCTCCAGAGCCTTACAAGCAGAAATTTGGAGCAGCCAATGGCTGATTTCAGAGAAGACTGGGTTTACTGAAGCCAGCTATTACGACTTCAGAGTTTTGCTTTCATGTGCCTAATGTTGCAGTAAACAGTTCATAAACTTTATGTAACAATGTTAAGGCAGCAGCAGGAAACGTGTGTTCTATCTATGCCTTTATTACTGAGCTTTCGTATGCAGAGTGTCACAAAGGAATATATATCCACTGTAAATATTAATGCCATAGCCTGCTACTTTATGTGACAAGTAAAGACAAGTCATTATGCCAATGAATATATGAGTTAAAATGAGAACTGCAATAATAGCAGAAGCCTGGGGGAAAATGGCATCATGAAGACAAAATGCACAAAATAATGTTAGAAACAGTTACAGGCACATACGCATAATGTTAGTTAATAGCACTTTCTTTAATTACAGCACTAACTGATATTGTTGTTTAAGGGAAATTAAAAAACACATTTGTCAAATGATCAGAAAAAGGAAAGGTCTTGAGGAAGCATTCTGGAAAAAAATAAAACAGAATAAAACCTCTATTTAGGAAGTCTGTGGATGAACAGGGAATGAACACTTAAAATAAAAAACAGCTCCTTTATGTTCAAATTTAATGTGTATGCTGTAGCATTAGTTTTTTTTCCCCTTCTAGTGTTCCAAAAACCACAGCTGGGACCAGCTGGTGTCACACTGACTTCCATTTCTGCCTCAAGTACTTTTAAACATACATATATACTGGGAGAAAGATAACTGAACAGCCTACATGTTATCATTTATTTGTTGCTCAGAATAAAGACCTTCAATATTTGTTGAAAATGGATGAATGCTCCAAGAATAACCAGTTTAGAACAGCTGAGCTACAGATGAAGCTTGCCGAATGGTAAAATCTGGTATTCCAAAGAGAAAGAGGATTGTAATTGTCTCTTCTTATTTTCTAATGATGTCTTGACATCATTAAATATTGCAATACATTGTTAACCAAATAAAAACTAAAATCTAAAATAATAAAAAAAAAAATAAATACAAAAAAAGGAAGCAGCACTATATATTAAAGCTAACTAAAGTACCTGTTCAACTGAGACGATACTGAGAATCCATCAATATAGCAACAGAGGGGAAATCCGTGAAATCAGGCCCGAGCACTGTAATCAGGTATTGATAAACTTTTTCAGTGCCAGTCTACAGTCATTTCTAAAATGCTGATAGTACCAGCATCCAGCCATAAATTTTTCATTGTTAGCATATCAAAATTGTACCTGTGGTAAGCACAGTAGTTTACAGTGAAAAAGCTATCCCAAGTCAAGTAGCAGCATTTAGCTTGTGCACACTAAATTAGTTTTAAAAAGAAGATTATTGCAGACAACCATGACTTCTTTCATACAGAACAAATAAGTTACGTTTTCAGGTTTTGACAAGTGCTGCTGAACTAATCAAGGAAAATTAACAGCAAGCTTTTCCAAGCATCTAGTGACTAAAAAGGTACACGATTCAGTCAACCCACTGTAGAACATGAAAGTCTGTCACAGGATGCTGTGGATATATGCAGATGTTGAAACTCAAAAAGTAATCTGAAAAACTAATAGAAAAAAACCCATCAAAACTATCAGACAAGTAACACATGTAAGTAACATCTCAGGAAGTCTACAAGCTGCAGAAAGACAGAGTACTGGGGAAAGTATTGTTATATCCTTTCCTCTTCTCATATTCTCCTGACACATCTGACAGTGATCACTGATGGAGGCAGGATGTTCATTTGCTCTACTAAATAAATACATGGTATGCTGCATTATGTTCTGTTATTATTCTCAGAATGAGATATTTAATATAATTCTGTTTTCATTCTTAACTAAAGCACACTTCAAAAATCACAAAAAATCCCTAACATTGTCTCTGCCACCACCTGTTTATGTTGAGACTGCTTAGGGTTTCTGCTAACACATCCTAATTTAAGTTTATTAAAAGCCCAACAATGTTGGGCCAGACAGCTCTTGTATCCCCACATGGACTAGAAGTGGCCTGCTGAGGTTTCATGAAGGCTGAATTTTTCATATTCCACTCAGGACCTTCCTTTATAGGATATGATGGTTCCTTGCTGCATTGTAAAAGTGAGAATAGCTTATAGTAGTGAGCTTGCTGCAAAAAAAGGTACAAACATAGGCTCTACAAAGACAATAAACTAATATTTTACCTATGTTGATATTCAAACTATGGAATGCTTAAATTCAACTACTAAGGGACTTCAGCATAAAACAGTTAATTTACTAAAAAAAAGTTTAAGTGAAAAATTAAAATGGCTATTTATTTAATCTAAGTTTTTTGTTGTAGTAGTTTTGGTTTGTTTTTTATTTTTTGTTTGCTTTCTGTTTTTAATTTGGATCTACCAGTACTATTCAGAAGAAAGCTAGTTGTCACACAGGAAGTCCATCCATATGGAAACTCGTGCAGTTTTTCTACTGATTCAGGCCGTAATTCATGTCATATTTTATCCAACAGAAATGCTCAGTTTTGTTGTAACATGTTACCATCTATTAAAACAAAATTGGAATCTTTTCAGTCCAACAGCTTGCCTTTAAGGACTCTTAAAGGCAGGTTTGACCTTTACACTACGAATTTCATTTCATTGTAAGCTCTCACATTTCTATTACTGCTTAACACAAACTCTTCCTGAAATGTGACCTGACAACTTCTATCTGTATTTATTCATGGTAAGCTTCTGCTTAACAACCATCAGACTGAAAGCGTAGTATACTTACTGGAGAAAAAAATATTTCCTGCTATTTCACTTCATGAAGGTCATAACAGCTTTACAAAAATAGAAACAAAATGTTCCATGTTTTCCCATTGTCATACTATTTAAATTCCTTGTTTTAATCACTTCCGTATGGTGTTCACCAGAATTGTTTTCTTCCTGACCCTCTACTCATAATTCTGCTATTTATGTTTGCTATATAGTTTATGATTAGCAATGCACCACCTGCAGGATTAAAACATCTGATTCAATACTGATAAAATACTGTGACTCAAACCCATGCTTGGACAAAGCCATCTGGCTTGAGTTTTATTCATATGTATTTATCCCCTTAGAAAATAATTTTACGTTTCTGAAGTTTCAGAAACAAGAAAAGAATCCCAAAAATCTATAAGCTGTTAGTTTGGTGTTCCTATTAAAGGCAATCAATAAGAATAACTACACAAGCCTATTTCCACAATGAAAGACATGTGGTCGATTTCTAATTCAGTTTTATCTGGGCAACAGTTTCTAGACGGTCATTTTTAACCAGCTATTTGTAACAATAGCTACTGTGCTAACTTTTGTATTAAATGTTTGTACCTTAGACCTGTGCAGATATTTGGAAGGCTCAGAACAATAAGCATTGCTATTATGAGGAGACTTCTACTACAATTTTCATTTTTTCTCTAGCAAAGAACATCAGTTGCTTTTTCTTTAACACAATAATTGTATATAGAAATTAGCAAATATATTTATTTGTGTCTTGTAATTATATTTTCATTGGAAATGTTCACAGAAAATACTGTATTATTTAAAACAATTTACTTTCAATAAATTATAAAAAGTACTAATAATTATAGACACTTTTTAAAGCTCACTTTTTTTGTGGGCTTGTTATCTGAAACACCGAGGACATCACAGGACATCAACATTTACAGTAGTTTAACACACTGTGTACAGAATCAGTTGTATCTATTTTTTTTAGAGCATTTTGGCTATGAGATCAAACATTTTCTGAAATATTCCATTGTTCACCTGACTACATGTGTTTTATTTGTAAAAGCATCTTAGCAATCATGGTTACAAAGCATCTATGTTCATGAGAGCTTTCAAACACCCACACTATGTGACAGTACTGTAAAACAGCTGGAAAAAATATTTTAGTACCTACAGCAGAAAGTCTATTAAAAAATGAAATTCACAACCATGTAGAAGAAAAACACCCTGAATTCAGCAGCAGTGTTTTGTGTCTGCACAGGTAGTACAAATTTTTTTAGCCCGAGGCCTCTTCATCCTGCTACTGCTTCATGACTCTGCAGATGGTCAACTACCCTCTCACAACAATCCTGACTTCTGCCTTCACATGAGGGATTATTTCTACCAAGAGGGAGAAGTATTTACAAACCATTCAGTGACCCTGAGGGAGGGAAGCAGATTTGCATTTCTTAAGGGTCAAAGTTTTACAAATGCTTACTGTCAGGATATTACATTTGTACAGGGGTAGAGACCAGCCAAGGCTTAATTATATTTGTGAAAATATGAACTTGATAGAAATGACCTCAGGAAATGACTAACAGCAACATACAAACAGAAACACAATCTAAGTGCACTTGTAGACAGTGTGAGACAGAAAAGCTTATTTAAAACACTAAACAATATATTTTTTTAAATTACATTTTTTTTATTTTAAAATTACAATTATTTTGAGGGGAGAGAGAAGAATTCCACACCATTGCAGAAGACCATTGCCCACTATACATTCATATGCACTCTGTAATTATGAAGGGTTTAAAGTTACACTGTTTAGTTGAAACTCTTGGACATATAGCTCTTTTGGCCCATAAACAGTTTTGAGTCAACAATTCAAATTATATCCTTCAAAATGACATCTAAACACTTGCTGGCATACCAAATGTTAGACCTAATACTAGTATCATCCAGTATATTGGAACACTGCTCAAATACATTCAAACATATCCAAGCACCATTCAAACTACTCAATTTGGATATCCAAAATCAGTTTACCATTAATTTAAATGTAACAGGACTGAGTTTGTAATTTCCTGCTCTCCCACCCTGTAAGAGCTCCTACTAAGTACCACTCCAAGCACCATTATTTCTCCTTTGAGGGACCATCACCTGTGAAACAGGAGTCTGACCTAACTTCGGCAATTAAAGCTTTCAAAGAATCCATAATGAACAGGAAATATTTTGCCATTCATATTATTCACAGAGCAAATCAGAACCAGTCATATTTATTCTGGGAAGAAAAGCAAATGCTGTGCATAGATATATTTATTCAGTTTCTTATTCTTATGTCAACTTATATTAATATCCGAGATGTGTTTTTGACTTGTCACACATTGTCAATTTAAAATAGGCAAATAAATCCCATTTTGCTCTTCACTGCTTTTGAGGTCTAAAAAAGAAATGATGAGTAATTCTGCCATCTAGTACTGCTCCAAATAAGTGATTAATTTACCGTTCCATTTTCTGAACTATATTAAAGATGCTTACTGAATGCTGATAATGAATATCAAGAAAATGTGCCAAATTGCAAAAAAAAAAAAAGCTGAGCTGCCAGTACCTGAGGTAAAAACACTGAAAAAGAATCAGTTAAATTGATACAATGCATCTTTAAATGTCTGTTGCTAAAAAAAAGGCAGAACTTTAATACTAACACCAAATAAACTAAAATGCGAAAAAGCCCTTCAAAGACTCAGACTTAAAGACATTTTGTCCCACTCATTTGCAAGGGTGCACTAGAATGGCACTTTCTGACCCCTATCTTATGCCACAATGATTTTATATATATATATACATATATATATATATAAATACACACACACACACACACATATATACACACACACATATATATATACACATACATGTACATATATACACACACAGAGTATATATATCACAATCCATTGCCTTAGGCCATCTCAGTTGACCAGTTTTACTTACAGCCTAGTAAATACGATCTTTATATTTTGCCTTTACTAGTAAAAGAACATAGTCTCTTTATTTAGACCACAGTGAAGACTCTGAGATCTTGTTTAGGACTGCCTCTAAGTCATTTTTAACCAAAAATCAAGTTACTGTCGCCTCACGTATCTTAAAGTTCTTGGAGTCACCATGTAACAAATTATAGCTTTTTACATCAACTATGCTGCAGGAAACCTGTAACCTTCAATGTCTAGCTAGTAATCAGCAGACACTGTTGAAGAAAAACTGCTAAAAATAGACCGAAGATAGAGAAGGTAGAAAACCTCAAACCTCATATTACTCTTAGCAGAGACCTCACGATGCTGACAGCTTGTCACAAGCTCCCTCATTCTTCTTGAGGAAGACAACCCTTCAGCTTTGGGATACGAAGAACCCTTGGAATGGTGAGCGTTACATCAAATAAAAGATGTAAATACTCGGTAACTTTTGTATAACAATTTCAAATGAGTTATTGTTGAGAATTTTCTGCATTAATTTGTAAGGTTAACTGAACACTCAATAAAGTAGTTCCACATCTGAAGTGCATTCCTTTCTGCAAATAACAAGATGAGCAAAAATAGAGCTCCGTTTTCTACATTTCTGTGATTAAATTTCGATTTGCTCCCACATTCACCAAACAACACAGAGCAGCCTAAACATTATATGAGCATTAATAGCTCTCTCAAACTTCTGATTTGTATTTTCTCTCTTCTGTTTTGAACCTAAGTGTTTTATACACTCCAAGCTGAAACCAACAGGACTATGGAGTTCTTCCAAAACTATTTAAACAGATGTTAGCTGAGGGTAAAAGTGGCTGAGTAGAAGAGTCTATAAGACCCTGTATTCTCACAGAGATTACTAGGGCAAAAATTCTTAGTAATCACCTCAAATATTTATTGCAGAGTCATCCAAAACCAAATTTGAAAAATACATTTTCAAGAAACACAGGTTGTTAGTAGGTGCACTTCATAATTTTCACATAATAGAAACAAAATTCATTTTACATACTTGAGAAAACCGTACCATCTCTGGGAATGTGATGTTAACAATCAAAAATAAACAACAAAAACACCAAAAAAAATTAGAAGTTCTTTACCTATTTTAAAGTGCATTATAAAATAGCATAAAGTAGAAATCCTGCTCAGAATGTATTTAATGAGCCTGATTCTTGAAAAAGTCAACTGTTTTTAATAATCACTACATCTTGCTTTCTTGCTTTCTGAAGACTAGCAACAACGAACACACATTGAAACTTTTTTTCTCCTATAAATACAAGTATTTAGTGTTATTAATGTAACAACAGTAGTGCTAACTCGCAGAAGACCACTACCTATTTGCAATTTCTTGTAGGTCTCAAACTCTATGACCGCATCCATCTGCTTTGTGGCCTCCTAGACCTGATTAAGATAAAGAAAGGCTGCAAAAATCTTAAGTTATTACTGCGTAGGCTAAAAGTCCTTATTATGACTTCAGGGAAAATCAGAAAAGTTACTTACCGATCAGTAACCATAAGCTGTCATCACAGTACCATATTCTTTACATGCAAAATTTTCTGGATATTTAAGCAGATCATTCCAGAAGCCAACATATTGGTCATGAAATCGCTTTCTTAAAGGTATAAATCATATATTCAGCTTGAAGTTATAAATGGTAATATATCTGTTAATATTTTGGATAGTATCCATAAAGGATACAAAGTAGGAAATACCTGTTGTTACAATTCTCTCTAAAATAAATAACTAAAAATGAATGATATGTCTCTGCAAATTACCACATTTCTGCTTGATAGAAAAGCAGAGCTCAGCTTTAAGTGCAGATGGAATCCTTGGGCCATGCAAAAACCGAAAGGAAATTGGCATTAACTTTTGGAAAAATGCAAACTGAAGTTCATAAGAGAAAAATGCATGAGAAAAATCTTTGTCCCAACAAGTGTATCTACAGATCCCATATTACAGGCACTGTTTAGATTCAAGAAGAAGAACTGGATTCTATGCATGGACTAGAATTGGGATCTAGTTCATGTACGAGGGAGATTATTCAGCCAGATGACCACTAAAGTAATTTGCGTGTAGCTATCTACAGACATGTTTTGAAATGACTAGTTTGTCAAAAAGTTGACATGACTAGTCAGTCAAAAAGTTGAAATTATCTCTCAAATATTTTATCTGGAAGATCTTGCCAGTTTTGTGAGTGCTGTAACACATGACCCAGGCTGTAGATGTTCTTTTCTCCTTTTTTCATTAAAAAAAAAAAAAAAAAAAAGGAGAAAAAAAAAACACACTTTGGAATAAAATATTGCAATGTAAGAAGTTATTATGAATACTTGAACATGCCAACAGAAATAAAGCTTATATGCCAATTTTAACACTTTTAAAGCTTTAAATGTGTATTTTTTATCAATAGCTTTCTTAAACAAAAATAAACTTGGCTGCAGCATAGGAACTGTTGTACGTTAAACACACTAATGAATACTTTATCTGAAGGAAGCAAAGTAACCAGATATCTGACTACTGTGACATCACCCATTATTAAGTCTGTTTTGGTACTGTAGGACAATGACTAAATAGGTTTTTTCTTTTTCTTTCAGGAGCCTCAATAGATCCAAATTACTGCTAAAAATAAGCTGCTCCAATTAGCAGCCAAATTTGGACAGTGTCCAAATACAGTTTTAAGAAGTGTTTGCAACCTATCACAACTGTTCTTTGAATCAAAGTTGCTATCAATGTTCTGACTCATTTAGACTCAGTGTTTCACCTCTAGCAGTTTTAAATATCCCCCATTCCCTTTAATTATTTTCTATATTCATATATTTGACACAAGAAGAAACATTACTTAGCATTCAAAAAATATAAGCTGAAAACAGCATATTTTGTGTTTGAGAGCTTGCTTGCATTTAACACTTGGCTGATATAACAACTAGTGATCTGTACACGCAGATCACTAGTTGAAGCACAGCATACAACAATCACAGACCGATCTTTCACTTAACACCAACCTGCAACAACTGAAAAGCTACCTGTTCAAGCAGCTAGGAAAGAGAAGGTAAAGCAAACTACCTGCCATTAATCTTCTGTAAATATTCATGCCTTCCTTCCTCCTCAGCTTGAGCATTTATAGAGCTGTAAATATGTGAGGCAGGAGCTGCAGCACCTGTTTAAGCACTCAAATTATCTGCTGCAATGCCTGAAAACAAAAATATCCAATTACATGGCTGAGAGTTGGACTCCAAAATGAATCACCTCACAAATGGCAGTAACCAATAATTTCCCCTTTGTCTTTCTCTTGGTGCTAAAACATTAACCTAAGGCAGCTGGTTTTAGGATTACCTGAGGCTGAGAGGTCAAATTTATTCCTTCTCCTTCCACTGAATCTCCACCTCCACCCCAAAGTAGCCTAATCTAAAGCAGCCTGAATACGTTTAGCCCTTTTAAAGTTGAACCATTGATGCTTGGAATGCAAACTATTGTGTCCAAAACTGGGGTGGAGATGGGAATGGAGAAGAAATAAACATAGCAAGTTAAAAAAAAAATAGGGCACCAGAATTACAGATAACAGGATTTTTGTGTCGGTCCATGGAGACTTCACCAAATACAGAAGCACCTCAATTTTCTGATACACATGTACTTTCTCAGTCATTTTCTTAACTTGGAAGGCAATTCCATTATTTCTGGATACATTCTTTAAAGCAGCATAATCCAACTTTGCTCTCAAATCAGTTAGTTCCCCCTTGTCCCTGTTCAACACACTCAGTTCCCGTGCTGTGAAAAGGACTTCTGTGCCCATGCAGAGAAATATCCAGTCTGCCCCAAAGCACTAAAGGCTCTAGATGGGATCTCTTCATGAAAAGAAGAGAGAAGATGAGGAAAGGAGAAATAAAAGAAAGCCTTGTATGTAAGGGATATTTTCTTGCATGTCTCCACTCACCAAGAAAAGAGGTAGATATGAGGTCATGGTCATCAGGAGAGGTATCACTGCATCAAAATGATTATGCAAATCTTGCATCAAGTAGTTTAAATTGTTTTCTTTCAGTTTAAATACATGCACATTTGTCAACACTCTACCCAAGGACGAAATGTAAGAGGAAAAATGGTTAAAGATTAAGTGATAAGTACACACACTTTTAGAGGCAATCACCATAAATCTGTCAAGAGGCATTTGCTCCTTTACAGGTCTGAGGTTCAAAAACACCATTCCATATAAAATATGACATTTGCCTCCAAGATGCAGACATTTTCACTACAAACTGCAATTTTGTTTCAAGTGTTGTTTACTCCCAGTGATAGAAGACAGAAAATGTAGCCTTGAGAGACGAGAAGGGAAAGGATAACATCGAAAACATGCGCTTCTGTGCTGTGGGAATAGTATAAAGAAATGAAGGAATCACCTTTATGAAATCAAAGACATAAGATAAGAATCTAATGTGTGACATAACGTGTATAAATAGCAACTGATTTTTAGGTACAACATGTTAGGTTCTTTACAATACAAACCTCAGAGGCAATACTAAGACACTGACGAAATACCCCACATTGGTCATTCACACATAGGCCTAGTTTTTCCTGAAACTCGCAGTTATTTCTGAGAAAACCACAGACGATTACTTCATCTTGCTTGGAGGGGGGGAAAAAAGAAAAAAAAGTTTGCAACTACTTTATAAAAGAATGTAGCACAATCAAGTTACAGAATACAGTTTCTGAATTTAGAAAATATTAGAGCACTGATTTTGAGCATCACATCAAATTTCTCATATTCGAAAGGCAAGGTTTAGGCTTGCCCCAGCAAATTTATATTATGTATATTATACTTGTGATTTCAGTCCATGTAAAGAGATTTATGAAATTCTGAGTAACGTGCATGTAGCTACTTGACAGTCGGCCAAGACTTCAGAGGAACTTTCCCTCCAAACTCTCTTTCTCACTGGACACTGAGGCTGCAAATAAGTCTAAATTAGAGTTTTTCAGCACAAGCTTATAAGGTAGATTGCAGATGGCACATACACAGCTGATGCTGAATATAACTCTAGTTCATAAGGAAACTCAAGATCAACTCCAAGCAGGCTTGTCTTCATTTAAGACTCTTCTCATCAAAGCTTTAGCTATCCCGTGTCAAGTCAGCACTCTGGCTGTCTTAAGAACAGTGTAAGAATATGAACCTGGAATTTCATTTTGTATTAGCTCATCAATTTATCTAGATACAGATATTAAATAGGACTAATAACTGATCCCAGTGTAATACTTTAAATAGCTTCGCATTGCCATTGTCACAGATGCCTCTCACAGTGTACCACAGCTCACTGCTCTAAGCCTGTGAGGGGTGCAAGCAAATGAAAACATTTGTAATAGAAGCTCTAGAAATCCTAACTAGCAAACAATTTTGCTTATAAACATTTTATATGCCCTGCTTTTATCACAGCAAATGCTCTACAGTTAAGAATATTAATCTTGGTAGTGTGTTCGTTGACAGAGGATCAACCTTTGCTTGATACCTACCCTGAGAAAATAAGTTATATTTATTACATATGTCAATGCATCTGCAATGGTTTTTATTTTAGGAATCACAGAACTATATCAAGGGCGGACTTTAATCTATGGCTACCTGGAGGAGATTTTCTCGTTATTAATATTTGTTTGAAAGTCTCCTCACTATTGTTATTAGATGTTATTAGATGTGCTAAAACATATACAATAATATCAGTTACCTCAAAAATTTCCATAATTGCAATGCTGAAGTACTGTTTTGAGTAACATGCATTCCATTCCTGACACCCAAATAGATAAATATATTTCAGTAATTCTCAAAATAACAGCTGTAGGAAAAGGGGGGAAAAGGCAAGTTAGAAAAACTACCTTTTTTTTTTTTTCTTCACTTACACTTAAACAAGGATGTATTTTCATTATTTAGACATCCAGGCAATGCTGACTTCATTAGTTCAGACGCGAAAAAAAGCATATAAATGCAAACCTTATTGGCTTTACTTGAAACTACCTGTATTACTCACTACTGATCAGTTTGTCTTGCTGGAAGAAAATTTCTTCAGTATTAAAATGCTGAAAAAAAATACTTGAGCACTTAAACATACTGCTAAACAGCAAGTGTCTAGATATCTGCCATTGCAGAATATAAATAGATTTTACATTAAAAAAGAATTCAAGTCCATAACTAGATTAATATACATATTTCCTTGTTACATGTAAGGAGTTTTCATCTTATAATCACTGTACAGGCCAAAATTTCCAAGAAGGAAATTAATTAGATGCATAAGAAATACAGATCCTATACATATTTACAATATAATGAAGCAACAAATTTGGTCTAATACAAAAAAAAAAAATCACATTAGAACAGTCAAGTATCTTCTGACCTCTTCAGCTCAAAAGAAAAGTAACTCCATGAATCTGAGGCAGTCAATACCACCAACAGGTAGAGTGGAGATCAAGTTACAAAGTATGTTTTTGTAGGCTACATTCAATTTTTTAAAAACAAAGTCTTAAGATCACCAACAGTAATGTGACAATAAACACCAAAGTATACAATACGTTCATATGAGCACAATGTGTTTGCTCATATGAGCACATAACCCAGTGCATTACCCTTTTGGTTGGTAAGGAAAAATAAATCACAAAGTACAATTAAAATCCCCATAAATGCAATAATGATTTCAAAGGTGTGCATTTATCTTTATTTTAAATGTTACCACAAAACAGTTTAAAAATAACTGAGCATGCCAAAAGGCAAGTGTGTATAGAAAAAAAACAGCGGTTAGCTTTAGAACACTTATTTAAAAAAAATTGACAGGATTTGAGTTTTGGTCAACAAGTCTGTCTAGTCAGTTCCATCTTTTACTCCATATTTGCAAGTAACTAGCAACTAAACATGACAAAAGCACACCTCTGTCATTATGGCTTTAAGAAACAAACTTGCAAAAAATTAAACAGGCTACCTTTTCTACAGAAAGCTGATTTGTTCATATTGCAGGCACTTCTTAGGTTTGTGGGTAAAGTACATGACTCATTCTTGTCATAGTATTTTACGAAAGTAGTAGTATTACACTGAAAGATAACAAAGTTCCAGAAAACAAAAAGAAATCACAGCAAATTTTGGGTGCTATGGACACCCAAAGAACAGAGAAGGCAATAGAATTCTAACCCTCTTTCATTGCCTTTGCTTTCTAATTCAGATGGACAAATAATCTAAAACCAGCTCTCCAACATCACTATATGGCACGTCCACGTGTTCAATTTAAAGATGTTATCAATCAGCAGTTACTGTAGTGAACATTTAGGCTTTAACACCAACTCTACTTTAATCAAATTCTCATTTATTTCTTCTTAGTTCTTTCACAGTTCCTCTGTAGATCCTCTCTTCTCAGGTTACTTCAATCTTGCTCATTACTGGAGCACTGCACAACTTACATTATCCAAACTTTTTTACTTTTTGTACAAACTCTCATCACTATGCTACAACGCCATCATAGGCATGACAAAAGAGGATTTCAAACTGAGTACTAGAAATGCTTTTTGGTTTTTTTATTATCACCAGCATTTAGACCATGATCATCAGCTGCACTGCAGGTTCCTACTTAATATCTCTGGACAGTGACTGTTCCACGGTATCAAAGAGAGAACAATCCTGATATGATTTGACTACTGTACCATCAGTAATACTGGAAAAATAAAATCAATGCAAAAGAAAAAATAAGTTCAGACTTTTCTAACTGCTTGTGCATCTATTTTTTCCTTTTTTTTTAAAGACTGCTGTTACTGAATTCAAATACCAGATTTATGACATCTTTACTCAACTAAGGGTGCTAATATTTTGTAGGACAGGTGAAATGTTTTTGAAGTTTACCATTAATGAAGACAGTGTCCGGTTCATTGGTCCATTTATTGATGGTCAAAAAACTTATTTGACAAAACTTTAAAGCTTCCAGAACAGATGAACTGAAAAACAGAGATGTAGGAAAACCAAATCAAAACACAGAGGCATGAGATTTTGTTCCTAAGGGAGTCCTTGGAAAACACGTGCAGTCACTACAGAGATGATTTTTTCTTTAGATCACAAGACAGCAGGTGAACAAGTAAGCAATTCTCTGTGTTCTCCTCGCTTCTCAAGTCATTTGTGGTGCTGATTGGTTTTTCTTTTCCTTCGCTTGAACAAACAGCAGCACCTGCCAAGTGTGATATGGATTACATATCATATAAAGAGAAAAGCCACAAGAGAAAAAAAAACTATAAAACACTTTCTCTTAAACTATGTAGATAACTATGTAGATACACTTCTGCAAGAAATATACTAAGCTCTACTGCAGGTGATGGACTTCTAGAAAGCTAAGACTATATTGAAGTGTGCACATTTCATTTTTTGGAAACATATCAATCGCAAAGCCTAGGGTACTATGTGATAGTATTAAAAAGAAGGCAAGTTTAATTCCCATTTACTCTTTCACATAATTGTTAATAGGCAAATACAAACTTGAACATCTCAAGTTTGCCTCACCTGAACTGCATGCTTAATTCCTTAAGACTCAGTGGAATGACTGAAATTTCCCTTTTGACATTTGGAGCTTTGAGAAGCCCCTTCCCGCCAAAAAAAAATGTGGAAAATAATGTTCATCAATGATAAAAATGCTCTAATTCAATGCTATGATATTAATAAAGTGAAAACTACAGCTTTAAGTTTGCAGTAAAGTATACTGATATTCTTTCATTACACAAGGAAAACCAAAATTGACAATTGTCAATATCACTTAATAGAGAAAATCAGATAGTAATAAAACACACACAAAAAAAAAAAGGAGGGAAAGGTGGAAAGGCAGGGTATCAGGTTGGCAGGTAGGTTCCACAGGGAAAGTTAGAGAAGTAATACAGAGAAGGATTACAGTAGTCCAGGAAGTATTTTTGAAAGCTAATTAAAGAGAAGGAAGCAGTAAGTGTAGAGAACACTTCATTATCATGCAATGCTAGCCTGGTGTTATTTTACAAAGCTCCTCACCATCACCTATAGAATTAAAGCTTCCATTCAGAAAAATATTCTCAGTACTTTGATTGCAATCAAAAGCAAACATGCAAGCTTCTTGTCTCAGGATAGCCTGCTCAAGGGAGTTCTGTAGCTTGCCTGATGAACTGCTTATTGCACTGCTATGTGCATTATGAAGAGTGCACATAGTGCATATACTTGAGAGTTTTTCCTGAAGCTATAGACCACGATAGAAATGACAAAATAGGAAGTCAGTACACCAATATACCAGCCGCAAGCCCTCAGGCTCATTAAGCATTATCTGTAGATAAAGCTTCAAAAAGAATCTTGCTGAGTTTGTTTGGAACATGGGAAAAGGAGAAAGAATTTGAAAACCAGGGAGAACAAGGGTCTAAAAATAAGGTTCTACATGAGGTGAGAACAACATCTAAGGCAAGGTGAGACAGCAGTTACCTTCTCAAAATATCCAAGGGCACTCTGCCGCTCAGTCACTGAAAATGTAGCACTGGGCAGAGGCAGACCAGAGCTGCTCTGAGGGTTACATAACTTTCAGTAACGGAAAAAAAAATTGTTATAGATAGAGAGGAAACCCAAAATTAAAATTCAGTAGGGGAAATTATGAGGATAAGTATTTTCACAGCTATCAGAAATAACACCAGATTTACCTTAAAATACTTATAAAGAGAAACATAACTGCTTTGGAAAGCTGCTAGCCACCAAATGCAAGTAAAACTCTTCTATAATTACAAGCCTTTTTTTTTTTTTTTTTTTTTTTT
>VZSG01000622.1:0-44561 GCA_013398315.1 Nothoprocta pentlandii | reverse complement strand
ACCCTCTAAAAGACCCTCTAAAAGACCCTCTAAAAGACCCTCTAAAAGACCCTCTAAAAGACCCTCTAAAAGACCCTCTAAAAGACCCTCTAAAATAGGACTAAGAGCAGTTCTGCTCAGCAGGCTTGCAGATTTCCCTGAAGCATCCTTTACAGGCCTTAAGTAAAGGCATAAAGCAGGACCAGGACCTTTTCCTTTCTGATACAAATTCAGGCTGTCTTATCTCAAGCTCCGTTGTTTCCTTCGTGTGGGCTGACTGAGCTTTATCTCAAAGAGCAGTCTTCAGGAAAAAAAGGTTACAGATCCAACATTATAGATACTTGTTCTTGATCCCCAAGATTGCAAGAGCATTACTATCATAAAAAACAGATGATGTGCAATGCTATTAATTTCCTCTCAAGTTCCTCCATAATTCAGGAGTCTCCAGAAAAATCCCAGTTCTCTGTGTATCTTTGTTTTGACTTTAAACCTAACAGAACCTATTTTCTCTCACTATTTCTATCAATTTTATAATTAATGTAGCCATTAACAAAAGAATTTTAATTTCAGTTTGGTAATTGTAAAGGGGGAAAGCGCAGACATATTCTAACCTGAAAAACAAATTTAAGATAAAAACAGGAATCATGTAAATCATTACAGGAGACTAATATTACATAAGCAATCAATTACACAAAGAAGTGGAAAATACCTGTACTGAGCCACCATGTCTGTCAGCTGCTAAGTGAGCTCTCAAGTGATGTGGATCGTTGTGCTGGGAGTCCCAAGCTGCCCTATGATCTGTTGACTATAATTGTTGGGATGTGTTAGGCATAAGAAAAGGAAAAACAAAATCCAGAATATTAAACCATTCATGTATACTCTAAAAATAACAGAATCTACATAATCAATTCCAATAAAGAATGTACATCTATACTATCTGTACACAAACATATGTTTACAATTCCATTTGTAAACTGAAGAGCTGCAACTTAGCTAAAACTAAATCTCTCATAAGAAAATTATCTAATCATGTTTTTCTACCATCCTGATTTAAAAAAAGAGAAAACATATATGCTAAATCTTTTGATTAAAGACAAAGTAATGTTTCTAGTGTCATATAAGCGATTTACCTGATTTTTGGATTGCTGCATTTTATCTTTGTGCTGATGTGCTTCTCTGTTTGATGACAGTGCAGGATCTGAATGAATTGAACCCACTGGAGTAGGCTACAAATATAAACATTATGTAGCAACTGGTAAAAAAAATAAATTTTCTAAGTCTTACAAAAAATTACCGCGTCACAATCCAAAACAGTCTAAATGTATCACTAATTGTTATACAGTTATCTCAAATTATTAGGTTAAAGCAAAATTACAGTAGAAATTAGCTAATACCAAAAATATCAAAGCATGTCCTATTTTCTATATTCTTTAAAATGTAACATAATTAGCGCAAGCTTTTGTTTAATTGTAAAGCTGTTTATTTTTAATAAATTATGTTATTCTAAACTGACGTGAATATAAGAAGGTGTATATTTAAATTTGTCTGGTAGCCCCATAGTTTTCAAATTGGTCTGTGCATTATTCAGAAGACTGAATCCAGAACAACTACATAAAGAAACAGTCAGGGGAGAATGTTCAACCTGAAATTGTTCAATTTATGCGCACAACCACTCTCCTATTCAGTAAAAGACAACATCTACATTTAAAAAAAAAAACCTTATTTTACTACTAATTTGAAAAAAACACAGCATTTAATTTTACAGACAGGCAGTGAAAACTGTTTTCCTACATGATCTTCCATTAAAAATTATGTGTATAAAAGCATAGTTTCTTCACAATTAACCGATCAATATTTAGTATAAATCTCAGATTTATGCTTTAAAATGCAAAGATTTATGCTAAGTGCTTTAAAAAATATTGTAGAAACTGAGATATTCCCCAAATAAGGAGAAAAAGATGCAGAGATAGTAGTCACTTGTCAAGTTTTAAGTCTTTCTTCAGTTGAAAAAAGTTTTCATTTCTACTTTTTTTACTTTTTTTTTTTAAGATAGAAAAAGGATTCTGGTTGATATTAAGATAGGTGCATGTTTGGTAAGAGACTCAATATTAAAAAAATCAATCCATAAATTAACATTTGAAAGTACATTTAGAAATGGATTTGTAATATAAGTTGTTTACTACTCACAGACAGTGCGAGAAACACGCATATGTTAAAATTCAAGACTAAGGTACAAAACTGATGAGAAAATCCAGCATCTTAACAGATTAACTGTACTCACCAACTGCTTGCCAATCCAGTCATATTCATAATCAAACACATAGCCCTTGCGATCAAATAAGTCTGTGAAAAGCTTTCGTAAGTAGTCATAGTCTGGCTTTTCAAAAAAATCTAGTCTTCTCACATAGCGCAGATAGGTAGCCATTTCCTCTACATAAATAAGAAATGTGCATAATTGTCATGTGTGTTTCAAAGTCTCTCCAAAAAAATTATGCCATTTAAAAAACATCTTTCTTCTACCTCTTACTATAAGAACTGGTTATTTGTCATGATGCTGTGAGTTATTAGAAAGAAGGAAAGTTTAACAGTTTGCAAGATATAAATGCCCCCATTCTAAATTTTTTCTAAAAACATAGATTTATGTTTTAAAATTAATTAATTTCACCTTTGGTAAAGAGCCTGCATAGTACAGGGTTGGAAACAGCTTCAAGAAGTCAGCTAATACCTATCCCATAGCAAATCTGTCTACCCTAATTTCACAGCTTTAGTGAAAAAATTCCAGTATCACAGGCAGCTCTTGATAATCTTTAAAAGACAGGACTTTAAGTCTAACCTTAACCGCTTCAAGTCCATTACTTTGTCTTCTCTGATGTGAATATTACAAATTAATTCCTTTCAAGTTTATAGCAACCAAAATGTAAAAAACTCCGATCTCCTCAGTCTTATTTAGGCTAAAACAACCCCTGCCTTCAGTTTTTGGTAAGACATCTAGCAAATATCTAGCTTCTGTTCACAAGAAACATCTAAACAATGACCCTTCTTGAAGCACAGTCCCTAACATTGGACATGCTGCTTCAGGTGAGGCTTTACTGTATTAAGAGTGCAAATGATTTGTCTTGTTTCTTGACGGTTATAACCTTTGTATATCCAGTTTGGTGTGTGTGTGTGTATACATGTGTGTCTGTATGCATAAATATATATATTATTTTTAAATACAGTATGGCACTGTCCCCCATACACTTTGTCTGGCTGGCCTTTACATCATTACCTAATGAACCTCATTGCAACCAGTAATTCAAATTGTATTTTATCTTGTAGTCACATTACCTAGAATGTATCTTTTTTGTACATAACATATATTTTCAAAACATAACTTGTCAAGATCTTTTCATTCTAATCCCGCAGCCCAAGTTATGCATTTCAAGACAGTCATTTGCAAGTTTAATTAACACTTAGTTGTACAGTACATTTGTTAAAATACTGAGCAGTATTAACTGATTGTCTGGAAATTTCATGTCACGTTTTCAATACGACACTTATCAGTACTTGAACACCTCAACTGGTTTTACAGTCTTCTTCCCAGCGTAGATTCATTTTGATTATGCTTCTAAGAAAACTTACCCAGTGCCACATGCTTTACCCTGTGCCCCATGCTCTGGGTGTCCCCAGACAGGAAGGTTGGACTAGACGATCTGTAGAGGTCCCTTCCAACCTTGAACATTCTGTGATTCTGTGATAACTTATAAGAATGTATCACATGGGTCTGCAGTACTAAAGTCTCATGACATAGGACATCTGCCTTCTTTCTCCACAAGATCTGTCTTGCCATAAAACATAATCTGCTTTGCCAGGAGCTGTTCTTGGCAGTTCCATTTTGCCTATCAATCATCTCATGATTACCTTTCGCAATGTTGATTTCTATTCTGATTGCCTACTCTCAGCCAGAGCTTCCCAATTCTTCAGTTACTCCAACTTTTAAACCTAACTCCCATGACTATTTTTTCAAGTCTAATACCTTACTGATACTCCCTGAGCTCAAATATTTCAAGCTGTTGCTAATGAGCCTATACTAACTAAAAAGTTGGTCATTTTAAAAAATAATTTGAAATAAGGGGCAGTTTTAGAGTTTAAAAACTTGCAAAATTTTCTGTTTGAATACAATTACAGCTTAGCTAATCATTTTTAGAATATGCATTTTTAAGCGTTCCCTTTAGAAGAAATTATCTTTGAAAAAAACAGCATTAGCTTACTACTTGAAAGGACAATTCTTATAGCCATAGTAAAAATATATAAAATTTTATTTGAAAGGATTGCTTTATTTTAACTTACAATATCAAGTTTTATAAAAAATTATCTATGCTAGTTGTGTTTCTCAGATCAGCATATATTTTAATTAACAGCAGTCATTACCTGGGAATCTTTCACACAATACTTCTATAAGTGTTGTTTGTTTTTTGTCTCCAATTTTCTGATAACGTTCTTTTAATGTATCAGCCTAGGATACAAGAACAAAAAAGACTTTAAGTCATGCAAACTGCAGACAAACATTACAAAAGAAAAAGATCATGCCAAGAAAAGCTCAAGATCTGAAAACATGAAGGAAAAAAAGATATAAAAAAAACCTACCTTTAAACCTTGCCATGGAAGGCTTCCTCTGAGAAAATATATAAACATATGACCTAAAGCTTCCAAATCATCTCTTCTGCTTTGCTCTGAAACAAAATCCAAATATTATTAGGGCAATATATCTGCATAATTTTACACTAACAATGTTTGCTTCCAAATTACAAAGAAAAATAATTGAAAGGTATGAAGTACTAGAAAACAAACTGAGCTTCTGTTTTCAAATGTGCCATCAAGAACAGAGCAAAAACAGAAAATGCAGATGCAAATACAGGTTGCTGGTATATTCATCAACAATACTTAAAAAACCTTTTCTAAAAAAATGCTGTTATTTTAAGCTCTATTTTTGTTAACATATCCAATTGCATTCGATTATTATCTTCCATGCATTTTTAGTGGATTTTGAACCATTTAAGAAAACTCTTAACTGAATACACTCTAAAAAGCACAAAAAAAGAAAGTAGGTTTCTCTGTACCCCTTCATCGTATTTCTAAGTAAGACAAAAGTCTTCTAACAAGGTCATGGACTCTTATCATTTAATCAAAAAGCATCATCCATGAGGCATGTACATACTGCCTATTCTCTGACAGGGCTGACCTAAAGCTAAGTTATGTAGGAAACTGTTCAGCACAAAATTAATTTGTCTGCAGTTATGAGGAGACAGTCATCCAAACACAATTCAGATTTTGGTTGAAGTCCTTCAAAACTGTAAAGTAACAGAAATGCAATGTGCTCAAAGTGTTTTCATGTTACTTTTAAATAAAATATACTTCAAAATTCTCCACGTAGTAGAGACAATATTCAAGGTCTTCAAAGAACTAGTAAAAAGTAGATTTTATATTATCAACCAACATCATTCTACAATTGCTGTAGAAGAGGAATTAGTAAGTTACATTTGGTACTACGGGGCATCACTTCCCTCTGACACCTTCTTCAACAGAAGATACAAAATCTGAATATTAACATTCCCTCTATTCAATATTTTCACAAAAATAAAATGACCATGCCTTGATAGGGAAAGAAAAAGAACACAAAAGCAGATGAAAAACTGTTTTGATTAAATTTTGACGACAAAGTTCAACAAAGCCAATTAACCCATTGTTACACTCTGTAAATACAAAGTGAATGCTCTGCAGCTGAACAACAAATCTTAATTCAGTGAAACAAGAACAGTTTTACATCTTACTTTACCTTTTTAATTATTTATTTTTCAGAAAGCCCTGACTTGGTCACACTTGAACACTATACGCACAATACACATGAATTATTAAGGAAATATCAGTAAAACATATTCAGAGCATGAACTACAAGTCCTCACCCCAATACACACTTGCCAGTCATATGGCATGCTTCTTTTGCGCCCACTTATCATTCTCTGTCACTTCTGCCACTCTCACTGACGCTGCTCACTTTCCTCAAAAGAAGTACCCACCGGTCAGCCTGATGACTTTATCTGAATTTATCTGCTAACCCTGCCATCATTCTATTTGTTGCTTCATACTCCCTAAGTTCCATGCTGATGCACCCATGTATGTAAGGACAGAGCAGGAATAGGTATTAGATCTCCATGCCTGATGGATTTCAGTAGGTACATGAAACGGTGATTCCAGCTGCCTCACAGAACCCTGTGCTCTTCAGGAGATGAGGTGGATATGGAGATAATGAGCACTTATCAAACACAGCTCAAGACAAATTTTGTAAAATGCAACATGAATGTGTTTTACATAAGAGAGTTCATTAGTTGCACAGAGATCATGGCAAAACATGAAGTTTGAGAAGTACAGTCAAAGCCCTGTGGGTAGTATCAAAATACGGCCCACAAAAGGATACTGGAAAGTTCTATTTGGTCTTTGCTAAGGGAAAAGCAATTCCTCTCCTCTGCATTAACTTCTGCAGATCGTGCTGATCAAGTTAACCTATTCTCCTGTAAAGTGATAATTTTTGAGCCACTGTTCCTTCACTGACAGTATTGTACACACACACACACACACACACACACACACAGAAAAAACTTTAATCATTATCCTGATATGACTTTCAAGTAAGAATTTTGGGTTTTTTTCATGAACTTTGGATAGTTTGAGACATTTCTGTAGGAAAATTATTTCTAGGATACACCATTCAAAATTCACAAGATTCTGCTACAACAAAGTTTAATATCTTTAATATTGTGTGCTATTATTCATAATACATTTAAGAATTATTTGTTGATCACTGCAGAGTGATAAAATCAATAACAATCAAATATACTTGTGAGAATATTTGAGAAATATTCTCAAATATTTGAGAAAAAGGAAATTTAAAGACCGCTACTCTTAAGAGAAAGACCTCAATGAAAGCTGGAAAAAAAAAGTAGGAGTGAGACAGCTGATAGACAGAAGGATTTCAAATATCAGATGCAAAAAGAACTGCTGACGTACATTAACCCTAGTGCATCACAGTCTAATGAGACTGAGAGGATCTGTTAATACGATCTTAGATGGCAAACAGAAGGTTTTAGGGCACATAAAATCCCCTCTCTCAAGGAGGGTCACCTGAGGACAGCTACCTGATAAAGAAAGTGATTGACTACCCATTATTTAGCTCACAAGCTACAGTCAAATTGGTCAGCTTAATTATGGTAGACTGAGTTTAATTAGAAATAGAACCTCATTCAGCAGGCCATCCGCAGAAATTTCTTCATGATAAAACATCCATAACACAAGCCAAGTAGGACATTCAGTCTACAGTACATATCTATGATAAGTACAGTATTTTCCCTTCAACAAAACTATTTTACTGCTTCCTACAGGAATGCTGAAACAATAGAAAATTATTATCTACTCAGTGAACAGAAAGCACAGCATTGGTACCGGGGTGATTAAGTAGCATGAGACAGAGGCTGCTTACTGTGATCTCACAACTTAGGGATAGTGGTTACTATACAAGCTGAACTGCAAGTCTATAAAAGTTTAGCATAAGTAAATGTAAAAATTATCACCCAGTAATAAGGTCGGGTCTTATTCAACGTGGTATGATTCTATGCAATAACATAATAGCACCTCCTTTCGAACAAAATCATTAAATTTTAAAGCAAAGTTATGTTATTAGTTTCACCATAAGCACACATTTCATTCCACATTACTCCATAAGGAAAATGAATTTAAAGGGAAAATCTTGTTTTAACTTGTACCTTTAAAGGAGCAGAGCAATTTAATAACAAATGTTGAATTTGAATTTTCTCATCTTAGCTTAGCATCTTAACTTAGCAGGGCATACTAGAAGCACTGTTATATACAACCCAGAACTTTCTGAGCTTAAGTAGAATAAAAGGCTATTAACAGAATCACAGTAAGGCCGAGGTTGAAAAGGACCTCCTATTCAGCTAATGTTTATACAAAAGTTGACCAAGATCACTACTATTATTCACATTAAGCATATTTATTTCACTGTGGAAATACGGTTCTTATACCCGGGCAATATATGACTAAAGCTACTGTATTAATTTATACATAAAAACAAATCAACTTTCCAGAAATAAGCAAAACAGTATTTGAATTACTAAAAATTAATAAAAGGATATTCATCTCTAATTGGAGAATTAGTAGCCCAATAATGGAAGTTTACTTAGCTGCAAAGGGTCTCCAAACACTTTTGCAGTGAGCAAAGGAACCAGAGTAGTCATAATGCTATGGCCAGTGTATATATTCATCTTTAAAGTTACCACTACTGAAATTCCAACCTAATACCTTTCAACTCCGAGACACTTTCCGAGCCTATGTGAGCACTTTAAGCACAAAATGGAGAGGATAATATTCTGATCACCTGGTGTAAGGAATGACTTCCCACCACCTTCACACTCATGGCTAGAGATCCAGAAGTCAAGATTGCAGTCAGCTCTGCAAGTAACTTGCTATTAAATTGAGTATTACATAACTATTATCCAAAGCCTATATAAACTGGTACATAACCTCTTGTAAAATTCACTTCCATCAATTCAAAATTACACAATAAAGAACTCTAAATTCTTAAACTTAGAATGAATACTAATAAGTAATCTTTAAAACTACGAAATTCTGACATGGCAATGTGCACTTTCATTATGGTTACTGTATTTTCAAACACACACATTAATAGCTTTCACTATTCATCCTATTTCATGAAGCGTTTGTGATTGAAGTACTGCATCTACGTGAAGAACTGAGTGGAAAACTGATGTATTTCAGAGGCTGAGAATCCTTAAGACAGACAGACTGTCATGCAATCTACATATGAAAAACAGGACTATTTAATCAGCTCAAAGCTGTGAATCATTGAGGCCTTGCTAGTCCTCAGCTCTCTGGTTCGCATCAACCTTCTTCTTCATATGGTGCTAATATAAGGATGCTTCCAGCACTGATTTTTATCATCAAAAAAAAGTGATGAAAAAGTGACTAAGTTCCCCAAAATCACAATGTCTCAGCTTGTAAGCTAAGGAAAATATTTTGCACCAGTATCATTGTATTAGCTCAACTACAATAACTTGATACACTGATTATCTTCTGCTTATGTGAAAATGCCCTAGTCTAAAAAAAAAAAAAAAACTGGACTGGATAACTGTTTTACAGATGTTTCATTACGTATGGACCCATGTAGTATGCTAACAAGCTATATTCCAAGATGCTCCTAGAGTCAAAAGTCCCAGGTGCTTTTCACAATACAGTGAAACACTCTCTCTATATACACAGTTTTTGAAAAGCAATATTTTTTAATTGTGTGAATTCCTGATGTGTAAACACCAGTAATTATGAGTGTTCAACCATTCAGTAAATCTTTCAAATATATTTCAATTTAATATACAGTATATAAGCATCACCATGAAGCTGAAAAGATAACCAGAAAATTATAACTTCCCTCCTCTAAAAGCTGAAACAACTTATTAATATTTTATCTTATTTTTATAATTTCCCCTTGGAAGATAAGTTTAAAGAAGTTAATCAGCCTGTGAAGATACTTCCAAGATGCAGGACGAGATTTTTAAAACAAATTTGAACTGCCTCTAAAAAAACACGTATCAAATACAATGGTAAGGTATTCATTAAATAGCATTTTTTCTACTTCTCTAAAAAAACTATGCTAATATGCAATGTTACTTAGATGTCGATGAAGAACTGTATGTAATTATAATTATTACCAGATTTAACTAGGTGGCCTTTCAGTAATTGTCCGATTCAGTGATTTGTGACCATATACTCTTAACTATCTGGGGATACATGCTGCTAATCTTGTATTTGGACATCTAACATATATTAACCTGCCCCTTTTTCCCTACTTAAAGGAGACTTTAGAGCCTATTTGAGGAATCTATTTGGAGAAAACAAGTCTAATTCACATCTAATTGCACATATGCAAGTCTGGCTTTCATACCAAAACTGGTCTGCACATAACAAAAAAGAAACCCTTCAGCTTTATTTATAAAAAGACAAACTTGCCAGATGATACAGAGATGAAAGTAAAATGATACCAAAATTCAAATTAAAACAACAATGTAATTTGTGGCCATATCAAACCAATACTTCTTAGAAAAGTCAACATAAAAACCTCACCTCATCATCAAGGTACCTACTTGAAGTCTTCTCTCTATTTTGAACATCTGCATTTTTTGTTTATTTTGAAAGGGTTCTGCATTGTTTAACTTGCTTGAAGATACTACAAATTTGACTGTACTAATGTGCTATTGAAGGGTATGTTGTAAATACGAGCCTACATTTGTCATGAAATGCTGAACATTAATTGTATATATTTATATTTCTGTAGAAAAGCCATATTTGAGGACAGTATAAGCATTTGTGGAAATGAAAGACAGTTCTTTCATTCAGATTTAGAGAGACTGAAGTGGGAACCAGAAGCAATTTTTGCCCTCCTATCATAAAAGTATAAATTTTGAAATAAAAAAGAATTAGGAGAAATAGGAAGATGAGTCCATATTAAGTATAAAAATTTGTCTTTAAACATAGACATTTTTTACTTGTTAAAAAAATGAATCAAGGCTAAACATGTGTACATGATTAGCCTCTTAACGGAATCAATCTCTTGTGAAAAGATACATAAACACACATTTTTAAAACATTATGTTCATTTCTTCAGCTACAGTATCCCACTACTAAAGCTACAACTGTTTGATTTTATTGATAAAATCCCTTACCATTATTAGGAATATATGCCATACTAACAAAAAGTACTTTTTAACTATAAACATTCTGCAACCTTATCACTGACTCAAGCACTGACTATTTATTTAGTCATTGTCATACAACAATCTGACTTGTTTATTCTTTTTTAACTTGGATTATTTCTAATGTGAAGATGTTATAAATAAATACATAACTTATCTTTCTTCTACATTTATCTAATAAAAATACTGCAATTACTTTCTGAGACATGCCCATGATGATCAAAAACCCAAAATACCTTAATTCCATAAATAGTATCTTAATACTGCTGAACTATAATTTTACAAAGTATAGGAAACTTAAATTCTTAATGACTACAGACTCTTGATAAAAATTACAACTTAAAAACAAGATGATTTCACACAAATAATGACAGCTGTTGAATTCTTGTTTCTGCACTTAAAGAGCACACGTACCTTTTCCTAAATGTGTATTTATACTCATGTATCTAGCTGTTCCTGTAAGGCTCTTGTGTTCTCGATATGGTATGTGCTTCTTTGTTTCTGGATCTATATACTCCTTTGCCAAACCAAAATCTATAATATGAATAATTTGCTGAGTTTTGTTTCCAGGTCGTCCTATTAAGAAGTTCTCGGGTTTTACATCTCTGTAAATCAAGTTCTTTGAATGGACATATTCCATACGTGAAATCTTTAATAAAAGGAAAAAACGACAAAAAGTTTAGTTTAAGCTTCAGACTGCCACATGAAATTGTGGTAGAAGCTAAGAATTTCTACATTAATTTTATATTTAGAGGGCATTACCTTCTGAACTTTAATCTAAAGGGCTATTGCTCTTAATATGGTAGATCCCAATTAAAGAAATGGCATACATGCCTTGAGCAGATAGTGTACAGAAAACTATTCACACTTCAAGTCAAACATGAATCACAGTATAGGTTACAAAATCTGAATGTCTTTGAGAATTAGCAACAATAGTTTCCTGTGCACATTAAAACTATAACCAGAAATTATGTCATCAAGATGTAAGCAGCAAGGCTCCAGGTAGATTTATTACACATTATAGATGTCAAACTAAAGAAGCACTGGAAGTTACTAATATTCATAAAATTTCCTTTTTAGGTGGATCAGTTTCTATCAGTGTTTACCTATTTGGATAGAAATAGTTATTAATGATGACTTCAGATCTGTGATGATTAAAGTGTAAAAACGAACTACTTACAAATGTTGTAAAATAAATTTTATGCTACTCTCAAACCGGTTATCCAGTTGAAGTGTTTTAATGAACAACATTTTTATTCTTCATGAGAAAAAACTCTCCCACTGCTTTGAGAACAGGAGGCTCTGGGTATTTTAATATTTCAGAATGACCTATTAAAACCAATGCACCAAAGTAATTATGCAAAGCTTAGTCTCTTTTTACTCAAGTGGAAAGAATATCACAAAAAGTTAATTTGTATTCTTAGTTTTTTGTCTTTTTGTTTTTTAAACATTTGAGAACCTCCAGGGAAAAAAGTTAAGAATCCCATCATCCAACAGCTTTATGGATTAAAAATACATGTATTTCAAGATTTTGCTTTTAAATCAAACGTCACTAGAATTCATCATTTCTGGTTCTATGTATGACGACTCAGAAGACAATAATACCATTTTCACACAACAAATCTGAAAAAAATAGAACAAAATGTAAGAAAAGCAATGTAAAGTCTTCCACTTAAAACTGTCTACCATGGGCTCTTTAGAAGATTGAAATACCACTAATACCAATTTAAAGCACGAAAAATATAAATCTTAGTAAGTCAAATGTTCATTTTAAAAACAGATCTAGCATTCTAACACTCAAATTAACATGCAGAGCTTTATTTTACTTACCAACTGAATGGCTATCATAAGAACAGTTTTAAGAGAAAAAGTCCTATCACACAAATCAAATAAATCTTCCAAACTAGGTCCCAATAGTTCCAGCACCATGGCATTATATTTGCCACATGGGCCAAAATAGTAGACCTGAGGTATTCCATCTGTATAAGGAAGGAAAAAAAATAATTATAAAGAGTTTAGATTAATAAACAAAAATTCTTACCCCATTCATATCATTAAAATGAAAAGGTTGTTGACAAGCCGTTACAGTCACCACTTTTTAGGGATACTGTTTTTCAAATACAAATATTTTCTGCTTAAATTTGCTTGGGAAGGGCTTTCCAGTCTTCTGCACTTCTTTCCATGTATACAGCACATAATAAAAGTATTTTTCTTAAATCTGATTTAGTTCATTAAAAAATTTGATAAACATCAGCTTTGAATTTTAACAAAAAATCTAGATTTCTTATAGATTGCAGTGTGAACTGAGAGCAATTTTTCAAAGCACAGAAAGGATCGATATTTAAATACTGACAGATGCCAAGAGATTTCTGAAGTCTCACAGGGAACCTATTAAAAATCTACTTCCAGAAATTCATCTTGAATTCTTTTCAAAATTGACTCCATGCTGTCCAGACACAATCCATCTTTTTCAAATACTACTATTATGTCATTTAAGGATTTAAGATAAATGGCTTTTTATTCAAAATTATTAAAAGCTTATAATTAATATAAATTAAGTTTTAGCTTTTGTAGTTACAATTTTGTAACATCTACCATAGAGTTACTGCACAATTTTCAGAACACCAATATTAAAGACATACAGTTTTCATATATATGCATTACACTCTTACATGATTAAAAATAACATAATACTATTAATTCCATCCTGCATATACTTTCTCATACGCACAGGACTCTCTCTTCTCTCAGTAGATTGACCAGTTGTTGTTCATTAATAAGAAGCTTGCTCTTCAGTAGGCATCCTCAATTCCTTACTTACTGCAGCTATACAAACACAGTTATGAAAATATTTTTCCTCCCATGTTGTCTTTTCTGTGGCATGTATTATTATAAATAAATATAATGCATATTTATTTATTATTATGCATTATATTATTGCGGCATGCAGCTCAATGAGATACGGCATATCATATTTCTCAGGGCGGGGCATACTTGAAGTTAAATTTAAAAACATCCTTTAATTTCAGGTTTTCTTTGGGGTGCATCAGGCCTTATTGCTTTCATATCTTGTTGCAGTGCTATTTACACTCAAAGCATGGATATTAAATTGTGTCCACTTCGTCCCAACTAAAAATATTTACTGTTTAACAAATATAAAAGCAAGAGAAAGCAGCAGTCTGTAATTACTTTTTTTTTTTATCTTTTCCCACAAGTGATACCTAAAACCGTTAGGCCTCCTAACAATTAGCTAGCTTAACTGTTCCATTTCCTGAAATCTAGGGCTTGTTTATATTAAAAACATACAGTTATACCTATATCGATATATTTAACATGCATAACTATACCCATTCCAGAAAGACGGGCACATCAACAGCTTTTTCCTGAATAGCTTACTCCTACACAGGAATTCCTAGAGACCACACCAGAACATCATATTATTGCTGAGTTTTCTTTTTAAAAAAATATTCCTAATCAGAATATAATGGTGCAGGCGAGGTATACCATAATCACAGAATTCAGTTTTATTGTGTCCGCTTTCTAGTATGGAGAAAGCACACCCAGAAATTCAGAGTAACATGCAGCAGTGAACTAAGTTATGCAAAAGAAAAGCAGAAACAAGTCCAAAATCAATAGCTGAAGGGCATATATAAAAAAGGAGACTGGAAGACAGATAGATACTTGCAGTAGTACAGAGATATTTTCTGAGAATCTCTAACTCTTATAGCTGGATGTTTAAACCCATCTCACTAAAAACTGCTTTCTAAAAGTTCATCTCTGCTATTACTATCACCTCTGCTCTGTATCTGTTAATAGCATTTTGAAACATTACAAGTACTTCAAAAATACATAAGTCAGATGACCTCGGGGCTTCTTTAGATTTCTACAGTTGATTTCCAAGTACATGCTAGTTATCTGTAAGAAGAAATTTATTTTTGGATTGAAAATCAGATATTCAATATACTTGCTTATTAATTTGAAAATGGGATTTGTAAAAATGGGATTTTACATCAAAAATTTCTTTGTTCATAAAAATCACTTGACATTAACAATTCAAAATTCCTCTCCTGAAAGTTTGTCCTATTTTTTGCTTAAAAACTGTAATCTAACAATATTAATTTATTTGCATTAGTTTTGCATGTCTCTACCTCTCCAGGGGAACAGTAAGTACTAACATGTTATAATTAAATATTTTCACAATAGTTCTACATGAAAGCTCTTACATAAAACTTCATGAAAGATATGGCAGGTTAAGACATTGACAGAAAAGGCTGTCAATCTAGATTGACTTTGAACTCAAACACAGTAACTGCTTACAGTAAAATTTTGAAAACTCAGTAGGATCTGTTTCTGTAACAAAATAAAAAATGACATAGGAGAAAAAGCCAACCACCATAATATGGAAGATGTAAGCAAGCAATAGTGAACGAGTACTTTACTGTCTTCTCTTTATGCTTAACTGGGCAAGAGTTCCAATTTTTGATGGTCCTGCACATAACCTAAAATTCATCTTTTGAATAGAAAACAGTCATAACAGAAGTTTATTAATCCTTTCCCTGCATTTAAGACAACCATGTATCATAAAATGTCAATCTACCTATTTATACGTTTACTACATATAAGTTGTCTTACTTTGTCTAGTCTTATTTTTGAGTAAAAGCAAAAAAAAAACTAATTCAGCAATATATTTTTCTTTGTGTTATGTGTTTTCTTTTTCGAACTAGTAGTCAGACATTTGAAGCAGGCAGTCTTACACTTCCCTTTTTCAACTTTCATTGACAAGAAAGGTATGGTTCAAGAATATTAAAAATGATTAAAAATAAAGTCTGAAAATACTGTTCACATAATATGTATCAAATTTACAGAATGTACTAGCCTTTTAGTTTTAAATTTATACAGGATTTAGTTTTAAATTACTACAGGATTTTTTCCAATTAAAATAGATCTAAAATCAAAGTTATTTAAATACTGAAGATAAATTTACAATAAATGAAAATCTATTAGATGCAGAGACCTGGTCACCTGTCATATATTCAGAGTATTCATAGTACCAGATCAAACTGCTTCTACGATTACAGCTATCTCAATTTATACAAAAATACAGCATTTTTATTGGAAGCTATTAAAGTAAAGCTATACTAGGAATCAATATAATTGGGTTTTTTTTTTTTTTTTTTTTTTTTTTGCTCTCAGGCTACTTACTGTCAAAAATCACCTGTTTCCAAAAAGATTTCAATGTGAGCATCTATCAATCTACTTTAAATTTATACAACTGTCCTTCTTACCAAATCACTCACCCTGTAAGTATATTTATTAGCAATGGCAACCCTGCGGTGCACTGTTCAGTCTTGCTGTTAATCTACAGTCAAACTTAAAATTGAGCCATTTTTTTCTCCAAATGATTGGGAAAAGAACCACAGCAGTCTCTGAGCACAGAGTACAGTGCAGATGAACAAAATCCCAGACTGGCTGAGGTTGGAAGGGATCCCTAGAGATCATCTAGTTCAAACCCCCTGCTCCAGCAGGGACACCCAGAGCACAGGGCGGCATCCAGGTGGGTTTGGAAGATCTCCAGAGAAAGAGACTCCACAGGCTCCCTGGGCAGCCTGTTCCAGGGCTCTGTCACCCTCACTGGAAAGAAGTTCTTCCTCACATGCAGATGGAACCTCCACACTTCAGTTGACACCCACTGCCTCTTGTCCAGTCGCTTGCCAGCACTGAAAGGAGTCTGGTCCCAATCTCTTGACACCCTCCCCTAAGATCTTTATTTATACACATTGATAAGGTCCCCTCCCAGTCTTCTTCCAAGAAATTCATACATTTTAAGTGGTGCTAACATTAAATTTAAAATTTGAATATCACTAAAAATCATCCAATCTGCATTTATTAATACAGACATGATATAAATGTATCAGGCATACATTCTGTTTTTATTTAAGAGCAAACTCTCTGACAATAACCTAATAACATTGCTTAAACAGTCCAAGTACTCTGGTTCACTTTAAGATTATACTGATAATTAGCACCATATGAAGGCAAATTATGAAATGAAAAAACGAAATACACAGAAGAGTCAAAAGCATATTTTCACATGAGGTAAGGTCTTCCAGGGACAGACAAAACTCTGGAAAAGCATCTAGCACTTAGTGCTTCTTTCACACTATTAATAGCCGTTTAAGACACTGCTCTCTTCTGCAGTACATTACTGCCTATCTTATATTTGCACTGACAAAGTACTACCTTCTGTTTGTGCTTTTAGAAACGGGTTTTAGAACCCCTTGAAGAATGCAAGTGCTAATTAAACTTCATCTGAAAAGACATAAGAAAAATGAAGTATTATCAATGTTGAGCATTTGCCTTCTCTGAAATGTTAATATCACAGAACTAGGATAATTTACAGCTGAACAGATCTTCGTCTCTTCCACAAAAGACCTCCACTGAAAATCTGACACAAATACCTCTTGGTGCTATAAACCATGCAACCATAGTAACAATCTGTTACTATCTGTTCTAGCATGTCAGCAATTTTACAGACACAAGCTGCTCTACGTGCCCTTTAGGACAGGATCGGCATCATGAGAAGTAACCATTCTTTGTCCTACTTGTCAGATTGGTAAGTACAATACAGTTCATTTACTCATAGACATTTCCAAGCCACTAAAAATCAACAGCCCTCAGATATACTATTAAGAGATAACAGAAAAATCAGATTGTAACAGCTGAATAATTTTTGCATTGCTAATGCTAATACTTCAAAAAGTAGGTGGATTCCTTACTGCAAGAGGAAACCAAAGCACACAGTAAGTTCATACCTAGCAAAGAAATATGCATTATGTTTTCAAATATTTTGCTTTTACATTCATTTTTAAAGTTCAAATTAAAAAAAAAAATCTCAGCTCCAATACTTAATCCTAAGATTGATGCAGTAGTTCCCCCTCTCTTTCACCAGTCTCTCCAGCTCACTGAATTTACTTGAAGTCAAGTCAGCACAGAACTTGAGATCAAGGTTCTCAAAATGAGAAACTACAAAACTGCCCCATTTCCTCAAGAAAGGGAATGCAACTGGGGCATACAAGGTAGTGGTAAACTAACTCCCAAAATAAGGTTTCTAGATCTGTTGGTCAGCAAGCAGTTTGTACTGAACCTAGAACATCTGGCTCCTGAACTCAGGTTCCTCGAGTAGAAGAGATTGGGGGATCTTACACATCACGCAAGGTAGATTTCACCTTTCTATCACTTACAATTCTTAGCAGCATGCCTACAAAAAAGTTAGCTTGCCTGTACATGCACTACTATATTCCCTTTGATTTTAACCTTTCCCCCAATACCGTCCCTGCTGAGAATACATTAGCCCAAAAGATCAAGCTAAACTGAGAAAAATTACACTTTAATTTTACACAGCAAGAACTTTATACACAGAATAACAAGTCTTCTCTTGTTAGCACCATCACTGTAACACTGTTCAAGAGTAAATAACAGTGGAAAGAAGAGTGGACTGCAATAACATAACTATTCAGCAAGTAAAACGTTCTTTAATATAGCCCAGCAGAAGGATGACTCAAATACTCTCCCCTCCTCCTCACCTACCATAATATCAGGTTTGCCAAGATAACAATTCACAGTACATATACTCCATCACTGTGGGATATGTTTGTTTGCAGAAAATGAATTGGGAAGGCTTCGCTCATTTCCCAGCTTAAACATGTTAAAAGCGTAAATTGTTGAACCTGCAAGTGCTCGGGTCTTTTTGTGTGGAGGGGGTTTTCTTCAAGTTTCCAGCTTTTTTTCCAATGAGTATTTAAAACAGATTTTAATCAATTGTGGTATATTTAAATGATACAGATAATATTAAGATTACATAAGGACTAATATTAACATGAATTGCTTTCTCTTCACTCTAAATATCTTAGTATGATTTCAGGTATACCCAGGGATTTTGTTATTTTGCATTTGCAATATTACATTTCTGTTTATGTATCAGTTTTTCTTCTTCATACACGATTACTTTCAACTAAAGTTATATTAGAATTAAAGATAACTCATCTTGAGTAAAACTCAACAGCTGAATATAAAGTTACAGATTCTTGCATTTTGAAGCATTTGTTTTACATTCAGATAAAACAGTTAAAGAAGAAAGAGAAAAGTAAAAAAAGATCACACACACTAAGATAGATACTACACACTAAGTCACAAGGTCATCAGAAACGAGGGAAAACAATATCAAGAAACCTGGCATAGTAGACTAATGCTTATTACAAAAGAACACTAAGAAAATCTGCAATTTCAAAATGCTATTCTTTCCATCCAGAGGGGCTCACAATAGTTCTACGCATAATCAGAAAAAGCACTAAGCTACTCTATTAAAAAATATTAAAAGTTACGATACGTTGCTTAATCACAGGTTTTCGGTATACTTTTCCAGGAAAAAAAAATCCTTTAAATCACTTGATTCCTTCTGAAAATCAGGCCACTCACATGTCATGATTTTCTCCCTGAAGGTCTCTAGGAAGCATTATGTAGCTTCTGCAATGTAATCTAAACAGCTCTTATTGTTACCTCTGCTGTACTGTTCATTTGTGATTCAGAGGCTTGGCTTTTACAAGTAGTTACTAGTCCTAACTTCTTGATCACTTTGTCTCATTAGTAAAGTGACAAATCTCTGAATGTATCATTAAGTTTAGAATGTTAATCTCCACTGTAGATTTGTATGTTGATGATTTTCCACTACAAAGGAAAGAGATATCATCCCTCGATAACAGTTTCAAATATGCAAACAAATTTAGGCACCCAATTTTGACTACAATCTGCAAAAATTAACACTTATTGACTACACTAACAAAAAATTAATCTGGAAGTCTAAAGGAACATTTTCGAAGAATAGATACAATAACATTTTTCCTAGTGATTTAACGACTTTTGGGGTGATTTAAACTCACTCTTAGATTAAGAGGCTTCATCTCTTGCTAACTGACTACACACATGTGAAAGGTACAAAAATGGAAAGAGAGTTTTTCCATTGTTTTCCAGGTATTGCTCACTTATAACAGCAAAAGGCCACTTGGGTCACTTTCCAAGGATAATTAGTTATTTGGTAATTTATGTTTATTAAAAGGGAAACAATGGCAAAATTTTAAGACTTAGTGTAAGACATAACCAATTGACTTTGTAAAACTTATTATTAAATAGTTTAAGGCTTTAATGGGTACACTTTAAAGTAGAACAAAAATATTTTATCAGTAGAAAAGAAAAACAGATTAATCCACTCAATGAAGGTCTTTTTTCTACTGTTAAAAATATCTAAGAACACTTAAGAATTTATATTCTACCTCTGCAAAGTAATGCAAAAAACGACATTGGTTTACATTACAAAATATTACATATGCATAAAAAATTGTGCATATATATATATATCTTTTACCTCCAGATCCTAGTTGCTTGTAGAATCTGTATTCCAAATGTAGCTGTGGTGCTCTAGACTTCATTGGCTCCTGATTTAAAAACAAAACCAACATTTAAAACAGAGCCTGTCAGCTGTTGCTCTGAACACTAAAAATAAATACTATAGTTTCTCTCTCAGTTATGCTAACCCCTGTGACTTCTGAACCCCCTGAAAAGAAACTGAGTAGTCCTTCTACAATGACTGGTAATTAGTCTACTGGAAACCTAAACCCCAGTCAGGTAAAACTAAAGTGTACAGGAGCTTTTACATCCTGTATTGCTCAAGGCAATCTTCTCAGGGTCCAACTTGCAAACCCAAATGCAGCCTCACCCATAAAATCTCTTCCATCTGTGAGTTAATCTCTCCAAAGCATGTGTTTGACAGGCATCCTGCAGCCTTCAAAAGACATTAGAATAGAGCTGTACAAATGAAAAAGCCTGCCAACACCTCTGGTACATGCGCTAGTGCTTTTAGCAAAAGGACTGTGACAAAAAAAACCAAATCCTTCCAAACAGTCACAGCCCAAAAACAGTTAAGTAGCACAATTACAAATTGTATGNAAAAAAAAAAAAAAAAAAAAAAAAAAAAAAAAAGCTACCAAAGTAATTTTTCAATTTAAATCTTTCTATGTCTAAATTATAAGTTAATGAAATTTTAGTTCTGTGTCTGGCATGCAAATGACTCAATCTCAGAAAGAGGCCACTTCATCACTGAAGACCTTATTCACACAGGAAGAAAAAAAGGCAACATGAACCCACTCTCCCAAGTATTTCATTTTTGTAAATAGTACTTTATTATAAAACCTTCCTAGAGCATCTTTTTGAAGTCATGCTTGGCTTCATAATATATAAAATCTTAAGGTGCATAAATGGCAATTTGCACATTAACTCACTTGAAGACTGCTATTAAATTACAGCTTTTAATAGGTAAGATTATTAACACAAGCTATTTATCCATGCAAGTAGATGGTATACTGCTAAATGGAAATTTCCAGGTAGTGTTTAGGAAAGATTCTTATCTCCTTTCTCAAATCTTCTTCTCCAGAAGCTAAGAGTTCTTTGGCCTGTATTATATTCTGCAGCAGTACATCCAAGGCCATAGAAGCCAAAACGTCAGTCATGAGAAAGCTACTCCTCCCTACCAGTTCACCTAAGTTCAGGTGTTGCTACTTCTCCTAGTGGCAAAGTCCTTATCACAGTCCAGCTTCATATTCATTTTGGAAGGGTATCAGAAGCAAAGAACAAGAAGCAAAACTAGATATACTAAGTCTGCACAAAAGCAAGCAGAAATTAATGAAAACATATGCTTTCCAAGGTCCAGAGTATTTGTGCTAGCTGGCTAGTTTAAGCTTTTTGCAAATAATTTTCTTAAACAAAAGGATCATACTGTTTAAGCACCACTAACTTCCCATCAGTCCTAAAAAGCCTTGAAAAAAAAACCTACAGAACAGAAGTTCCTCTTGATATACCTTGGTTAAAAATAAAACCATTTTCATAAAACACATTTTGAGGTAAAATATAGCAAATAGTTTGAAGTAGCAAACAATAGTTTTAAAGAAGGAAAGAGCAGAACTTTCACATTAACAGTTATGAGTTCTGCACATTTTTAAGAAAACATTTCACTAATCTCAAGCAAGTAGAAAATACTTATTTTTTTCCAATCAGAATAGTGAGTAGTAATGATGACAGATGAAACAGTAAATTTCAGCAGGAGTAGAGATATTTGAAAGCAGACATTTTACAGGATTTCGGGAGGATTCTTCTGTAGTCATTCGATGTTTGATGCTCAATTTTACACTTGTCTGCTTGCTAACAGACAGGAAGCTAACAGGTAATATTGCTGAGTGTACCCTTCAAGAAGTAACCAACCATTATTGACTTTACAAATATAAATTTACTTCTGATACCAGTGACAACATTTAACACTGGCTTTATTCAATATAGACAAGCCATATAATTATTTCTACTACTAAGTACTTTCATCTAATCAGTGGAAAATACATAAGACTAAAAATTTCAATGAAATCAAAACATTATATATGACAGGGAGTCTGATGATATTTTTCATCACGATTCTTAACAAAAAGAATATTAACTTACCAGTTTAATGGCCACATACTCATTTGTGTATAAATTTTTCCCTTAAGAAAAAAAAAAAGCAAGAATGTGAGACTTTGGCAGTGACAGCTTATAAAAGCAAAGAACTTTGAGGAATGTATTATCCCCTTCTTGGCACAAGAACTTCCATATAAAACAGACATAACCAATTTCCTCAGCCACTGCTTGTCAAAGAGCTTATTGGAAAGTACGGTCTGTGCCTGTGACTAGTTCAGCTAACTATTTGTGCTTTAATTGCACTAAAGTAACACATGACTTTTGCAAGTAAGGCATGAATAGCAGTTTGGTCAGATTAACAGAAATTGAAGATGTGGTTTGTGATTTATGGGAAAAAAGTCAGAATAACTGGAAAAAAAATCTACAGATACGTTCAATTTTTATGTTAACTTTTAATATATAATTCCACTGTTTTAATACAGTTCACAAGCAAATGTGGGAGTAGCTACTGTATCTTTTTAAGACTAATGATGCGGTAATAATTTAGTAAATTAATTGTCTGAGGCTTTGGTTTTTTTTTTTTAATATTAATCATATGACAAGAGAGAAAAAAAAACATTAAATTAATATCAACACCTCCTGAAAATGCTTTAACTAGAATGCTAAACCACATCACTAGAATCTAGAAGTTCGGTTAAGGCAATCTGTATCAGAAGCATAGCTACTATGTATACTTGAGTAAAACAAATACTCTTACTTCAAGCTAGAGCTGAGGTTTATAGTTAGACATTAAACATTATTTTTACATACATTTGAAGTTTTTTTTAATTTTAGACTAGAGATTAAAAACATACATGCACCATTGTGATAAAAATAGATACTGGCACTGTGGGATCACTTTTCCTGTTAAAGTAAAATATCACTTAAATCTTAAGAAATTCTTGTTCATATTTGATGCCAAATGTTCTTTTGACCCTAAATGTTCTGGTACAGATTTGAAATACATTTTTAACAGTGTGAAGCACACTCTTCAGAAAATCTGACTCTTGAATAGTGCAAGACCCGATTTTATCTTTGCTGATAAATAGTGTGGGCTATTTCACCAATTTTGCAGAAATTTTGATAGCCTAAAATAGCTAGAAAAAAAATAAAAAGCAAGTGGAATGTGTATTGATTTTCTACACTCAGGATTTACCACAGCAAGACACTTAAAATTTATTTAAATTATATTATGGTATTGGAACGTCAGATCCCACCAAATCTTTGAATTAGCAACAGCTATTTTTTTCCCCCAACACAGAACTCTGGTAATTTTTTTCCTTTCATTGGAAGAACTACAACGGCAACTGGGGTGTAACTAAATTTCTTATTTCCTGAAACAATGCTTCTCTGCACTTCAATTTAAATCTTCTTTTAAGTCCTTAAGACTGGACCATTATACACATGCTCAAAATATAATTGCAGTTTTGTGATATATTTCAACAAGTTATCAAGTTAAGTGCTTGCATACATCTTCACACAACAGAATATTCATTACATATGCAAAATAGAGTAAAGGTTGAAAGAAAAAAAAGAAAAAAGCTGTTGCCCTCAGCTGTTGGAATGGCAGCATGCTATCTCCCTTCTTTTCTTTTACTTGTTTGCCCAGTTTTATTTCACTATTACATTCAAAGCCTTTCTATTTTAATGAGTGTCTCACCTAATACATACTCTAAGATTCAACTGTTGCCAGTAAATGAGATTACCTATTTTAGATTAATAGCAGATTAACAGTGTTGAATGTCATGAGCAATCCAAGATAAAATCCCTAGAAATGTTAACAGTTATCCACAGTATTAAGTGAGATGTATTAATCAGATTGGTATGGTTTAGTTCACATAGAGCTTTAGAAGAAAAACAGCATTGAAGGTCAATTTAAGAAAACTGAAGAGCTGAGGGCAGAATTGCTATATCTTAAACTGCACACAAAAAATGTGCAAATGCACATATCTAACACTTCAAGAGTCAAAATGGATTAGCCTTATTTTATTGTTACAAATAGCAGGGGGGTTGGACTCGATGACCTCTGAGGTCCCTTCCAACCTCAAGCATTCTATGATTCTATGATTAGAGCACCTCTTCAGAAACTACTTAACACACAGTACCTGTAAGTACAGGGAAGTCACCTTTCTTTTCACAGTGGCAATATGCTGAGTTTGTTTACACTTCTGACGCATACCAGATATAACAGCTCCAGGGAGAACAACATTAAAGCTATGTTATACTATCTTCCTGCAGGACAATGAGAAGTTGTTCTACCAAAAGGGGGAGGGAAAAATACTGACAAAAAAAAACCCACACACACAGAAACAATACAGAAATACAGAACAAAACAGAAACAATAGCTACATGTACACAGTCCACCATACTCAAATACCCTACTTTTAAACAGATCTCTCTAAACCTTGAATCAGAGCAGTAATTAAAACCTCCCACGACTACTGGAATCAATTCTTCAGGTTTTGCGAAGGCATACAGAATCTCCTGATATTAAAAGCTTTGGCTAATCATTCTGCCATTAAGGAAGTTAAGCCCCCCCAAACATCAAAACTCTTCCAAAGGCAGGCACACAAGTATTTTTTTATACTATCTTAACAGGAAAAAAAAAAGACAACATTCATCCAGAAATTCTTCAAAACTGCCCCTCTCCAAAGCTTTCTACAGTGGAATCCCTTCTGCCTAACCAACTGCCAGCCATTCCCTGCTCCGTCCTGCCGCACTGATGACGGCCAGCGAAGCTCCAAGGCTGCCTGCTGCAATTCTGCAGCCTGCTGAATATGCGATGCAAACTGTTGTTCCCCAGCTATTCCCAAGAATACTACAGGAAGGCTAGAAGTATGAGGGAAAGCTGTTTTACAACATGCTTAGGGAGGCAGGAGAAGGATGTTTAGTCCAAAAGGAACAGAGTAGTTTTAGGATATTAGGAGATGCAGCAAAATTCAGTTAAAAAAAAATACATAGCACATACACTCAAAGACATCTCCAGTATCTTACAAACTGACCAAATTCAGAGTAACGAGTAGGTAGAAAGTACTATTAGTCCTAAAAAGTCTCCTACTGTATGCACATACATGAATACAGGATAGAGCTGTAACACTCTTTCCACAGGCATTTTCATTTCTAGTCTGCATGCATGCTTTGAATCATGTAAACTAAAAGAGAGATCTTACCTAATCGTAGTTCTCCAAAATTACCACATCCAATTTTTTTGCCAACTCTAAAATTAGGTCCAACCATTAACACTCCAGAATGTGAAGAACTGGATCCCCGTGGATTGTGGCCTGACCTCCCACTAGGTCGTGCCATTCTTTCATCTGGTTTGTCCTTGTCTCTTTTTTTATTCTCCATTTCAAGTTTAGGGTACTCCGCTTTGATTTCTTCTTTTTAATTCAGTAAAAGCAAACTCAAATTCAACAATGTGAAAACAAAGACATCACTAATGAAGTGTCCAGATGGTTTCTGTCAGTTATTAGTTAACAACAGCGTATTCATCCCATTTGCAAAATATTTCTTCCTTGATCGTTTCTGTAGTAAACCTCCAGAACGTATCCTACCAGCAGGATTTTCTAGTGTTTACAGGAACTCTGTAAATAAAAGACAAAATAACACAATGCAGTATGATTCTTGTAGAGAATCATCTCTCTTCACCTAAAGTTATACAATTAAAAAATAACTAACTTAACTTCTCCTTGAATCACCCTACTTCAAGATAAAATTCTCTCACTACAGCACATAAATGTAACAGAAACTGCTGTAGCTTTGAAGTGAGCTTAAAAAAAGATCAAAGCTAAATATAAGTTTTATGGAAGCATTTCTTTTGGAAAAAAAACCCTTTCTGACCCAGTGAATATACTTGGCATTGCTATTAAAAAACTACAGTTTATGCCAACTTTGCGAGAAAAAGCATTTTTCATCTACTTTCTTTTTCAAAGCATTTAATGTCTATTTTTTTTTCCAAAGTAATATCTGTTTACCTACTAAAAGAAATACTTGAACAATAGTGAATAATATTCAAACATAAAACGTTTATCTTTTGCATAATTGCTATTTCTGAAAATTGCTATTTTCTGATTTATTAATTTAATGACAAGGACATAGCACTTCTTCCCAAAACTCCCAAATTCAGGAATACAATCTACTTACATATCACAACAATTCTGCCTCCTCCCCATTCCCCAATTCATTATAGCATATATTTGTTTCTCCTCAATTTCATGGCCTTGAGACTCATTCCAACAGGGACTTCAGTAAGAACACAGTGTTAGTTAACTGACAAAATAAACAATCAAAAGAAAGCTTAAATATTCAATACATTCTGCTATATTCACTTAACTCTACTACTTTAAACATGGGAATATACAGTAGTCAAAGAAAACATTTTCTAGAAAAAAAAAAACTTTGCTTCAAAATGTTCTTCATGTAGCCTAAAGTCAGTCATCAGGAACTTTTTCTTAAACCTAACTCTCAACAGTAAAAATTGTATTTTGTATCTTATTAGAGTATTTTAAAAAGTCAAAGAGACAGTAAAGAAAGCAAAAGGATATGAAAGATGACCCTACAAGTTGTACATGCTGAATCATGGATTATTCATGACATGATCTTAAGACTATGACAGTTGAAAACCACTAGTCTACCAGCTCGATTATGAAGCACATAGAAGCTTATTTTAAACACAATCATTCCAATATCAAAGAGAAGGAAGTGAAAGACATGCTCTGGCACGAAGGGAAAAAGCAAAAGCAGGCCAAGTAGAACTTTCTAATGCAAGCAAAAACTATTGAATAGTGGTATAATACAGACAAAAGCATCTAAGAGGGAAAAACACGAGCACATTTGGTTACAGAATACTCTTACAAGTTCAAGCACCATAGGCTATCCTAAAGTCACTTCTGAACGTACAGATCTCAGAAAAACAGGCTCAATGGGAAGTGACAGGTAACCTCCCTTACCCACTGTGCTAAACGAGTTAAGGAAGAAATAGAACCAGAAATGGAATGCACTGAGTGCAGGATTGCAAAGTCAGCATCGAGTACTGAGAAAGATCATCACATTTGAAGCAATATAAATGTATTAAATACTAAAGAAAAAATAGTTATGCTCTAGGTCTCACTTTCAACAGTGACAAATATCAAGGTAAAGAATTCTAGTCTTCAAAGAGCTAACATATAATATTCAGAGCAAATAAATGTTATGCATAGTACTGCCAGCACCAAAACGTAAAAGCCACCACAGCTGATGCCTTGCTAATCTCAGTACGAGAGAGAAGGCTCAGCTTCCTGGCATTATGACCAACATTTTCATATTGCAAAGAGCAGGGAGAGCTTTGAGCACAGTGAAAAGCCAGGGAGGCACTAACAGCTCCTATGCACAAGTCTTACAACAGAACACCAGAAGGAAGCAGCTATGCGGACAAATCTGAAGGGATTCAAATCTGATTTCAGAGTAAGCAGGGCTCCTAGCTAACTGCTGCAAAAGACTTGTTAACATATATAATATGTAATTACATGTTATTTAAAATTAGTCTCTAATATATCAGATTTTCACTTCAGAAAGCCAAAAAAGAATTTTTCCTCTTCAGATCTCCCATTTTGCCTTTGCCTTTTTAAGTACCACCTGGGCACAGTATGTAGTCTTGCTAATATAGAAAAAGCTTTGCTAAAGCAGGCACAGCCAAGGTGATGAAAAGTGATGATGTGTTAGAAGCATGGAATAACAAGCAGCCATATGAGGACAAAGGGCACCAGAGACTCAAAAGAAGCACTAAGACAATAGTGATAAAGAAAGCATCTGTGAGCCAAAGAAGGTCTATCATCACTGAAAAAGCTCCCTATCTCATGCTGATCAGCTCATGTAACACTAAAGCAGTACCAACCAAGAAACCAAGCTGTGAGCTCAAGGAAAAGTAAGTGTTTTCACAGAGCACACTAGCTGCTCTGTATGCTTGCTTGTCCAGATGAGACTTACGCAGTTTCCACGATGCTGAAGTTTCACCAGTGAGAAAGTAATTTGCCAAAGTAATAATGTTAATCCACCTATAATCGATGGAAGAACTTTAATCTGGGAAGCCTGAACTATACCTAAATCCATTCCACACATAACCAAACACTAACAGCAATGCCAAGAACTAGTCTTAGCTTCTAGTGTTCAGTCATGAAGCCCTCCAGGGAGCAATCAGCAAGACCATGGTTTACAAAGGGTCATCTACATAAGACACTCCTGTCCTTGTCTGCTGTCTCCAAAAATGTGTTTCTGAAGCTCAGAAGATGGAGAGAGAAAAACAATGGCATATTTCAATCAAAACTGTTTTGAAAACAGGAGTGTTCCACTCCTATATGAAAAGCTGATCTACTAAATTGTTCTTTGAAGCAGACTAACATGTTCCCTCCAAACTCTGAAGTATAAGTGGAGGCATGGTCTCGTGCCTTCACTATAAAACCACACACAGTAATAAGCTCCAAAAAGGAAAAATGCAATATGCATATTAAGAAAAAAATCTTCATGTTTAAGAGTCCCCTGCAACTCTAGCTGCTGTGTTGCAGACATATCCTCCCTACAAATGACACTTCCTACTGTTAGAGGTTGAACATCAAAGGGCAGCAAGAAATCTGACAGTCTTGTTCATAGACTCCGCAGAAAACTAAGCACCATACTAGAGAATCCAGTTCAACTGAAGTGGAGAACAAATGCTTGAAGGCAAGAGGGAAAGACGTCACCAGAATTATGAGAAAGGGAAAAAGTCGAGGAAGAAACAGGGCTCAAAGAGAACAGAGGGAAGACTGCCACTCCTGTTCTCTTTCCATCTCAAGCCCTCATGTCAAAACTGCAGATAACTAATACAGTGGGAAGACAAACATGGTTCTGCATCTATAAGAGACAGTGGCCTTCTATGAGACTCAGTGTCTCAAACCTGATTTTTCTTCCACAGAAGAAAAATGTGCCATGTTCTTGGCACAGAACACAGTAACCTGCTACTGCCATCTGTTGTAGATGGCATTTGCTTTATTTTTCTGTTCAGATAGGACTCCCTGTAAGGCAACTACCACACATATTAAAATGAATATCCAGAGACCTCTGTAAACGGCACAGACTGAGACACTATAAAGAACAGAGCATAGACTACACCTCCAGCAACAAAGCAGTTGCTAGGAATCAGAAAAGACAGCACAGGATTTTCACAAAGTTCCCAAGAAGCTGTCACTCACCTGCAACAGGAAAGAGGGGTAAGGGTTGCCATGCATAAATTTCCCTACTTTCATTCTCTTTTTCCTAGATTTTAGTTCCCTGCTTAAGCCTTAGTTCCCCACAGCACAATGTAAAAACACCCTGAAAACAAATCACACTAAACCAAAACATTTAAATTGAGAATGACAATATACTATTCTGAAAATACATGAATGAAATTAAGTATTAATTTTACAATGTTTCTAACCTGTTTAAATGTTGTATTTTTATGTCTGGCAGCTTTTGAAGTTGATTTTACCTTATGCCCTACTCTGATTCAGATAAATATGCCTTCAAATTGTATACCATGCTAACTTTCTATTCAAGAGTTCTATTTATAAATGTATTCACGTAAGATTTGCACTTAAGCATGTGAGATAAGCATGTGGTGTATTTATAATCTGTAAGTAGTATTAAGTTATCAGAGATGGAGGCTTATAATAAGGTTATACTCTTTATTTACTAAGATAGTCTATCAGCATACTTGAATGAAGTTTTCTACAAATCTAGAGTCTAGTATTTCAGACGTTACCTGAAAGAGATACTATCCTTCTCAACTCTTAAACTAATAAAATCTTTATATAGAAAAGCAATAAGGAAAAATCAATACAGCCTCAGTCTGTTTTTAACCCATTAATAGCACTCCACACCTAAACAATTGTCCAATTAGATGTTCTCTTCTTGCAAGCATTTGCACGCAAGTTACTTTATAAACTGAAACACAGCCAAATCAGAATAGATTCTGAAGACACTGAAGACAATGTAAAAGACACTACTGCCAATACTTAATGCTGCTTTTTACTCTGCATTTGAATTTAGTAGTTGATAGTTAGTTTCAAAAAAATTCTAAGTATATTCACATAACATCATCTAATATTAACTGGATAGCACACATCAGGACATATGTCTTACAGCTATGTACATTGTCCCAGGGCTTAAGAATACTTGACAGGACTTATCCTACAAGAATTATCAGCTAACCTTAAAACAAAAAAAGACATTTAGTGTTTTAAGATTTCACTTCTAATTGTACCATATAACAAGATTCTCCAGTCTAAAAGATGACTATTACTTTTATTATTATTTCTTGTACAACTACAAATAATACTTGAAGTAATAATTATAGAAAAGACAATCTACCCCAAACTCATGCCACCCTACCTCTAAAAAAAAATAAAATTACTTATACAGATTCTTCAATGAGAACATTATTTTCACAAATTACACCCTACACCAAGCAAGGCTGTTCCTCAAACAAGATTTCAGGAACAGCAGTAAAGAGTCTTTTTTGAAAAAAAAAAAAAAAAAGAAAAAAAATCTATCACAACTGATGTGATAGATGTAACCCTAGATGTAACCCTAACCCTAACCCTGTTTTACCTCTTCTACAAAGAGATCAAGGAAAAAAAGAACAAGACCAAAGCAAATAAATTACTGCTGCAGTAATTTAATCATGTTGCATGCTCCCCTCTTTTTCCAAATGAAGTTAAGGAATTGTACTTAGCATGTCATCATTAATTACAAATTATTTCCTGTATTTGACTTGCAAAAGCAACAGTCATATTTTCCAAAGTTGTGAGAATCCAAACCCTGAATGTTTGGTGAGTACAGTGAGTAACTTTAAAGCAATGCCAAGACAAATAGCCAAGCATGAAATTTTTAGTTTAAGAAACCAATACTTCTGAAACTTTCATAACCACAGAGATCTGCAAACATATGTTACCCAGATACCACCTTAAAAATCAAAATACAAAAAAGATAAGTTACACTGTGTTCAAAGAATACAGATAAGCATGAACATTTATCCAACAGCATTTCTGTAAACAGTACTAATGTTTTGACAGCAAATAAAAGAGCAAGAAAAGTCACTATAAAAAAGAAACAGTAAATCATAAACAAACATTACTTAACAGGCTCCTTAAAAAGTTAAAATACTATTCCATGATGATTAAACCACTTTGAGGAGTGGTTTCCCTAAACACTTCAAATCAACAGTTGTTACAGGCACTCAGTTTATTTAAACAGGTGTACCTGTAGTGTATCTTTTATCAGAGTCCTGCCAACGTACATGAGAAAACATGTACATTTTTAACATACTTAATACACGTCAGAAGACAAATATTCCCGTAATTTTCTCCAGAATGCAAGCTTTCACTTACAACAATTTCCAATAAAATAATCTGCCCATCATTTGACAAAAATAGAGTATTTAGATTTTTATCGCACAGAAGCTGCTGTACAACACTATGAAATATTTGTCTTGGAAATATAAAAGTCATTCATGCTTTTGTTGCATTAGGTTTTATTCATTACACTTACCTATGAAAGAGTTACACTGTTCATGGCAATATTTTTTCTTCACCAGAATGATCATATTTTAGATGAAAAGTCCTAGAAGGCAAAAAGGTGCATGCATGTAGCACCAGCTCTGGTATTCTAATACTTCTACTCACATGCATATGTGACACAGAATCACAGAATGGTTGAGGTTGGAAGGGACCTCTAGAGATGACCTAGTCCAACCGCCGCTGCTCCAGCAGGGACACCCAGAGCATGTGGCACAGGGCACCATCCAGGCGGGTTTGGAAGATCTCCAGAGAAGGAGACTCCAGAACCTCTCTGGGCAGCCTGTGCCAGGGCTCTGTCACCCTCACAGTAAATACTGAATGCAATCAAAGTACTTATTTTGGGTTAATAGCATTAGTTTTCTTAAAGTGTTAACTAGAACAATTGATTATTTTGTTGAAAGACTCAAAATAATTTAAGATTCAGAAGTCAAACAGCATGCAAAAGTGCCTATCAACTAAGACAAAGCTCTTTTCCTGCTACATTAATGATCTATATTCTCTTTACTCTGTCTCTGTATTCTGATCTATATTCTCTGTACTCTGCCCATGGAGTACATCCTCCTCTTCCCCAATTCCATGTTTGCTTTTCTGTTCCATTTTCATTATTCTCATAAAAGAGCAATCTGCTTGTAAAAAAAAGGTAAGACGTAAATAACTTGACCAGTAAGTTTCACCCAGATAGCAGGGAATGTTTAATATTTGAGTGTATCCTAGTTGTAACAGTACAAAAGAAAAAGACACAGCAAAAGCCAGGTTAACACAGCAATGTCATAAAACTGACATGTCTATTTACATGGAATTTTGAAAAGGAAAAGGATGCAAAGGAAACTCAGAAAAACATCATAATGCCATTACATAGTAGAAAAATAGATCTTAATCAGAAATTAGATCTTCTATTCATATAGATTGAGGACAAACAATGAAATGAAATTGAAAGACCAGAAAGGAAGCAGTTAATGAAGATGCAGAAGTGCCGTTAGCTAAAAGAGGCTTTATTTGGTGGAATCAGATAGATATTCCCAAGCACTGAACAGAGACTGCCTGAAAAGCAGGAAAAAAAGTGGTGAAGAACACAAGAGAAAGTGAAGATATAAACTAGTCATATGTTTAATTTGGCAGAAAGCAAACCAATACACCAAGAACTTGAAGAAAAAAAAATAAAAAAAAGTGATCTAGGATTAAATTTTAAACAAGTGAAAAAGTAGTCACGACAAAAGAGAGCAAGGCTCCTCGTCCCTCTCAAGACATTTGTTACATATAGATAACACAAACAAATTAGTATCAACTTATCCATAAGACTATGGTAATACCAACCCAAAACACAAACCCGATTTGTAATATGAGGACAGAACATTTGCTGAGTACACAGAGAATTAAGTATTTTTGCCCAAACCAGTTTTATCTCAATGTAAGTATGAATTCAAAGGCAACTCATTCCTTGGATTTACCACTAGAATGATCTCTAGCCCTTCTGATTTTGGAACTACAATAGTGACTCTCAATTCAAGAGAGTTTGCTCAGAGCTACACTTCATGAAATTACTACATCATAGTTTACCTATATACATTATTTCAAATTCTTATATACATGACCTCCTAAATTCAATAGTGTTCTCTCTACAGTGCAATTGGTGTTTACTTGCTCACTAAAGCTAAGACTTACTTGAACCATTCCCTAAAGTCCCATCCCCAAAAGTTAGATGAGCATTTTATGGTATTTGCAGAAAACAGACCCCTTATTCCTTGAAAAGGAATGAAAGGGTTTACACTACAGAAGCATGTTTTGCACATTGATGTTTGCAGCTAAAACTTGCTTAGTTAATGGCAAGGAGATTCAAAGCAAAAAAAAAAAAAAAAAAAAAAAAAAAAAAAAAAAAAAAAAAAAAAAAAAAAAAAATTTGAAATGCCTTTTTTTGCACACTGATAAATTTTACATACAGAGCAACTCCGTAAGTCACCATGGAACTTGCATATATACGCAAAGGTGAACCTGCAGCTCATCAAGATACTATAAATTAAATTTTGCACCTAATTCCATGTTGCACAACTATATAATCCCAAAGAATTAATACTAAAATGTTTTATCCTAACAATTAAAAGCACTGTAGAAGAACCGTAAGTCCCAAACTCATCCATATTGTAAAAAAAAAAATTAAGTATACTCCACCTGTTGCCCCAACAAGTGGCATTTTTGATGACTTAATCATTTATCCTTGTGAATAAATAAAAAATACTTAAATGACACTTAAGAAAAGCACTACAATATCACAGGCAAATTAGAGAAACCACTGAGATGAAAAATATTTAGGCTAACATCCTCAATTTTGCTCCACTATACAGTCAGTATATTCAGCAGCTTTGCAACTATTACTACAAGTTCATATGACACCCAGACGGAACATGTATTATTTCATATATAAACATATACTATGAGTTTACTAATTAATCCTTTCCTTAATCACCATCAAATAAATTTTATTTCAAATCCTCTTGACCTTTTTCTCTTAGATTGAGCATTCATAATTTAAGATTAGAGGACTGCAACATCAACTATGAGCAAGAAGGATAATAATACAAAACCACAAAATATGTGCTTGAATCTTGGCATATGTGCTCCAAGTATCTTGGAGACAACTGTCAATTCTTCGGGTAACACCAAAGATCCTACATACTCAAACAGCTTCTTTTACATTTACTGGCAAAAAAATCCCACATTCACTTAAAAGCTAGATGGGCTGACAATTTTAAACACCATGAAATTTTATCACATGAATATTTAATTTCTTGCAGAGTCACACTCAACAGGACATAATAACATCCTATTCAAAGTCAGGTTTAGCGGAACCTGATTGCTGCCAGACTATTAGCAGACTGCTAAAATTCAAATACATGGAGGTCAGAGCAGTAAAGGCTACATCCAGAAAACACTTTAGGTATTTCTAGATAACAGATAGATTATATATACATATCTCAGTATCAGTTAAAAGCATCGCACTTAAGGCATTATATACCATATTACAGACACTATTCAAAAGTAATAAAAAAGACCTTTGCAGGAAGGGATTTGAAGACTTAACCCCTCCATTCAGACAAATCTCAGATGGCTGAGCCTGTGGCAGCACCACTATAATAGCATGGAAGTTTACAGAAGTTTTTACACTAAAACCTTACTAGTTAGCTTATTCATTGCTAATGATTCAAACCTATTACTAAATAAACCTATTAAGACAGCATTAAAGAGAATTGCTAAATAAAACACGTCAGAGTCAGGAAGCAACAAAGTTAAATGAAACAGGTAACCTTAATTACTCTGAGTTATCATATGCATTGCCATATGCATATGGTTTAACTACAAGATCCCTTATCAGTTCTAGTATTATTTTTCTCTAATTTTACAGGAATCATATGGTACCAAAGGAGTTAGGAAGAGCCAATGAAACAAGAAGTAAAAACACACCTCCTGGGTATATATTGAAATACCCGATGTTTAACCAAGTTCCTACTCTTTTCATAATCCTTGTTTTCAGTTTTTCTAATCCTCAGGCTTCTTGCGGTGCTGTGTTTTGGTACTTCTACTAACCCAGCAACAGAGGTTCTCTTCAGACCTTCCAAAATTTTGCCACTTCCTCAGATTTCCAAAAGCCTTCTCCCACACAAGTATATTGAGAGAATTGGTTTTACTCTGCAAAACTCTTTCAAAGTGTTTTAACTATCTTATTTTGCAAATTTGAAACCAAGCTTAGGTTTTGACAATTCCTTGGTAGGGCATCAGTACACAATTGAAAGATCTAATCAACTATTTAAAGTATTGTTGTATGCCTCACTGAAAAGCATGCTCTAAGGGTAGCTCTAAGATAACTGCATAGTTTTCATTCATTTTTCTATATGTCTCCATATATATGTCTCCAGCAAGAGCTTCAGAATTGAAGACCACTGAAAACTCAGGACAGAAGATTTATCTTCAGCAGTTTCTAGCCTCCAGAGGGCTTTGTTATGAAGTATGAATCAGCTCTAAATGTTCAGTGAGATTCCATCATTAAAAAAAGGAAAAAAAAAATCAACTGATGAGTTAAAATGATTTCATTATTTTCAATTTCTTTATTTTAGTTGTGAAAGTCTTCACATGATCTTCATATGACCAAAAATAACAGCAGAGTTGATAATACAAAAGCTTAATTATATAAGTTAATATAAATACCTATGGGATGAATGTAGGGAAGAAGAAGCCAAACTCTTCTGGGTGGTGGCCAGTGACAGGACAAGGGGTACAAGTTGAAAAACAGGCAGGTCAGTGTCCATGTGAGAAAGAACTTCTTTCCTGTGAGGGTGACAGAGCCCTGGCACAGGCTGCCCAGGGAGGCTCTGGAGTCTCCTTCTCTGGAGATCTTCCAAATCCGCCTGGATGGTGCCCTGTGCCCAGTGCTCTGGGTGTCCCTGCTGGAGCAGAAGGGTTAGACTAGATGACCTCTAGAGGTCCCTTCCAACCTCAACCATTCTGTGATTCTGTGTCATATATGCATAGATAAATTTTTCAAACAAACAAATGACTCTGTGGTTACTATCATAATACCTGGATGGTCATTATTGCTTATAAGTTTTAAACTGGAAAGTTATTTCATGTAAGAAACCCGTAACAGAATCAAAAGTAAAAAAGTTAACTCCATAAGTAGGTCAAAATACTTCACGATTTATCACATGACATAAGTTAAAAAAGTAAACACATTAACCTTACTTACAGCTGAGATGCTATATTGAGAGTTCTGAAATATTCAGAACATGCACAGAACTTGCAAATATACTACACACACTGAGATGTTCTTCAATAATTCAGCAAATCTATTTTCTGATATATTTTTTGCCTGGCAGAGAGTAAACTCAATTTCTATTTTCTGAACTCATCAAAATATTGACAAACATGGCTCAGTCTTTGAATAGGTATTAAAAATATTTTTCTTGTAAAGCAAAATTCACTTTCTATAAAATTTATGACATTTCATCTTCCTGTTTGTCAATAATCTGTATGCATGTTGCTCATTATTTTACATTTCTTTGAAGGCATTGTTTTAATTAACCTCAACAATATCAGAACTTATTCACTTGTAACTATTCTTCTTTGTGCATAGCAATTTCATCTACTTGACAGACATGGGAATTTTTTTCTGAGTCTAAAGCAGTGCAATCCTTTTCTTTCTCTTAATATAAAAAGAAAACACAGCTTTCGTATTGACTACTTCTAAGTAGCTTGAAGTTTCATTACTTTTTTAGGTGTTACTTGATTTGTTTAAGTTTTCATCATATCATTTTATCATTCTGATTTCAATCAGGAAAACTACTACCTTCAAACATTGTAAAAGAAACATGCAGATGACCTGCAGCAACACTATTCCCCCCCCCCTCCTTTCCTCTTCCTCTCCGCCCCACCAAGAAATGCGGCAGATTTTAATTTAATCTAAAAAACAGCAATGAACATTTTCAGGTTAGCGTAACACTTGTAGTTAGAAGTTAATAATCTCATGTTAACAGAGATAACGATCTCATGTTAATGAGATGAGACAAAACATGGAACACAAGAAGTAAGGAAGGACCCAAATCAGATCTTCAGTAAATATTCACATATATGTTACCAAAACTCACTGCTGACAATCTTTCCCAGACAACTTGTCTTTAGGGATACTGAAGCCTAGACATTACATCTCACTTTAGAAATGTATTCCCTACATTTATTTTGCATAGAAAATATACCGTAATATACTACTGAGTTGGAAACTCTTCCTGGATTTTCAACATCAAAGAGATAAAACTAGCAAATACAAAAGAATTACATATTTTGGGCATATAAATATGATGCTATCATCTTTCCTGATGCTGATAAATCTAAAAAATATTTTTGTTTACTTATCACCATTTATAAGATTGTACCTCAAAGTTAGGTAGGTAAAATCTTTTTTGTTAACTCAATACAATCTGCATAGTCTCAGTTCACAAACATAAGCTTCACTCACAGAAGCAGCCTCATTGAAGACCCTAGGTAACTTGTTGTCAAAGCCACTTTTTCATGAAAAAAATTACTCAGGCAAGTCTTCAAAAAAATATCTGGGAGATGTATATCTGCCAAAAACAATAAAGTCCAAAGTTGTATTCTTTTTCCACTATCAGCTGCCAAACCACTACTTCAAAGTTCTAGTATGCACTTTCAAAACCACACTTAAAAAGCTCTTCACAGAAAAAGCTCATCAACAAATTACATTACCATCTAAAATCCTCCTTTAGTACTCAAAATATAGCAGACAAACAGATTTGATGCTTTAAATTAAAAACTTGTTGCATATCAACAGGCATATCTAAAAGATGAAATTAAACACATTAAGCCACCTAGTCAAAAACTAGCCACAAGTACACTTTGCATCTATGTAAACTAGTCTTAAAAGTCCCTTCTAGTTAAACTATCGCAATTTTTTATTATATCAGGATTCAAAGTCAGACTTAAAATATGCGAAGTCTGTGAACTTCAGTATCTCACCTACACATTAATTCTGCAACCAGGAGGACATGACCACATGTCTTCTAAGGTTATAGCTGTACCTGAAGATAAGATTAAATATGATTGAAGCACTCCAGCACTACAAAGAAAAGCACTCCCTAAAAGCACAAAGACAGGGATTTTTTTTCAGGTTAGAATTTGGATAATAGTGTGTTTTAGCATTCTAAAAATACTAGACAAAAAGCACCAATTCTGAACTGCACTTCACCAAATACACTGTATCTATTATCTGTTTATTTCACTGAGGGGAATGTAAGTTGTATTCTATCAGCGGGGCTTAGAGGGGGATCAAACAAGGTAATTTAATTGGCCTTTTCCACTTCTAACTGCACTCACATCAGAATTCCATTACTGAGTTAAATTCAGGAAAAAGAAACCTGAAAAATAATGTGTCACATTATCAGTCAGTTTTGCCTGACTGATCACAATCTGATCCCATAAGACAGTCATCTTCCATCTGTCTTATTGAACATTATTCTATTTTACTGCCCTAGAGATATGGTCCTAGCAAGTTTCACAGGCCTTGACAACACAGAACTACTAAGAGAATGTTTTCACACCTCCGTCTTTCTTCATTTTGATTTTACTTTCCTAAAAAATCTGCGCTGTCAACCATTCCTGAATCAATCTTTTGCCTCCCCTACCAGTGCTCTGTTAGAGTCCAACCACAACTCTACCAAACTGCAGCTCAAGTCTGCTCTCTCATATGAGGTCAGTATTCCTGGTTCATTTTGATTGGGGAGCTAGGAAGTATTTGTGTTTACTCCCAGCTTTGACAAAACTCCACATCACAGGCCTGAACACTTGTTCACTGCCCAAGCTAGGTACTTCCTCCTTTCCTTGGGCTGCTACAAAGGAAACACTAAAATTATAAGACAGAAAGTCACTTGTGCTAAATGCATTGCCCAGCACCACAGTGATCTATCTTTATAACCTGGAGCATGTTCCAGAATATTTTCTTCGATCACAGAATCACACAATATTCAAGGTTAGAAGGGACCTCTAGAGATCATCTAATCCAACCTTCCCACTCAAGCAGGCACACCTAGAGTATGTGGCACAGGTGGGTTTTGAAGACCTCCAGAGAAAGAGGCTCCACAACCTTCCTGGGCAGCCTGTTCCACTGCTCTGTCACCCTCACAGTAAAGAAGTTCCTCCTCACCTGGAGATGTGTTTCAGCTAATGGCCATCTCCCCTTGTCCTATCACTGGCAACCAGGAAAAAAAACTGACTCCAATTTTTCTAAGTCATTAAACCACAATTAAGATAATTTTTTTTATTAGTTATGTAAGGCATAGCTAAGTCAATGACCTTCTACCATACTGAGCTTTGGTCTCCTTTTGTACATAGCTAAAACTGAACGTGAAGTGATCATGAAATTAAAAGCTCCAAGATATAAACAGCCAGTATTCTACCTAAGTTGTTTTTGACAGGAATCTAATGTGAACTTAACTACCCTCACAGATTTTTGTTAAAAACAAAATTCTAAAGCAGAAAGATACAACAACCTTACTACACAGTGCCTACATTAACATACTTAGCTTCTAGCATACTACTTAAGAGATTAGGACAGATTCAGACTAATCATCAGGTTGCTCCCCAAAAGCAACAATATTAGCAAAGCTTTTATCTACAGATTAGTGCTCTATTCCCATACAGCTGCCCTGCAATAACCTCAGTTACTCAGTAATAGCCTCCTCGTTTCCGCAACAGTTTCAGATCTCCCTCTAAAATATTTGAGCCTTCTTTTCTTAAAATAGTTTATTGATACTTCAAAATCGGTTAGAACTAAGAAGTTGCAAAATCTGTAAGGGCAACAGATAAGAAAACTGCAGTTCAGATAAACTTCACTTCTTAAAATAAATAAAAATTAAGTCTTCATAATAAAATGGTAAGTACAATTAACAGATTCTACAGTATAGAAGCTAGAAATTTAACAAATATCAAAAGCACATTCTTGGTATGCAAAGATACTTCTGTCTCCATTTGGAGAAAGTTTAGAGCAATTTAGACATTTTTATCCAGGTGTCTCTTGATGAATATGTTTGCTAAATGTAAAATCAGGCTGCATGTTTTATCTTTTCCAGTTTAGACCAATCTCAACCTGAAAATAGACAGAAACAGCCTCAGACTGAAAACACTAAATAGAAATAAAAAGTGGAACATTCAAACCTGATCACAAGGATGATCCTAGGACTTAGGAGCAATCTGCTCATTAAAATAATGTAGAAAATGAATGAGTAGTATTTGTTTGAGGTAATTTTGCCTAAGAAAGGGATTACACTGGGATTCTTTGCTTTCAGAAGTCACTCTTTGTAAGTCTCAAGTAAGAAAACAATCTGCAGCTCTGGCTTCTGAAGGTCAGTATATTTTTCCTCTGCTCTATAAAAATCTAGCCAGTGCAGCCATTCAAAATGTAGCAGAAGAACATTTATGAGGCAACTAGCTTCTGAGCTAAACTCAGAAACTCAAACCAAAGTTTAAAGGCTGCAAGACAGCCATCTATGTTCAAAATCATTTTGAGAAAAGCACCATGAGACCATGCAGTGGCTCAGCACAGAAAGAAGGGTAGGTTCCTCCTCTGCTACAGGTGCCTGCTACTCCTCCTGCTCATAGATTATATTTACATACATTAAAAAACTAGCAAAAAATATTTTTGTCTTCAAAACTAAACAGGTTAGTAAACTGAAAGGAAAAAAATGAAGAGGAATTGGAAAACTGTTGTATTACCTTAGTGATGTTCTACATTGAGTCAGATTAAGTAATCAACCCCAAGTTACAATATTTAAACACCTTATTTGTGTGTTTATCATGGAGTTCAGTGACCCCCAGTCACCTGAGTACACGAGTACACATTTTTGCAGAGGCAGTTCTCTGACCTGTAAAATCTTCTCCTATTCCCAACTCCAGTATGCAAGGAACTGGTAAGATCTTATTGGACCCACACTAACAGAAAAAAAAAAAAAAAAAAAAAAAAAAAAAAAAACCACTCACATATTCCCAATACTAAAAGACACAACTTTCTTTTGCAAGAAAAAAAAAAGATTCTCTTTGAATAGCCAAAACAGATATTGCCTATCTTATATTAAAAAAAAAAAAAAACTTTCTTTTAAATCCTTCAAAATATCCTTTAAAAACAGCAAATAAGGAAAATCAAAGAGGAAGCATCAGATGAGGAGTAACTAGTGAAACATATTCAAATGAAAGCTCTTTATTGCAGTTTAAATACAGAAAAAAAAAATACGGTCCAATCAAGATCCTAGGGGAATGCACTGGTAAACATACTTTATTTACTAAAACTGTTACATATGTTTACACATAAACCTTTTCTTGGAAAGAAGCTGCCTATTCAGTCATTTAGGGTAATGAATACATCCTCTACTGCACACTAGATCTAAATAGAACAGATGCATAAACATGACCAAAAGATGTTCATCTGATTTTTTTGAGTATGGGGTTCAGTATTTTACCACTTACTAAAAAGAACTTCAAAACTAAAGTGTCAAAATCCAAAACTATCCTACAGCACAGACTGATATTGTCACTATGCAGAAGTCTGCAGAAGAGCAGACTACAATAAGCAGCTTATCTAAGGTCGCAGAGAAGGATAGATGTTTCTGTGACTAGCTCCAACTGTAATAATCGGCCTAGCTTTTGACAACCTTCTTACCACGTTGCTTCTATTTATACAACCATTTAGCTTAAATACACCCTTTCCTTTACCAAACTGTTTCAGTTGTGACCTGCAAATTTGTAAACTCAGGGAAAAATGACCAGGGGGCTACTCAGAAGGGAGATCAGTGTCCTTATCAGCACAATTTATTTCACCTGCATTAGTTCAGTGAACCAGCACTGAAGCCTCCACCATCAGAAAATCTCCAAATTAAGGTATCCACGAATTAAGTGCCAATTGGCTAAACAATAGTTTTTCACTTTTTTTTCCCACTAAAATCCTTGAAAAGAATGCTAAAGGCACAAAAAGCAAAGAACATAATGGTTAGATATATTCCCAAAGAGTAACTAAACAACCTCCATGCTTTGTGACCAGGTTAAGGCCATCCAATCTGTTATTGTAAACACCGCTGTTCAAAAGCAGCATGCTCTAAGCTGCGCTGAAATTACATGAGCACCAGGATCCTGAGCATGAGCCTAATATTTTTCTTATTAAAGCACAATTCAACAACTATTCAGTTTTTCCAAGACCAAAAAAAAAAAATCCTCACAAATGTGCACAACTCTGACACTTCTAACCATTAAACAACTTAACATAGTCATTATGGAAACATAAACAATACTTCCTATTTTACTAGCATCCGTTTGGCAGATGCAGTTTGGACACTTAAGTTTTGACACACATCAACAAGACTAAATATCCTTAAAAGTTAGGACACTTTTAAACAGTGAAATATTACTATAAGTCAAATCAGTCTTGTTAACTACACAAATAATCTAGGTAGCAGAATCTCTCTCTACAGTTAAATTCTTTTCTACAGGAAAGAAGAATTGCATAAAAGCGTATTAAGGCGAAGTAGGCTGAAACTCCCAACTGCCCTTGCATATCTTGGGTCTGATCGTGCACAAAAGCTATAGAATAAAGCAAAGTATTGCATTATCAGAATTAATATTCTGAATTTTGAATGCATTTACATTTCACTAGCAAATACACCCACTTGATTGGAAAGTGCAGAGTGAGGACAGGAGAGCTGTTTCATCAGCTAAAAGTGACTCTCCACTGAAGAACTTGCCTACCTGTTTGCCAGGCTACTTGCGTATTTAAGACCAGCACAATACCACACAGTCCATCTCTTGTGTATGCACTATTCGACTTCATGAAACTTCTCTGTTCAAAAGAAGCTAACAGAAAAGCAAGATGCCAGGTCTAAAGAACATACCTCTAAAAATTTAGTTAGCTGAAATAATTTACATTTTTTCCCTGAAAAACTACTGCACTACTCATCTGGTAACATCCCAACCTGAGGCAGGACAAAGTGCATCCACTAGGATATGCCACTATTCAAGTAAGGGGCACATTTACAGTGCCTTTACCACTACAGTTCCTTATCGCTATTGCTGTTAAAACACAGGTGGTAAAACTGAATACATCTAAGTATGCCTCATTTATGATCATGCTTAGGAACAGTCACTGTAAGAGAGATCCTTGCACGCTCATTTGTTCCAGTCCAAATATTAGCACATTGTGTTTTTCAGCTGTGTAATTAGGGCCTGCAGTGAATTAAGCTCAAATTTTCACCAACACGCCACTGAACTGCAAGAGTTGCTTTTATTCACTCCAGTAAAAAGCTACTTATATAACATTATGTCTTACAGTGCATTAGTTCTTAAAAACAAACAAGTTACTTAAATCCTAACAATTTTGAATGTAGTTTGTAAGCATACGTTCCAAAATACCTTTAATACCAAGTACATTAGAAACATAACGGCAAACTTCAATATCAGTTAAGGGCTTGCCTGCAGAATCAGCAGGAAAAACCCTTAACAATACGCTTTGTTACCCGCCAATCACTTGGGTGACTGACGCTGAAGACACAAACTAACTCTAAACTCGCCGTCTCCCCGGCGCGCATTCACCAAGCGGTGCCAGGACGGGCAGCAGGGCCGGCCGGCCCGCCCCACGCCACCTGCCCGCCAAACCGGCGCGGAGCGCGCAGCAACCCGCGTGCGCGGAGCAGGGTCGAACCCGGCGGCCCCCAAGGCAGCGCGGCCGTGGCTCGGCTAACGGTCGCCCACGAGGCGCGCGGCGGGCAGCGACCGCGGAAGGAGGCAGCGCGGCGGGCCGGCTCCCGCGGGGGAGTTCGCGGCGACGGCTGCAGCGGCGCGGAGCCGCCGACGCCTCCGGGCGGGCCGGGGCAGATGCCCCCCCGCGCCCGCCTCGGGGACGGGATGCTCCAACGGCCGCTAACGGCCGCCAACGGACCTGCCCCGCAAGGAGCCGCGTCGCGGCGCCCGCACGGGGCCACCTCACACCGAGCCGCGCTCCCTCCCCTCCGCTCCCGGCACGGGGCACACGGCGACGGCAAAGAGCGCTGACCTCGGCCGAGAGGGGCCGTTCCGCGCCGGCTGCGCGCAGCAGGAGCGGCCGCTGCGGGGGCTCGCGGCTCCGCAG
>VZSG01000621.1:452906-513581 GCA_013398315.1 Nothoprocta pentlandii | reverse complement strand
TTTTTTAACCGTAGCCCGCGGCCCGGCGGCGCTTCCTGAAAATCCGGCCGCGCTTCCCTGGGGGAAGAGGCCGGGAGAGGCGGCGCGGGCCGAGGCTGTGTGGGAGCGGGGCCGCGCCTGCGGCCGGGGGGCTGGAGGAGACGCGGGGCCCTCGCCAGAGCCCCAACCTCGCGAGCCCCACGCGGGGGAGCAGGAGCCCCGCGAACCTGGGGCGATCCGAGCCGGGACAGGCAGGTGCCAAGGGCCGGGATGGGCGCAGGCTCCTACCTGTGCTGGGTGCTGCCATCCCCTGCGGCCCCGCATCCCTGCTCCCGCGGGGCACTGCGGAGACCCGCTGGGTGCGCAGAGCCCCGCAGCCCTGTCCTGCTGCACGGGGGCACAGAGCTCCCATGGCCCCATCCCGCTGCACGGGAGAGCCTTCCTAGCCCACAGCCCCAGGGAGAGCCCCTGGGGAAGAAAAAGCTCTCCGGGGCCCTGGCTTTAAGGCTCAGATCCCTCCTCCCCCGCTTCCTGCCCTCCCTCTGAAGATGCTCCCCACCTGACCTCCTGGAGATGACCATCACCTGGCCTCCTCTCCGGAGCATCCTCCATCTGCTGTGTCCGTGCAGGGGCCAGGGCTTGGTGGCCGCACCTCCTCACAGCTGTCTCCATGGTGGCATCCTTCCCCAGGCTTTCTGCTCCAGGAATTCCCTGGAATTGTGCTCCCGTGCTTGGCGCGGGCGGGATGACCACACGCAAACACCTGTGTGCGGTGCTGCGGCCTTTCCCCGGGAGGGAAGGGAGCGATGGAGAGCGAGCAGGAGTAATGGAGAGCGAGCAGGAGTAATGGAGAGCAAGCAGGGCCTTCCCAGAGGGCACCGGAGCCAGAGAGCCCCAAATGGACCAGATGATCTCTAGAGGCCCCTTCCAGCCTTGGACATTCTGCGATCACCGTCGTGTCCCCCCAGCAGGTGCTGGGTGCTGCTCCTCGCTCTGCGGCGCTCCGGACAGGGCCTTCCCCTGAGACCAGGGCAGCCGCCAGGGATCTTTGTACGGGAGTATGAACAGAGACCATGTCCAGGCTTGCTCGTAAAGGCAGGAATTTCTCCCTGGGCCCTGCCACGTGGAGCGAAGATACTGTCCTCTGGGTGACGTTGCATGGGGACATACAGAGGTGGCAATGGTCCTTGCAGGCCACCCAGGCGGTACAAGCGTGCTGGGGTGCCCAAAGTCCCCGTGCTGCCAGGGATTCAGACCTCAGGGACCTGCGGGGAACCTGGTGCATCAGCTTTGCAGTGTCCCCAACTGCTTGTGTGACCAGAACGTGGAGTTTCCTGAGACTCGAAGACCTTCGGAGGGGCCTTGCTGTGAAGGGGCCTGGTCTTAGCTGGAGCACCGGCCTCTTCTGCTCTCCCCAGATTTGGAGCTCCAGCAGCTGATGGACTAATGAAGCTTCCCCGAATGCGGATGCCGAGGTTGGAGGTAACGAAGCTTCAGGAGGAAGAAATGAAAGACTAGATGAATCTTCACGGACCGTGAGCTGCAAACAGTAGGTGAGTGAGTATATTGATGTAGCGCGGTGAGGGGCCCCAGGCAGCGAAGGGGCAGCTTGGCAGATGGCCAGGCAGCCTGGGCATGCTGGCTGGAAAGCCAGGGGCCACCACGGGTGGGAAGAGGCTCTGCCTTTGGGAGCCGCGAAAGTGATGAGGACTTTGTGAGGAGGACACGTGTCTGCTGGCCTTGTGCAAGCCCCTTGCCAGCTGAAGGTGCATGAGCAGCTAGGGTGGCTGGGTGGTTTGTAGGGCTAAAAGCAGAGCTGGCAGAGTTGGGTTCGGCCGTGCAGAGGTTTTTGCAGGGAGCAGCCCTGCTCGCCATGCGGGGCGGGTGGCCCGGTGGCCTTGCAGAAGGTTGCTGCAATGCTAGAGATTTTGCTGTCCCACCTGCCCATCGCTCTGGTCTGGCGTGGTGTGAGGAGAGGATTTGCTCTTGGTGAAGAAGGCCTCGGAGGGGAGCTTTGGGGATCCTCTAGTTCAGCCTCCTCCATAGGGTCACCGGGAGCATGTGGCACAGAGTGGCATCCGGGCGGGCTTGGGGCGTCTTCAAAGGAGATTCCCCCGTCTCTGCAAACCTGGCCACGGCTTTGTGGCTCTCGTGGGTGACATGCTGCAAACATGCCAAGGATGGAGCTCTTTCTGGATGAGGATCTGTCTGAAGGATCCTCTTAGTGAGGAGAGGGAGCTGGGATCCCATGAGTAGGGACAGGGTCGGGCTTCACCATGGAGCAATCCCGGTTTCCTCCATCCCGGCGACTTGTGTGTGGCGGAACCCAGCTGACTGCTCGGATGCAAAACACAGTCATTTCCCTGTATTATTGAAGGGCTTTTTTATCTATTGAGTTACGATTCCTTTGGCACCAGCCGTGGTCTTAGCACGATGCATTGTGCAAAGAAAAGACAGTTCCTGTGCCAGAATACTTATTGTTTGAAATGCAGATGTCTAGTAATAATAATAATAACCAAAAAAAAAAAAAAAATAGATGCAGAAGGCAAAAATAGTGTGAGCCCAGATGAGAGACGAGGGTTTGTTTAATTATTTCAGCCAGCGATGTGTTCAGGGCCTATGGATATCCCTAAAGAAATGAAATGTGAGTGGCAAGTAGAGTGGGAACAGGGTGGTCTGGTGATTACCCTGGTTTGGGTGACGTTCATCAGGACACAACCTGGAAGGGAACAGGAGAGCAAGTGTCCCTGATGCTCGTGGTCCATCCTGTGCCGACTGGTTCTTGTTCTGGGGCTGATCCCGTACAGACTCATAAATCCCTCTTCTGGGCTATTTCTCCCAGAACTGGAGGAATCTCTGTACACACTGGAAGTCTCTACAACGTATTGGGCTGCCCAAGTCCAGCCCTGCATTTTCCAAGGGTTTCAGGGTGTAATTCGGGGGTTCGAGCGCAGCACGGACCCTGCTGCACGTCCCGGCATCCAGCGCTCCTCGCCCGGGCGCCGGCCTCCTCACCTGGGCCTGGCACGAGGAACTGCAGTGTAATAATTAAGGATGGAAATCGCGCCTGGCCTGTTCAGATACCAGCCACGCTTTGCTCCGGGATTAATCAAGTCGTAATTAAATCCATTCTTAATATTAGCAATAACAGAAATGCTGGTTGTAGTAAAATAATGTAATAAATACCCCTATTTTCCCTGAAAGTGGTGTAAATAGAATTATTCGCCTCACAGCAGTGAAATGTTAATAAAACACAAAATGTAAATTCACAGTGACATGTAGGGCTTCACACGTAGTAACAGAAGTGAGGCCAGTTTCTGCAGCAGACCCCTGTCTTTCTGGAGCGCGCTAGGTTGGCAGACTGAAAATCAGCACAGAAGTTGCACTTAATAACGGGTTTGGTGGTTTTATTATTATTATTTTTAAATGGAATGGGAAAGGGAATAGCACAGCTGTCACACTGGCCCCGGCACTATTTATTCTGAGATGTAATGCCCTGCATTTGGTGCTGTCCCCGTATGCTCGGCGTGCACCGTGCCACGGAGTTTTGCACTGTGCGGATGCCATGGCAGGAGCCCCCGGCACTCGGATCTTTTCCCTATTCCCACCTTTTCCCTTTTCCCAGCTCTGTGGAGACGTGAGGCCGCTCGGAGCGCCGCAGTGTGAGCCGAGTTGCCCCGTTAATACAACAGGCTGCATTCCAGCTAAGAGCGCCCATGCACATTCACATCTGTAGGATCCCAAATGTGTCTGTTGGCTATACGTCTCCAAAGCCTGTTTTTTTTCTCCCCAATTTGTGGATTTTAATAGCAGGACCACAAAGTACCAGTCTGCCTTTTTGGGTTTTGGGCTATATATGCACCCTTTTTGATGCCTTTGAAAAACCAGCAAAATCTGGCCCTATCATGAGTCTGTCAAAAATGTTTGATGTTCACATGTTCAGCAGATTCTCCTCGCTTTGCACACCAGGCCTTTGGAAACCCCACGGGGGTATTTCGAAAACAACTCGGTTAATGCTCTGAAGCCCCGTGTCCCTCAAAACCCGGTGCCACAGAAGGGCCCATGTGGCCATCCCTGCTCCTGCTGCCTGGTGTCCCCAGCCCACAGACCGGGCGGTGGAATGGGGACCACTGCAAACCGGCATGTGACAAAACATTAGTGCCCTTTTAGTGCCATGAAGCNATGCATTGTGCAAAGAAAAGACAGTTCCTGTGCCAGAATACTTATTGTTTGAAATGCAGATGTCTAGTAATAATAATAATAACCAAAAAAAAAAAAAAAATAGATGCAGAAGGCAAAAATAGTGTGAGCCCAGATGAGAGACGAGGGTTTGTTTAATTATTTCAGCCAGCGATGTGTTCAGGGCCTATGGATATCCCTAAAGAAATGAAATGTGAGTGGCAAGTAGAGTGGGAACAGGGTGGTCTGGTGATTACCCTGGTTTGGGTGACGTTCATCAGGACACAACCTGGAAGGGAACAGGAGAGCAAGTGTCCCTGATGCTCGTGGTCCATCCTGTGCCGACTGGTTCTTGTTCTGGGGCTGATCCCGTACAGACTCATAAATCCCTCTTCTGGGCTATTTCTCCCAGAACTGGAGGAATCTCTGTACACACTGGAAGTCTCTACAACGTATTGGGCTGCCCAAGTCCAGCCCTGCATTTTCCAAGGGTTTCAGGGTGTAATTCGGGGGTTCGAGCGCAGCACGGACCCTGCTGCACGTCCCGGCATCCAGCGCTCCTCGCCCGGGCGCCGGCCTCCTCACCTGGGCCTGGCATGAGGAACTGCAGTGTAATAATTAAGGATGGAAATCGCGCCTGGCCTGTTCAGATACCAGCCACGCTTTGCTCCGGGATTAATCAAGTCGTAATTAAATCCATTCTTAATATTAGCAATAACAGAAATGCTGGTTGTAGTAAAATAATGTAATAAATACCCCTATTTTCCCTGAAAGTGGTGTAAATAGAATTATTCGCCTCACAGCAGTGAAATGTTAATAAAACACAAAATGTAAATTCACAGTGACATGTAGGGCTTCACACGTAGTAACAGAAGTGAGGCCAGTTTCTGCAGCAGACCCCTGTCTTTCTGGAGCGCGCTAGGTTGGCAGACTGAAAATCAGCACAGAAGTTGCACTTAATAACGGGTTTGGTGGTTTTATTATTATTATTTTTAAATGGAATGGGAAAGGGAATAGCACAGCTGTCACACTGGCCCCGGCACTATTTATTCTGAGATGTAATGCCCTGCATTTGGTGCTGTCCCCGTATGCTCGGCGTGCACCGTGCCACGGAGTTTTGCACTGTGCGGATGCCATGGCAGGAGCCCCCGGCACTCGGATCTTTTCCCTATTCCCACCTTTTCCCTTTTCCCAGCTCTGTGGAGACGTGAGGCCGCTCGGAGCGCCGCAGTGTGAGCCGAGTTGCCCCGTTAATACAACAGGCTGCATTCCAGCTAAGAGCGCCCATGCACATTCACATCTGTAGGATCCCAAATGTGTCTGTTGGCTATACGTCTCCAAAGCCTGTTTTTTTTCTCCCCAATTTGTGGATTTTAATAGCAGGACCACAAAGTACCAGTCTGCCTTTTTGGGTTTTGGGCTATATATGCACCCTTTTTGATGCCTTTGAAAAACCAGCAAAATCTGGCCCTATCATGAGTCTGTCAAAAATGTTTGATGTTCACATGTTCAGCAGATTCTCCTCGCTTTGCACACCAGGCCTTTGGAAACCCCACGGGGGTATTTCGAAAACAACTCAGTTAATGCTCTGAAGCCCCGTGTCCCTCAAAACCCGGTGCCACAGAAGGGCCCATGTGGCCATCCCTGCTCCTGCTGCCTGGTGTCCCCAGCCCACAGACCGGGCGGTGGAATGGGGACCACTGCAAACCGGCATGTGACAAAACATTAGTGCCCTTTTAGTGCCATGAAGCTGTATTGAAGTTGGCTGCAGCCTCCGCCTTGGTGCTGCTGGGTCCAGCAGCCTCCGTGTCCATGTGTCCTGCAGAGCTGCGACCTCTGCACTCTGCAACCAGAGCTGCGACCTCTGCAACCAGAGCTGCAACCTCTGCAACCAGAGCTGCGACCTCTGCACTCTGCAATCAGAGCTGCAACCTCTGCAACCAGAGCTGCAACCAGAGCTGCAACCTCTGCAATCAGAGCTGCAACCTCTGCACTTTGCAACCAGAGCTGCAACCCGGCACGTGCAGGAGCAGATGCAGGAGCCGTCCTGGAGCTGGGGGGCTGGTTGTGACAGAGGTCCTGGAGTTCCTGCTTGTGAGTCATTTTTAAAGGAATGAGGCGGAAACCACGGAATTGTTGTTAGTGACTGCTTCCATAGATGCTGCCTTCCTCTGCCCGGGTTTGCTTTAAGTAATTTGCAGTGATAGCCAATTTTCAAAAAACCGAGGAGTTTTGGCACTGCATCTGGAACGTATCTGTGTTCTGCCCAAGGATAACACCTTCCGTTTTTTCCCTTATTTACCGTTTAAAGCTGGAAATGGGTAAAGGACTGCGGACCACACACATCTGTACAAGGTAACACCTCGGTTTATTCATGCCCGTGTTTCAGATGCTGAATGCTAAAGAAACGGGACAACAAATCCGAAGCGGATAGTTTTCACAAGATGGGAAATCAGAAGATGGGAACTGATGAGCTGCCTTTAAAAGCGTGTGTTGCCCATGTGGGTGAGCCGGTGGGCCAGGAGCTGTGTCACGTATGGACCATCCCCTCCATGGAGCAGCCACGAGGCAGAGGCTGGGCCGGGCTTGTCTAAGCTCATTGCTGAGAGCGATGCAGCCCAGAGCTGCCCTGCTGGGCTTTGTGCTGCCCTAGGGATCAACCAGAGTCATGTTTAATAAAATTCCCAGAATAAACAGGAAAACCAACCCACCGAGTGGCTCTGCTCCCCTCCCACCACAGCAAGGAGCACATCAAAAAGTGTTATTTTTATGCAGCCTCTAATACATCCCTTCGTGTGTCTTTTTCTTATATTCTGCTTCTTTCAGTAAATTGGATGAAAACCAAGGGGACAGAACTAAAATTGGAAGTGCTTGACCTGGCAACAGCAGTAACTGTCCTTGTGGGTTAGTTAGGTAGTTACCTATATGTATTTTCTACAGTTTGTAGTTTATTTTATACTTCTGGAAACGACAGCTATCGGAGTGTTTTGGCTCGCAAGGATACCTGGGCTAAAGCGACGGGTAGTGTGCTGGGTAAATGAGAAATGTTTTTAGTGGCTGAGTCACAAAGTCTTTGAGTCAAGGCTCATGGGAATTGATGGGAGATTGAAGTAAGGGATTAAAACTTGTTGGGACATTAAAAATGCCGGGACAGAGAAGGAAGAACCACAATGGTCCTTGTGAGGGAGCTGCAGAGCTCAGGGGTGGAGAGGATGGGAGGGAGGTCAAAGTATGAGGCCAGACCCAAGGAGAAGTTGAGGGATGTTCCCTAGGAGCCATCCTGGAGCTGCACTGTGAGTTTTTACTGCTGACTTTGATGGGGATAAGTAGATGTTAAACCAGAAAAGATCTGCTCTCGGTCTTGGTTTAAAGGTCTGTGAGCCAATGTGCGGCTCTTTGGAGCAGGGGACACGGCCCATCCATCACCTTGTACCTCCAGTGCCTCAATTTAGCTTCGGGGACACTTCAGAGCTCTACGGTTGAGGTTTCCTGGCCGTGTTTTTCTTTTGACTGAAATATATTAATTTTCTTGTACATTTACCAACGTGATTCTTTAAAAGCAAAGGGCAGACCTATTTCCTTGGCTGTTCTTGAGCACCACCTGCGTGGTGCTCTCTGCTCACACAGGACAGCTTCCTTCCAGAAAGCTGCAGTTCGGTCCTGAATTTCCAACCTGTGACTGGAGATTAAGCTAAAAAGTTTGATAGTAGACCAGTTGGGAAGGTCTGGACAACGCTCCACTCAAGCTGGGGGTCCTGTGGAGGAACAGAAGGTGCCGAGGAGCATCTTCCCCAGGTGGGATCCAGCAGAGGAGCTCGCACACAACGTGCATCCTTGTCGAGGTGCAGAAACCAGCCTGGCTGGGGACATTGACTCTGCATCATATAGTAAAACTATAAATATTGTTGTTTGACTGCTCCTTTTTCTACTTTTAATGACTAAATTGGAGCAAAGTATTATACTTCTATAAAATTATATTTTTATTTTATCAAAATATTATATAAATTCATATAATTTAAATATAAATACTTTTTTTCCTTTGGACTTTCTTTTTCAAATTGGAGGAAAGAACAGAATTTGTGACTAGTCATAGATATAATTGGATATATGGATACCAGACTTACTGGTCTAAATGTAATTTAATTGTGATATTTGAAGACAAGCGGCATTTTCTAAGGAAAGGAAAAGTTTTGGGCAATGAGATAACATAACCTTTCATAAAGGGTGTGTTTGAAAAGTTAACTCTAAATCTTTGGGCAAAATTTTTAATGCTCTTGTTCTTGTATTAAAATTTCAGCAACTATTTTAATTTTATTTTCCATTTTTACATTCAAATATGAAATGTAAAATTTCTTATCAACTCTACTGCCCCAGAAAAACGCACCGTGTGATGGCACCGTGAGGTGAGAGCAGCCTGGGCGCTGTATGGCCTGTAGCCCTCCCGCTCTCTATTGGCAGTGTGCTTCAAAAACCTGCTCTTCTGGTTAAAAATACTGTTTAATTCCTGGTGTAAACAGTGCGTGCCCATCCTGTGGGGTTTAGTACCCTTCCTTACCTTGGGACCTGCTTTGTGCCCTGCTTGCTCCTGGATGGGCAGGTTTTCCAGCACGATGGATCATCCCCGCTTCTCTTAGTTTTTTCCCGCATTTTTTTCACCTTAAATTCGCCTTTTTCAGAACAAGTGGGCTAGAATTATATGCAGTCTTCCACATGAGGCCCTTGTCACATCTTGTACGGTGGAATTACTGCTTGCCCACATCTGCTCCAAATAACCTGGAGATAATCCTGGGATCACTTTGTTTGCTTACAGCAGCTCCGTGCGGTAACCGAGATCCAGCCAGGAACCCAGGCACACAACTTTTTCCTGATTTTTTTTCTTTAACTGATGTGTTTCAAATTACAGCCTTTTTGTGACCGTTACCAAACTGAGGAGTCTCCCTATATAGACATATGTGTTTAATCGTTCTTTTCTTCGACATTTTCTCTTAAGCTTTGGATATGTAGGTTTGGTTCCCGGTTCCGAGGCAGCTGAAGTTGCTTTTGCCCCATTTTCCCTGCGAGATGCCCACATCTGTGGGCATGGCTCCCTGTGCCAGCTCTGCGGGTCTCCAGGGCTGGAGACCGTCCCCAGTTTGGGCCCATTAAGGTGGTTAAGTGCCGCTGCCATCTCTGATGTGAGATTTCATAGAACAAGAAAAGCTTAGTTACTTGTTTTCATTGAAATCAAATACACGTGTTCCTCCCTTGCCGAAAGCGGGAGCCTCTTTCAAGGCGACTCCGTTAAAGAATACACGGGTGCAGCCGGGACCAAGCGATTGAAAACCTGTGGGCAGCTCGTTGGCAGTGATGTGTTTGCTCTCAGGGCCAAGAATCATAAAAACGGGTGCTCAGCTCTTCTTTCAGACCGCGTGTGAGATAAACCATGAGAGAGTTTTGAGGAGGTCTGTGAGAGCTTCATACAGTTTAACTCGGCTGAAGTCAGGCTGTGACAACCAGAGTTATTTTCTGTCTCATATTCCTCTTTCCTGCAGTCCCCAACTGCATATTTTAGAAGAAAGAGTGCTTTGAAACTATCTAAGGCCCAGGAGAAAGGGGTGATACTTTCTTGGCCCGTACATCATGTGCAGGGACTCCTTCAGAGAGTTCCTAAGATTTAATACTGTATTCCCCCAAATAGTATTATTTAACATATTGAGTATTACTCAAAGGCTCTGTATTGATGGAGAAAATGTCATGTTGTTGTTGTTACATATATTACATTTATTATAGACCCCAGGTGCAGAGAAGATCATTTGGGATCCTTGGTACTGGGATCTACGCACTGACATACATTGCTATATCCCTATAATCTAATTAAAAGATGATATAAAAATACATGGCAATAAGAATAGAAAAGGGATGAGGAAGAAAATAATGAAAGGAATACACGGTGGTTGGATTAGTTATTTGCACAATTAGCTACTTGAATTAGCTACTTGACAAGAGATACAGAGGAAAGAATAAAGGGCTATCTCTGACAAGGACAGTTTTTATTGAAGCTGCTACTGTAAGTGTATTATAATTCAAATATAAAGAGCTCCAGGTTTCAGTTAAATGGATTTTGATTCTGCTTATATTTCTAATGCTAGACTTTTTTTTCATTTCCATATTAAGGCCCTTTTATCAAGACACAACGTGAATGACAAATTTCAACCTCTGTTTCAAAAGTGCCACCCAGATTACAAGGAACAGCCTAAGACATCACCGAGCTTTTTAAAAAATCTCCTATCTGTACGTCATACAGAGATTAAATATCTCTGTATCAAATCAAAATCAAAATTAATAATCAAAAGATGGGTCCACTTCGAATTCATTGATTTGGGGTGATTTCTTTTTAAGGGAAAAGTAGTTTCAACTTTTTTGGGGGGGTGGAACCATATTCCACTTGAAATTGAGGCTGGACTCTTCCCTTGTGCGGTTGGGAAGGGGAAAGGTGGCACCTATATGTGTAACCTGCCCGAATCAGCCCGGAGCTGAGATCACGGTCGGGGAATGCACCATGCTCTGTCACAGGTGAATGCAATAATATATTTCTAATACTAAATATTGCATAAACAATCACGTTATTTTGCCGTACAAGAAGTGTGAGAGCTGCTAGGAGCGTAGTCACTGCAGAGGGGTCTGCTGAGGGCTTTGGAAGGTTTTTTGGGGGAAGGTTAGTCAGAGCTGGAGAGAGCTGCGGCTTGGTGCTGGTAGCGGAGGGAACATGGACCTCTCCATGGGACAGGGAGAGATGCTCATAATCATATATGGATTTTCCTTAGCTGAAAGAAACAGTGAATAGGGATGAGGTCAACAGGAAGATTTCTGGGATGTCGTGGCAGTGACATAAGCAGTTTAGCATGAGAACATTACTGGAGATTAGAGGTGCCGATAGAAGCAATTTAACTTCTTATAAAACTGTAAGAAAGGAAATAAAAAAAGGGAGCGCTATTCAAACAGGTGGATGTGAAGGTTCTGTAACTGTGTTAGAAATGTACATTATGCTTGTCCACATCATGCAATAAGCATGCATATATATGTTTAGATGTCACATTTTTCACCTCCCGTTTTGACTGTTTTGCAGCGCAGTAGAAAAGCTCTCAGTGGTTTTTCAGCACTCTCTGCGAAAACTAGAGGACTTTGTGGCACTCTGCAAACGCTTCCCGCTGCAAAGCTGCTCAAAAGGCTCCGGGGAATTATCCTCATTTTAAGAGAGCTTGGGCCAGGAAAAGCAGGTGATGGGTCTGTATGAGAGAAGGGACCAGAGCACAAGAGAGGACTCTGCCGGGAATCTGTGAAAATATTTTTGAGAATACGAACAGGCCATGACAGAGCTGAGGGTTAAATGGACATATGTGAACCAGAGACCCATGTTGCAAATGTAGGATGTTTTATTCTGATCCAGTTAATGGAAGAACATAATGTGAAGAGAAAATCAAATCCCTGCGGGCTCCACCTTCGGAAACGGATCAGGTGCCTGTGGCTGCTGCCCTTTCGCGCTCTCCCAGCCCTCCTCAGCTGCCTTGCCAGGAGCTGGGGCAACCGGAGCCGAAATCCGTCCTGCTGCAGGATGCTCCTTTCCGCGCGCCCGTGTTCCCCGGCGGGGCTGCTCTGCGGAGGGTGCAGCAGAACGTGGCCACGGGGCACATGTCCTTGGCCACCGCGGCGCTTTCCGTGCTCTGCTCCGGCCAAACGCTCCGTTTCCTTGCGCACAATGACAGGAAGACGCTCAACCAGGCACATGGACCCTGCCCGTCCCGGCCTCCCTGAGCACGGCTGCGCTCAGCTCGCAGGGCATGTGCCTAAACCCAGCCTACGCATGTGCCTAAACCCAGCCTACGCATGTGCCTAAACCTAGCCTACACATGTGTCTAAACCCAGCCTAAGTATGTGCCTAAACCCTGCCTAATCATGTGTCTAAACCCAGCCCAAGCATGTGCCTAAACCGAGCCTACACGTGTCTAAACCCAGCCTAAGCACGTGCTTACACCCAGCCTAAGCACGTGCCTAAATCCAGCCTACACATGTACCTAAACCCAACCTAAGCACGTGCTTTGTGCCCAAACACTGCATCGGACAGGGACGGGAATGCACATCTGGCTAAAATTAAAGATGTATTTTACTGCGCTTTTGGAGCCGAATCCTAACTGGCTATTTTTAGGCTCAGCCTCGGGAAGTGCACCCGCTTTCCTTCCTACGGCTCTGTCGTTGTACAAACCTCTCCTGTCAGAAAGTGGTTTTCTCCATCTCCCCGTGGCTTGCAGACCTGCTCCACTGGATTGAGGAGCCTCGGATGTGAGATTGAGGAGAAAGATCGAGCCGTTATGGAGCTGGGGCTCCTTTCCCGAGGGAATGAGCTGCGTCGCAGCTGCGGGGCCGGCAGGAGCTCACCCTGCCTACAAATGAGCACAGACACCCCTTCTGCTCAGGCCCTGCCCCGCATTTGTCCTTCCCCGTACTAGTCACCCCCTCAAGTATCGTTTTTTTGGAAAATATGAAGCATTTATGACCGGAGCATGTTTGGTGAGAAACCTAGTTGGTGTGATCTCTGCTTTGTGAGCCGCACTGTAGGAGAAAGGGGCACAGCAGCTTCATCTTTGTTGTTTTACCAGAAAAACTAGCTTTTTGACTACTCCTGCACTATTCCTCCTAACTCCAAAACTACTCCTGCACCAAGGCAGAAAGGTGCCTGTAATTCCCCAAGTACAACACTGTGGGATTTGCTGCTGCTCTAGGCAAACCCAACTTTTCTCTCCACTCCTTTGCCTTTCACATATTTGCAAAAATTCAATATTAATGTTTCTTATCCATTCAAAAAATCCATCATTCCACGCAGTACAACAGCTCACTGCCTGGTAAAGAGAAGATAATGATTTCTTGTGGCTATGCACAAGAGGTTCATGATTTTGAAATCACGATCACTTCCTAGTTTCCTAGCACACGGGATGACTTTCAGGACAAAGTCAAGCAGATGCCACCTTCTCCTCTGGCTTTTCCTGCCTCGTCCCGCTCCCTTTCCGAGGGCAGCTTCAGGGCTCGCAGCTCCACAACATACATGATTTAGGCGCAAGGCATCTGGGAGCTGTTTTCCTGCGTGATCCAACACGGCGTGAGGGATGAGCTGGCACATCCGAGCTGACGGTTTCTACACTGATAGGCTTATGGATGGGGACGGGGAATTCTCAGCTGAGCAGCCCTCACGCTGGGCCTTCGGTCTCCATCCTTTCCCCTTGACTTTCTTTGAGCGTTTCGACATCTTGCAGTCTCTGTAGAAGCTTTTCTTGGAGAGACGGGAAGGAGAGGGAGGTCGTCACAGACAATTTTTAGCAGCACATTTATACGTTTGTTTGCATCGCTTTCAGGTTTCGCAGTTCATGCTACGTGCGTTTGAAGAAGTGGTCAAAACTCTTCGTGTTGCTTTCAGTTTCTCAATCACTCATGCAACATCTTGACCAAACACTTAAAGCCCCTGAGTTCCCATTGAGCAATATTTTTCCTACAAATATAAAAAGACAATAAACCTATTCATGACCGTGACACACTGAAATACCAGAAATCAGAAGACTAATGCAATTTCTCGTTGGTGTTCTCGTCGTGGTTGTGTCGGGGAAAAGACAAGCAAGGCTGCAGAGGCTGTGGACTGCGCCGTGGTTTGATAGACCAGTTGATAGCTGGAAATACACCCTGCCTTTGCAGGGCAAGAGAGAGGCTTCGGTAGAACCCTGGGCAAATTAAAAGCCCTTAAGGGCTGTGCATGGTGGCAGGTGTGGGGTATTCATAGGAGACCTTGCTGGGTTATTTTCTCTGCAAAATACAAGGAACTACAGCCATTTTATTGACATAAAGTTCTCTTCTGCAGCGTTTACAAGTTCAGTGACTTGCTGCTTGCTCGAAGCCCCTGAAAACAGAGCACAATTTCATCTGTATAAAGCAGGGTAGCGGAGAGGAAGACTCTGACCTTTATTTAGTGGTTTTGCAAAGCAGCTTTGGCTTTGTTTTGTTCTCTTGCTGTGTTTTTAAATTGATTTCAAGGTTGTTACAGTAATAACACGGAGGCTTTCTCTGGGGAATGATTTAATACATGAAATTCAAGTTAATTCCCCCTTAACTGTCAGGAAGTCTTCAAATTTCGCTTTATATCTGGGGGACGTGAAAAATCCCTGCTCCCAAGGAGGTGCCGCAGCCAACGGCAGAGCTCCTTCCTTTGCACCCTTGTGTTATATATATTATAAGGCAAGGCAAAACCAAGCGTTTTGCACCCCGGTGCAGCAGCCTCTGGATTTCTGAGCACGGCAAACCCGAGCGTCCAGGTGCAAATGCTCGGTGGCAAAAAATCCCTGGATCTGCAGCGGGTCTTTCTCAAATCCAGGAGAAGTGTAAAACACATAGGAAATACATGTGCAAGTGGCCAGGGTTCATCACAACAGAGTGCAGTTAAAGCTAAATTTGCTCCTGGTTTCCCGAAAGGAGGCTCCGCTCTCCAAAGCTCATTTACCTTTTTGCTATAATAAAATATTACTGGGGTATTTAGGGTGAGAGATGCCCAGCTGAAGCTGCAATCGAGTATTTCGGATGGGAATGCGAAGCTGCTCCGCACTTCTACCTGCACGGGGGAATCCAGCCCTTCTGCGCTCCCGGATTCCTGGCTTTGCTGCCCAATACGCCCCAGCCGAGGGGGATTCCTGCCAATATTCCCTTTTCTTTCGGCTAATCCATTGTGGGGGATGAAATCTCTATTTCTGCAAATGTTTTAAGGATTAGAAACTCAGCGAGCGCCGGGTTTTAACAGCAGCGACTCTGAAAGGAAGAGATAGGGCAGGAGCGGCGAGCGGGGCGAGTGGGAAGAGCCGATTTGGGCCAATTTGGGCAAATTCCGCTCAGCGCCAACACCTTCTCAGTGCAGCAGGGGCCTCTGCAGGATGCGCAGATTATTTATTCTCTTAAATAAACAAAAAATCATTTAATTTCTAAACAAATTTAAAATTTCAACGTATTTTTCCCGTTTCAAACTATTTAAGACCAGCGCAGTTTTCATGGGCTGCTTCTGGAACTGGTGCTCCTAAGTCACTTCTGCACTTTTACACGATTCATCCATCCAAAATAAATGAACTTGAACAAAAACGCATTTAAAAAAAGCCCTTTTTGAGTAACTTTAATGTTCTTTAATGCTCTGCATTATATAAAGCACAATAATTGTCTTATTTAAAAGCAAATATTCTTGTGTGCTCTCATCTATTCATCCAGTGATTCAGTGGAGTTTTAAACAATCACGCCAAAAAAATGAAGACATGAATAGAATGATATTGCAAATGCACTAACTTCTCTGCGTGGCCTTCATTATAATAGTCAGGAATAGAATTTGCATAAATGGAGATTTTTTTTTATTTTGTTTTGTTTTTAGCGTTGCAGATGACTATTTAACCTGTGCAGTGTGATCTTGGAAATGAGAGTAGTGGAACGCATCAGAACACGGTGAGGGTGCACACGGGGCGTCGTGCAAAAATGCTCATTTTGTAGCTCTTAGGCGGGTGCCAAAGGAAGCCCCCGTCCCAGCCCCCGCTTCCTGGGCTGCTGCTGATGAACGGGAATGTGGATGGCGCAAAGGGAGGGCAGGTGCTTTGTGCTGTTCTCCCGACCCCTTCCTGTGCACGTGCTCCCATGCACAGACCAAAATCTTCATTAACAAAAATGGATTGCTCTTATTCTATGGCCCAACAACCTGCCGGGACTGCAGGGTACCCCGAACTGCAGATCTTACATAGAAGGAGGGGAAGGATCTTCCCGGCTGTGGGGAAAAGCCTGTGTGCTTGAACTTGCAGCATTCCGACATCGGCAGGGAAAATGTAAATTCCATGATATTGGACTTCCATTTTTTAAAATTATGGTGACTATTTCTACGCCATTTAGCAGAAGAGAAGGGAAGGAAGGCCAGGGTTAAATTGTTTATGGCAGTGTGGTTCCAGAGCAGAGCTCTGCCCCGTGCCTCGTGTAAGTTTGGTCATATTCAGCATTGAAGCCTGTTTTTCTGTTTTCCAACATGCAGGATTATGCCTGTTTTCCTGTTTTCCAATATGCAGGATTATGATATTCCCTTTTTCTCTACTGATCTGAGTAGCATCCCAGAACGGGACAAACTTCCCCTTTCAGCGCTGGTAATGTGGGAGGGGGAAGGAAGAACAGGAGACGGACACCGAGAGAGGAGCCAGCTCACTTCATCCCCCAGTAATTCATGGATTTGGGGGAACTGGTGTGGGTTGCCCTCGAGGGCAGGCAGCAGAGCATTCCATAGGGTCCCCGGCGTCCCGGCGGGCGCTTTGGAGCCCTTCTTGTCTCCGGGAAGCCCTCGGGCCCTGCGCTGCGTCCTGCTCCGGTTCGGGCCACGGAGCCGCCTGCCCTGGCCGGGCCGCGCGGGCGCTGTCCCGTACCCCATCCGCAGGAAGCGTAGGAGGGGCAGTGAAGGAGCACGAGGGCGAGCAGCGAAGCCCCCAGTGCCTCCAGGAAAGACGCGTTTTTTTGCACAAATAACTTCCCAACAATCTGCTGAAGGAGTGATTTTGTATCAGCCTGAAACCCCAAACCAGCATCATTTTAATTTGCCAAGCACCTGTGAAAGAATGCAGCTGCAAGAGCCTGGGAAAACAATGGGAACTGTGACAGTTCATTAATATAAACCAGCACCGAGATTTATTTGGAGAAGTCACTGATACAGAATTACCCTGGAGGACACAGTGGCACCCCGAGCGATGCCAGCAAGCAGCTAACCAACGTTATGGATGTGCGTACATCATTTGGACCTGCATGCCTATTCCGTAACTGTTGCCATTTATTGTGTACATCCAGCAGCAAAACAAACGCACAAAGAGGAGCGATGGCTTCAGCATTTCCTCGCTTCTTTTTTGTTATTCGCTCCCGTTTGGGAGCAGTGCGGTGGAGAGGCCGCGTCCCGTTCGGGATGCAGCCTGCAAGGGGCTTCGCTGCTTCTGCCATTTCGCCCTTAAAAGTTTCCTGATTTAATGAGTTTAAGGACATGTCTCTATCCTGCGGCGTGATTAAGAGTTTCTGTCACCGCAAACAGCAGTTACAAATTGCCGGGTGGGCCACGGCGTTCCGGGTAAATCCGAGACCATTTGCTTTGCACAGATTAGAGGCGAGGGCAGAGATACGGGACGCGGGCAGTGATGGGGTAGGGACTTTCATAGGGTCGAGGGCGCTGTGTCAATGAGATGTTTTACGGTGCATCTCTCTAGAAACAGTAAAGATGGCTTTAAGCTTTCACATATTAATATTTCGGGAGAAACCTCTGAGATGAGAGGGGGCCACATGGGCAACCAAACATGTCCAATGCCCTAACTGGCCCCATTTAATTCTCCTTCTTCCTCGCTTTCCTCCTCCCTGCTCTGCTCCCCTCTCTCTCCCTTTCTTGTTTTCAAAACTGAGATTTCTGATTTCCAGATGCAACTGCAACATAAAGGAGAAATAAAACCAGGCAGCTGAATTGCTGAAACCCATAATCTCCTCTTACAACCCCTAAGAAAAAAAGGGCCCATCATCCGGTACTTTCGCCGGTTATGGGTCCCTCTTGCTGCGCTGTCGGTAAATACAAGAGCAGCTCAGCTCGTGCAATTTGCAAGTGCCGGGGAGGCAAGGCGCCTCGTGGTGTGCGGGAGCCGCTGGAGCGGCGCGTTCCCCGGCACGGGCGCCACGGGGCTGCTGCACACAGCACAGCCCTGTCTCCCCGGCCCCTTCAGCCTCCTGCACCTCGTGCTTTACTTGCACTTAAATAAGGGAACTTTGGCCTGCCACCACCCTGCACTGGGACCTGCTTGGAATGGGCATGCTGGAAAGCGGGAACCGGCCCGTGCGTGCAGCCCCGGGCAGCACTGCCGTGTGCTGCCTGGTTTAGCCCCTGTCCTGTAAGGCTTGGCCTTTCCCTGCAGCGTCACCCCGGCTTCCCGGGAGCCCCTGGGGACGCGGTGCCACCAAGCTGCCTTTCCTCACGCCTTTCACCCCGATCCGCCCTCCTCCCAGCCCTGCATCTTGCTCCCCTTCTCCCAGGGAAGAGCCCGGCAATGCTTATCCCTAAGTAATAGTCAGGGAGGGCAAATTATCTTAAATCAAACAGGTTTATTTAATTTGGAAAATAGGAAATAGAGGGAAAATCAAACTAAATGAAATGAAAATGAAATAATTCATGTCTAATGTGTGGTCCCACTCAACAGACCAATTCCTTTAGTGACGCCCCCGTGGCCGAGGAGACGCATTTGGTACATGCTGGGGCTTAAGTGGACATCAGATAGCACCAAGTTAGACTTTCTTTTTATCACATCATATTGACAGTGTATTTCTCAATTAAATCACCCTTTAATTATCTTAATCTGCCTTTCTTTTTTTAATTTTAATGTGCAATTCGCCAGCGCGCTCTGTATTAATGAAGCTCGTTACAGGATCCTGACAGAAAGCTTTCCAACTTCCTCACAATTAACATGCAGCTTCAGAGAAGCCCTCCGAGCCTGCATGCTATTTGGCAATTGCACATAACCTTATTTTTTTGCAGCCAGCTTCACTTAAAGTGCTCATGTTCTATTAAAGGTTCCACAAATGCCAATTGCCCCCTTTGCTTCCTCTTCTTTGGTTTCCAGATGGAGCAGTTGCTTTCATGTACGTTCTTTAGGTTAAGGCTTAAAATGATCAGCTCGGTTTAACATGTTGCATTGATGTTAGACAAGCTGGGGACTGTCTAGACCTGAACACCAATGATTCTTATGGAATCCATACATAGGCTGCCGACCAGGGCTTAGGTGCTCATGAGCAGGTGAGGATGCTGCAATGGAAGAGATTGTCCAGCACCTCCCAAGGAAGGAGATGTTGGCAGCAGAGGGGGCATTTCATTTGCCCAGAAAGCTCCCCAAATTCATAATTCTAATTTGAAGTGGTGGAATGGGACTGGTTTGTAATGGTCAGGCCTTACGAGCAGCCCAGGTGGGATCTCTGTAGCCATCTCCGAGTGAATCGCGGTGAACCTGGAGCCTGAGGTGTTTATAGGGCACGCAGAGATCCTTGTCCTCCAACAGGGGAGAACAAAATTCGGTCTCCAAAATAGAAATAAACAACAAAACGGGCACAGTCTGGCGGTGCCTCCCCTCCTGAGCAGGCCGTGGACCCGCTCCGCCGCGAGCCCCGGGGTCTGAGCGTGCCTCCGGCCGGGAAGCACTGGCGCACGGAGCAACCACGCAGCGGGATGTGAGCGCCGCTTCCCGCCGGAGCACCTGCCTTTTGGAGCCATTCCCCATGCAGATTGGATGCAATGTCTGTGCATCTTCCCCGGAGTGGTGTCCTTAGCACCCAAATGGGCAGCTGTCCGTGCCGTGGGGCTGCCTTTGGGGTGCCCCAGCTGGCAGGTCTCGGAGGGAATGTGGGCATGTCAAAGTGTCGCAAATCCCGGGATTTGTGAGTGAGCCTCTGCTCACCCACTGCTGCGTGTGTGGGTGGATGCCCTGCCTTTGCAGCCTCCCCACCTGGAGCAGCCGGAGGCCGGGAACACGGATCAGCGCGGGGTTTACGGCACAGGCGCCATCCCCTGCGCTGCTGTGTGCGGGAAGCCCCTTGGCCCCCGTCGCCGTGCGGGACACTCGGGGCAACGCGGGGCTGGCTCTGCCCGTGCCGTGCCCGCTGTGTCCCGGGAAGGGGCATCCCTGCCGGAGCCCGGCGGCGGCTCCGCTGGGAGCACGGCACGCACCGCTCCGTGACGGCGGCTGCACCGCGCTCTCCTGGGAAGCGGAGTGGAAGCGCCGCATGCGGGCTGCCCCGAGGGGACGGGGCTGCGTGAGACGCACACTTGTCCCCGTTCCTGCAGGGCAGCTGCAGCGGGGTCACCCCCATGCAAGGAGCCGTCGCTGGGAGCGCGGGGTGAGCGGGGACCCGAGCAGCCTCCTGGGGACACCGGGATCCTCGGCCCCCACTCTGCACCCGCCAGCACGGAGCTCGCTGCAGCCTGCACAGCAAAGAGCAGGAGCCAAGGACGGGTGCAATGGGAGGGAGGAGACCATTGCCCACCCGAGGGGCTGGGGGATGCCGGTGGAGCGGGACCTTGGCTCCAGCGTCCTTGTGGACCTCATAATCCTGAAGGGACTAAGGGATAGACTGTGGGATGCCCAGATGGGCACAACCAAGCCATGGGTAGAGGAGTTGTGTCAGGAGAGGAAAGGCCCACACCAATTTCCCAGATTCACCCATGATTTGCCCTGTACCCCTCTTCCGCCATCCCTTCTCCCATCCACCCGTGCCTCGTTTCAGAGAAGTCCCTTCTAGCCACAAGCTCCTGCTCCACCTCTGTAACGCCAACGGTGCTGCCCAGTGAGCAGAATCATCCTGCTGTCCCCTGCTCTCGTCAACCAGAACACGCATTTCCACGAGCACCTCGTGCGGCAACGTGCCCTGGCCTGAGGCAGCTTCTGTGGCCATCTCCTGCTCCAGCATCACCTGCAGCACCCTCCTCCTCCTCCACGGCCAGGAGACATGAGAACCGCTGGCAGAGCCCGTTTCACAGAGTCCCAGAATCCCAGGATGGTTGAGGTTGGAAGGGACATCTCGAGATCATCCAGCCCAGCCCCCTGCTCCAGCAGGGACACGCAGAGCTTGGGGCACCCGGTCGCATCCAGGCAGCTTTGGAAGCTCCTCTGAATCCTGAGTTCTCTGCATCCAGCAGAGACTTAGCCCGTTGAGGATGTGACTTAAGATGCACAACTCATCTGCCTCCCTCAGCGAGCAAAATACTGGGCAAATAGATTATAGCACTGTATTCTTGTGGGATTATTCTGCGTCCAATTCCGGGATGATTACCAAGTAGTAATAATTAGTACGGTGTCATCATCATACTAATTTGTTTTGTTCCTACTTTCTACACAAGTAAACACAGCCTTGGCCCCAGAGAACTTCGTAGGAGAAGGTTTGTGTCTGTGGGCAGCAGAAGCAGCACCGCGGAGCTGCTGGGCCGGGGTGCAGGACGGCCGTGCCAAGGTGGAACATCTCAGAAATCCTGCGGAAACGTGAGAAGCAAAGGAGCATTGGAAGAGAGAGGGCATTTCTGGAAGTTTGAGGCAGGTTGGATATAGTAAGCCTCCAAACCCATTTCTGTGATAAGAGTAGATCGTGAATAATAAGGTGGTTCTTAGCAGAATCCTGGACATGTTTGGGCATCTTATTAAAAATATTTAATAATGTTATTTTCTGAAGACCATACTGTCACCAAATGCTGTGGACGGGTGAAATCTTAAGATACGTGGAAAAGCCGTCTCCATCACTGGACTCCCATCCAGAGCAGTTGTTCATGGACAGGCAGGGCAGGAGAAACACCTGCAGCATTGCTCCGTGATGGGTTCGTGAGATGGACCCATGGGGAGTGGGACAGCATGAGGGCAGGGGGTTGATGGATGGGAGGATGGGTGGATGGATGGGTGGATGGATGGATGGATGGATGGGAGGATGGATGGATGGATGGATGGATGGATGGATGGATGGATGGATAGATGGATGGATGGATGGATGGATGGATGGATGGATGGGAGGATGGATGGAGGATGGATGAACGGGTGGATGGAAGGATGGATGGAGGGGTGGATGGAGGATGCATGGCAGGATGGCAATGGGCATCCTGAGCATCCCGACATCCTCACATGTCTAAACCATCCTAGTGCAGGACACAGCTGTGGATGGTCCTGGCCAGACCTTTGGGACCTTCGGGACCTCGTCCTCAGCCCCGTCAGCTCCCAGGACAGATCCCTGGGGGATCCTTCCTCACGAGGAGCCTCTCAAGGTTAGCGAGACAATTTGCACAAATGAGCAAACCGTGGGGAAGGCTTCGCTCCACCATCTAGATTAATAAGACTCGGTATCAGCAGGTCTCATCTTGCTTTCAGCGCCTCGGTAGCTATTTTGCCATCGACTTTGCAAGAAGTAGGATTGGGTCTGCACTTGCTATTTAAAACAAACGAAACTATATATTAAATGAGACTTCCACTGATGCAGAGCTTTGCAGGAAAGTAAAACTGATGCTGATAATTGCAGATAAAGAGGAGAGTCCAAAATTTCCAAAATGCTCCCTTTCCCTTTTTTTTTTAACGACCGTCATTATATTTTGATGTGTTTAATAATACAGCAGAGGTTAAATGAAACATGAAAAAGGGATGTACATTAAAATTGAGATAACTCTTCCTTCAGTGAAGTGGAACCCAGCAGATGTAGCTGCACACTGTAATTGCTGCCTGTTTCCTGTCAGTCTGATTAAGTTGCATTGTCCCTGCTCCAAGTGTAAGAATCAGTGGCTTCCCATAGGGCACAGCATGGGACAACTGGCTTATGCAGGCAAATGACGCTGCGCACCTCCTGCTTGTCCTGTTAATAGTATAGACAGACAATATACATTGATGACTTATAAAACCAATAGGCTGTGCAGTGTGGGAGAAGCACGGGGGCTTTCGTCTTCCCAGCACGGCAGTCGGGGACCCGGATTTGGGGCTAAATCTCTGGGACAGAATAGCGCCAGGGACTGCTTGTTCGGGCTTTATTGTGTAAAATCTGTTTCCTACGCGCTGTTGTGCGCCTCCCAACATCGTTCTTTTACGCTTTTTAAAATATGACTTTGTACATTCTGTTTACAGTTATTCATATTTTCCTTTCTGTAATAAATCCCTACTTATAGGATTAAACTGTTGATGGTAAAATCCAGTACCTATCTGTGGAGGTTCAGGCCAGATTCCCAGCTGCTATGAACTGCAGCAGATCCACTGCAGCCAGTGGGGCTACTCTGATTCACAACAGCTGCTGGACCTTCCTGAGTGGTCCATAAAGTGAAATTCTGCTTTATTCCATTCAAAAAGCCTCGTTCAGCCCTGTTTTGCCCCAGAGCAAGCGCCGCTTCCCGGGGCCTGGCCGCTCGCGGGAGCAGCGGGCTGAGCCGGGCCTGTTATTTATAATTAATAGCTATTTTGCACAAGTGGCCTCCAATTACTTGCTGCTAAATTGCACGTACTGCAGCACGTTGGCACGTTTGCATTCAGCCGTTGGAGCAAAACGCTGCTGAAACACGGGATAAACGGGGGCTCAAACGGGATAAACCTGCGAGATCCGAGATGCATCCGCGGCACTGTCCCAAGGGCCATCCCGGTGTGCCCGTTGGTGTGACTCAGTTACAGAGACATTCGGTGGCCCAGCAACTTGAGCTGCATGCCCTGGTCAGCCGGGTGGCCCCGGGGCCAGGGACTGGCCAGCCACAGGGCTGCGAGTCCCGATTCGGGCTTCTCTCCCATTTAAAGTCTCCCTTTGGCTCCCTAATCCACGGCTGGATCTCAGACCTCGCTTGCTAAAAATGGAAATTAATATTAGAAGCCTTGCCTTAACACATGTTTATTTTCCAGTTTATAGAATGTACCTATTACACTCTCCAGACACATGTGCTTGATTATAATGATTATCATATGTATTTCTAAGGCACTCATCACCATAATATCAAATGTCATTACAGAAATTATGAAAGAGCCTCAGCATTCCTTCCAGGGAAGAAGCCAGCTCCCTCTTTTCCCACCGCGTTAGTGAGAGCACAGAAATGAAGCTGACTTTATGCCACTTTTGTTTCAGTGCAAGTCGCAGCAAGGCGAGTCCCCCGTGCAATGTGCAATGCGCACCTGAAGCCCAGCGCCGTGCCGCAGGGCTGCTGCGCGTGCACGGGGAAAAGCCGCTGCAAAACCCGGCGCCGCAGCTCCGCACCCAGAAACAGGGAGAAGCGCCAGCAAAATGCGATGGAAACGCTTGTCCGGAGCAAGGGCTGCGGCCGCTCGGTCCGGGAACTTGCTTTTCCCTTTCTGCTTTAAAAATTCTTGCGTATTTGGCTCCGTTTGGGAAGAAGCAAAGGAAGATGCCGGTGTATTTTCTTGCTTGATGCTGCATCTGTGTTGCTAGAGGTGGAAGGTGGGGTCTGGACTGCTTTGGAAGAGCCGAGATTTCCCATCTCCTGGGTGCAAGGGCCTCAGGAGCTGCTGTTGCAGGGCAGAGCTGGTGCCCCTGCAGAGCACACGGTGTGGGCAGCGTCTGTGGGGATCTTCAGATCCTTGTCCTGGGAGGACAACGTGGGCTTCTCATGCTGATCCAGGAGAATTTCATCCTTGATGCACAAAAAATGCAAGTTATACATTCAGTTCCTTGTGAGCGTCACCATAACCTGCCCAAATCTCAAGGTTTTCACCAAGATCCAGCTTCCCCAGGTCTGTAGGGGTTTAAGATCTTGGGTTAGGCTGCTGCTAAGTAGGGCAGCCTGCTGAAATGAGCCCTCAGTGTCATGGCCCTCTAAAGCAGGAGCAGAGCAGGAGGGAGCGAGGACACCGCCTCTGAAATGCTGACTTAGGCTAATATCTCCTTTTTCCCTCTGCACTATTTATGCGATTATTTTTGTGCTTCATATGTTCGAAAATCCCTAAGAAAAAAAAAAGTTTTTTTTTTCATTTTTGCTTTGCAAGTCACTTTGCAAAGAACCACTTTGGTGTCTTTGGAGGGCTTTAAGCCCACCTGTTTCTTCCACTAAGCGCAGACCAGGAAACATGAGCGAGAGGCTAGGCCGGCATCGAGCGCACAGCTCAGGAATCTTCAGTGAAACTAAATCTAGGGTCCCACATCTGGGAAGAGTTTCCTGAGGAGGATTTTCACCATCAAAGTGAAGGATTTATTTCCCTTGCGAGAAGCGAGGCTGGAGCTGGAGAAGGCAGCGCTCCCCTGGCCCCAGCCCAACAGAAACCCTGCGGGTACGAGTGCTGAAACCCCAAATGCCACCCGGGGAAGCAGGCATTGTCCGAAAGGAGGGACCCCACGCGGGAGGTGGATCAAGCACCCCTTGAACGGCTCTAAGGTCACTTGGATAATCTAACACGGCTCAGGATGCTATCTGGTGCAGGCAGGGACCCGTGCGAGGCTTCAAACCACATTTATCTTCATTATTTCACGCTCTCACGTCTGTGTGATTGATTCGCGCTCTGTTTTGTCTAATTGCTCGGAAGGTCTCGGGGAGCGGCGCTCGGAGCGGAGCGGGCGGAACGGGAGCTCTGAGCTCCCCCTGGTGCTGCGGAGCGCGCAGCGAGCGCCCGCCTCCCCGGGGACCGGCCGGCAGGGAGAGCATCCCCAAACCGGCCGGGATAGCATCCCCAAGGACTGGTCAGGATAGCATCCCCAAGGACCGGCCGGCAGGGAGAGCATCCCCGAGGACCGGCCGGCAGGGAGAGCATCCCCAAGGACTGGCCAGGATAGCATCCCCAAGGACCGGCCGGGATAGCATCCCCAAGGACTGGCCGGCCGGGAGAGCATCCCCAAGGACTGGCCGGCCGGGAGAGCATCCCCAAGGACTGGCAGGGATAGCATCCCCAAGGACCGGCCGGCAGGGAGAGCATCCCCAAGGACTGGTCGGGATAGCATCCCCAAGGACCTGCCGGGATAGCGTCCCCAAGGACTGGTCGGGATAGCGTCCCCAAGGACTGGTCGGGATAGCATCCCCAAGGACTGGTTGGGATAGCATCCCCAAGGACCGGCCGGGAGAGCATTCCCAAGGACTGACCAGCAGGGATAGCATCCCCAAGGACCAGCTGAGATAGCATCCCCAAGGACCGGCCGGGAGAGCATCCCAAAGGACTGGCTGGCTAGGAGAGCATCCCCAAGGACCGGCCAGGATAGCATCCCCAAGGACTGGCTGGGAGAGCATCCCTGGCAGGGCAGAGGAACCGTCACCAGCCCCGCCAGTGCTCCTAGGGTCTCAGGAGCTGGAGAGATGCTGAAACATCACGGCTATGGGAGCAACCTTCTGGATCACCCTTGCACACCAGGCTCTCTGGAGACGAGGAGAGGCTGGGGGCAAAGGAGCTGGTCCTCCTGGGGAGGACAAGAGGAAATGGCCTCAGGTGGTGCCGGGAGGTCCAGGTTAGGCTTTAGGAAGAATTTCTACATGGAAGGAGAGGTGGAGCCTTGGAACAGGCTGCCCAGGGAAGTGGTGTCACCATCCCTGGCAATGTTCAACACACGTGTAGATGAGGCACTTAGGGACGTGGTTTAGCAGGCAGGATGGGGATGGGTTTATGGTTGGGCTCAACCATCTTGAAGGTCTTTTCCAGCCTCCTGGCCCGCCCGTGACCTGTCCTCGAGTCCCACCACCACACGTGGCCCTGGCAGCTCCCTCGCTCTTCCTCACGGCCAGCTCGTCCATCCTTGCTGGGAATCCGGGCTCTCTTCCCTCCTGGAACGGCTCAAGGTGCAGGGGCTAGAAATCCTGGATTGTTTGGGGATTTGGATCTATTACCCCTCACTACTCCTCTATCTTAGGGCTACTAAAGATATAGCCCTAGTAGCAGAAAAATGTGTCCTTAAGCTGAGCTTAGGTGCTTAAAAGGAAGATAGCGAGCCGCAGGGCTTCATCTTTTCTGCATCGGCCCTGGGGAGGTTGGAGGCCCTGGCAGGTGACCTGAAGCTTGGGGCTCCCCTGCACCCTGCAGCAGAATTAGCTTTAAAACTCCTCATCTTCTGTGCAAAACCATGTGTTTTTGTGTTTCTGTTGTTGTTGTTTCTTTTTTAATGCTATGCATGCTTGAGAATGGTAGTTGCTGTTTCGTGGTTGTTTTGAACCAGTGCTGTGTTTTCCTGAACAGATGTGGCTATCTGGCAAGTATTTAATGGATTTTATTTTTGCTCTGTTTCATAGGTTGACTTTAGTTAAAACAGCTGGATGTTTTAATTGTGGCTGGGTGCTGCTTGTAAAAAAAATAATAAGTACTGGTTAGAAAAATACTAAAATCATTTAAAATACTTCAACATTTAAATAAGTTATAGATTTCATTTGAAATGGGAGTGCTAGTATCATGTGTTATTCAAAGACCTAATGCTAGATGTGGCCTTGAGAAGTTTGTGCATGTTTGATTTGACAGGTAGATTTTTTATTGTTATTATTTCTTACTTCAGCCGTGGCTCAAGGCAAGGCATATATGTGCTTAACTTCCCTGGTTAGTGCAAGGTGTCATCGGTCCTGCCGAGCCGGCCGGGATGCAGGCAGAGCTGCACCGCTGAGCAGAAGCAGAACCTGGGCAGGGATTTCCTTGCAGCTCTTTTGCACCTTCCTGTGGATTCCAACCGAGGATCCTTCTGGATCGCACCAGCAGACCAGGGCAGCTCCTCGGGCACCGTGAAACACCCGTGAAACGATGGTTTGCAACAGCAGCAGCAGAGCCACGGATGCACACGGGCTTCTGCAGCGCTAGCCTAGTTTCCCGAGGTGTAAGTAGGGCAGCGGAGCGGCGCCTGGCCTGGCGTTGTTAAGTGGCCCAGGGGACACAGACCTGGCTGGAAAGCGCCGTGCCGTGAGCGGGAGAGGAGGAGGAGGGTGGGAGGAGGCTGCGAGCTCGCAGCAGCACGCTTCAAACCCATTTATTTCCTTTTGCTCCGGGCTCTGGAGCATCGTTGGAGGCCGTGGAAGGAGGTGAGGGTGGCAATAGGCTGGTGCCCGTGCCAGGGCGTGAGCACACAGGTAGATGGAAGGGCACGGGGCAAGGCAGAACCACCAGGCAAGCAGGCTCTCGGCACCAACCTCTCATTATTTACACACTCAAACCTCTACGATCCGGTGCATGGACACACAAGCTGTGGAAAATATCTCCATTTTCGAACAGAGTTTTAATTATTTGTAAAGACTTCAATCGTTCAATAGATAATGTCATGGATTGGTCCTCGCAGTGTGAAGTGCAACCGTCCAGAACCCCCACAGTATTATAAATAGGCTTCGGAGCCCGGATTGATTGATGTTTGGCATAAAATCTATTCCTCTGAGCATGTATATTCCTTCTGTTCACCAGTTTCATACAAATATACTTGGGCTGATTTTTTATTCAAATCTCCAATTTATGTAGGGTTTAAACTGTTAAATATTTAAAGCCTTTTTCATCTTTTTTTTCCCTCTTTTCTGTTAGAGGTAACTAAATCTTTTGCCTAACACAAACAAGACTCAGAGATTTAGCACATTCCTGTGGGGGAGAGAAGGGGTTTATTAATTATATTGAGACTCAAATAATATGCTTCCTTGACACTAATGTTCCATCAGTTCCAACCGCAAGTATCCTATGGGATAACTTTAAAGCCTTTATCAGGATCTAGATTACTGCATTTATGGCTCCATAGAAGAAAGAATTTAATGAACAGCATTCTGAGTTTGAAAAGAGAATCCGAGATGGAGCGATATCAAGGTATAAAAACTGTGACAGTGCGGAGTGATTTCAGCGGAATCCCTGGGACGCCGCAAGGAGCCATCAAACAAAGGTAAGTATAACACACCTTTCCAGGAATCCACATAAATATCCGGCACTCCACAGGCTGAGGGTTTGTCCTTGCTGAACCTTGTCGGCATCTCACAGGGAAGATCTCAGTGGACTTGGGTCTTTGGGAAATTTTCTTTTCCAAAGTCTTATTTAAGTTTGCACTCAGCAAATCAGTGCTCTCAAATAATTTTATTTTTGAATTTTTATGACATCAGTACTTCTGTTTCATCTCCTTTTTTTTCCCCCCCTATCTTAAGCTAATATATTTACATACCTTCACCATTGTGGTTATTATTAATTCATTTATGCATGCCTTTGTATTGCAACAGAAGCATAGTCATGAGGCAAGACCCCATTATGTCTTCTTTATTATTAGTTATGTTAGAGTAAAATCTGGAGACATAGCTGAAATAATGACCATATTGTATTAGTTACTTTGTCTACACATTCAGAAAAAATACCATCCTTAAGTCATAGACGAGAACTGCAAGAGAGAAAAATTAAATCACTTGGTGTGTCCGTCAGGAAAGCAAATGTGCGAAGATGCACTTAGGTCTCCCGAGCTGCCGGTCACTCGGTACCTTCATTTTGAGCATGTTCTTCATTCCTTAAATCAGTATGCCATCTCCCCATCTGGATGCTGTGCAGCTCCGAAGCTGCAGCAAGCTTCCTGGTGGAATTCCCCATCCCAGCGCGGTGCCTTGGGAAGCAGCCGGTGCTTCCAGGTACTTGCTGCAAAGGTGCACGGTGACACCGTGCCCCAGGCTGCTTGGACGGGTCAGTGTGTCCTGCAGAGGCAGGATACGCTGCAGGGTACTTACCGAGAGGATGGGGTCTGCGGGTACCTGTTGGACATGAAATATCGCTCGCTAAGCGCAGGGGCTCGTCCTTTCTAGCCGGGGATTAAAATAGTTTAAACGTGCCTGTCAAGCTGAGTCCCCAGTGGAGCTGGAAAACCTCAGCGTGCTGCTGTGCAGGGGCCTGAGCGAGGGCTCTGCTCCAGCAAACCTCGGGAGCACGAGCAGGGCTCCGGCACCACGGCCACCTACGGCGCGACCCTGAGCATGAAGTTAGCTCTGACTTTGTCCTCTGCTGCATCCTGGCCAGGGCGGGTTTTGCTTTCTCTATCATATCTGTACGTGTCCCGCTGCTGCCAGGACCCGTCCTCGGACTGGCCTCCAGCTGTGGACGCTCGTGGATGAGCTCTCCGGATCCGCCCGTGCTCCAGGAGCCCTTCCCGAGGAGAGCACGTGGTGACAATGCAGTGGGCCGTGTCCCTCACTGTTTCCCATGCTCGCCTTAGGGACTAGATTCGATGAGACTCTGAGCACATTTCACACCCTCAAACAAAACTCACTGTTTTCCTACCAGAAAATAATATAAAATTTAACACTGTAAAGGAATAACATGGCACTCAGAAAGGCTACACTTTGAGAGGATGCATCTTTCCTTCTGACTCCTTCATTAGCAGTGTGAGGGACCAGCTTTGTCCTCTCATAAACTAGTTGCACAGTAAGGTGACTTTTCTCATGTAATTCCTCCCCATTTATATCAGCATAAGTGGAAACAAAAGCCAGTCCTAAGTTGCTAATGCTCCTCCTCTTCGTAACATCACTCGCTGTCTTGACCAGATCAATGTCCATGGGCAAAGTCACCAGGAGAAGACAGCTGGGGTCACTGCCATCAGGTCACGTCCTCCCCGCTGCCCGCTTCCCACGTGATATTTCCCATTATTTCTCCTCATTATTGGCTTTCTTTAGGAAGATTCCTTGGATGCAGGGTTGAGGGCTGCTCCTGGCCATCGCGGCTGGGACGCCGTGGCAGCGGCACCCGGGCTAACCCCCCAGGACGGCGCGGAGCTCCAAGCAGTGCAGAGGCAGGGCTAATGAGAAACGTGCCGCGCGCCCAGATAACAACATCACAAACTTAAAAGCAAACAATATTAGGGTTTGCGAGCAATCAAATTGTTAAAATTGCATTGCTTAAAGCCCATTAAACAAAGCAAAACTCCTGTCCAAATCAGTAAATACAAGTTGTTTACAGCAAACAGAATATCATTGGAAATTCCAATTTCTGAACTTTCCGTAGATAAAATAAAACACAGATTATCTGTTATTCAGATAGTAACACTATTCCCAATTGCTTCAGGCATGGCTCTTAGACACATTGGTAATGTAAGAGAAACAAAACAGGGTTGGACCTGCAGAAATGGTGAAGGAATATTGGAAAGAGACCAAGGTTGCTAGTTTTAAAGTTTTTGCCTAAAATCCAGCTTGAGGGTTCCTATTTTGGCTTTCAGATAATAAGCCTGAATTTAAAAGGTGCTGAGTATTCAAAGGAATGGAAAAATACTCCTTTTGGATAGATACTAGACCATAATCAGGTGTCTAGCTTCAAACGACTTACCATCAAAAACTGCTGCATCTTTTAATGTTAAAAACACACAAATAATTTTATTCTTAGGGACATAGATTGTTCATGCACGATGTTGCTCCAAGTATGAGAGCTTTGCAAGGTCAGCTAACCATCCAGAAACCAAAGGCAGGGCAAAATAGATGTTCTAATGCTCAGTGGAAGCTTAAACTAGGAATTAATTTATATATTGTAGCATTTGACAAACCTCAGCTCCTGATGTCTCACGCTCAGCCTTACTTTATAGTCACATCTGTTAGTTTAAAGCATTTCTAGTTTATTGAAGAAGCCTTTACAAAGAAAAAACAGATGATGAAAATCTCATCTGTCAAAACTGTTATTAAAACCGGTAACAGTGTGCGGTTTTGTTTAAATTGAAGGCATCATTTATTTTTTATCAAACATTTTATAAACAATAACGTTGGAGCAGGATTTGGGGGACCCAGGGAGCCCTCCACAAAGTGCAGTTCATTGTGGGGCGTTGTTTGAGGTGCTGCTCCGAGATAAGCAGTGGATGGAGCCGTTCATCCATGGAGCCGTTCCCTCCATGGGAGGTGTGGGTCCCCTCCAGGGACCTGTGGCTGTGGCCAGAGAAGGGGGGAACAGCACCAAGATCTCAGTGTGTGGCTGTGCATTGGACTTTTCTGGTGCAATGGGTGCAATGGGAGCATGGAGATCTTTGACCTGTCACCTTCCCTTTCTTGGAGGTCCTTTCCCCATCCTCTCCTCCTTCATGGAGGTCCCCATCCCATCTTCTCTCCTTTCATGAAGATCCTTTCCCCTTGGTCTTTGCTGTCATGGAGCTCCTCACCCCGTTCTCCCTCTCATGAGGGTGAAAATTGCAGAAGGTGAATAGGAAAAATTGACCACAAGACAGGCATTAAACCAATGGGTGGATATCCCAGGGCTTCCCTCTCAGGAAAAAACAGTTGTTCATCCACAACAGTTCTTGCCCAAGAGGGACATGGGCAAAGAGAACAACCCTCCTTACCTTGCCTGTAGCTGCTCACCGGGAGATGTTAGCATTAGCCTTTGTTTTCATTTTTGGAATTTCCACCTGCTCATTATTTCTCCAGGAGTGTCAGAGTCTGAAAATGGATGTGATGTTTCTAGACCAAGTCAATTTTGGAATATAAAAGCAGACTAAGGTACCTTTCCAAAAATGCGATGCCAGATGCTTCTAAAGGCTTCGTATCTTCATCTACAGAAACTCTGCAGAAATCTACAGATTTCTTTTCTCAAACTCTCAATTGAAATATGAGCATTTCACACTCCTATAGAACAGAAGTCCCTTTACCAGTCCAATATGGGACAGGCTATTAGAAGTTTTCAGGGTAGGGGGTAATTTTTAGGAGGAAGATATCACACAAACATCACAAATACCATCTTTCCTGCAGAATTACTAAATGGAGCTTAACTGAGTCAAAACAAGGTTCACAGAACAACTTTTACATTGCAGAAAACTAAGCAAAAGAGCATTTACAAACAAAGCAATTGACTTTGTTGATCATTTTAATCCCTTGGCTGCTGTTCCGAACATTTATGGTTGAATTAAGCTAATGACGGGCCGATCTCAGAGGATTCAGGCTGGCAAGAAGGAATGGTGCTTTCCGAAGCGTTCGGCATTAACCTAGCCCTGCTCCATTGGGGTTCAGCTCCCGGTGAACCCCAATGGATCTCCTTCCATAGGCTCCACAACCACGGCTTGTCTGGGGGGCAGCTGTTCCTGCCTGCCCGCCTTGTGCTGTTGTGTTCTATAAAGAGCCAAAGCACCCAACCTGCCCTAAAAGCTCAGCTATTTATTGCAAGCTATCTGCTCTTTCTCAAGCCGGCCGTGTTTTGGGGTCACCCCTCCCTCGGTGGAGCAGAGGCTTTTCAGATTTTATCTCCATTTATGGCTACTGCATGGTAAACACCCGGCAAGCAGGAGTCATCCTTTGCATATCTCTGAGAATGAGCCACAAAGATTCTCTCCCCATAAATGATTTATGTTGCGGCCGCAACAATTGAGGGTCTGCTCTCGTCTGAAATACCCTTTTAAAATGTGTGCCCTGATCTCTGACCTGGAAGACAGAGCTGATTAAGATATGCACAGAAAACCTTCAGTTATGAAGTAGAGATTAGCTGGGGATCAAGCAGTGATAAAGGAAGAGCAGGAGAAAGATAAATATTGGAGGAGAACTCTATCTATTAACTAGACATGGGCTTACATTTGAATATTTTACCTAATCCTACTCCAAACTTCGGAATTTATATTCAAAATACTTCTGGTTTTAGGTACAACGCTACAAAACCAAAATCTGATTCACTGGGTTTTACAAGAGCCGAGGTACCTAGTTTGCCTGTTCGTGCCATTGGAAACTGGATTTTCCAAAATTAAATCATGTCTCGTGGCTCCCTCTGTTCCTGCCCGCTCCTGTACTTTAGCAATATTTCAATAGTGCTTTAAACCTGCATACAGGGCATACAGGGTTTGAATAGCTGACTTTTCCCCAACATACATGCACACATATATAAACATGTATATATAGCACACACATGCTGGAGATGTCCCAGGTGACACATACAAGTGCTGTTTTGCTCTCTCAGGCTCCGTGCCTTGCTCAGAGCTGTGCAGTAAAGGGAATTGTTGCCTTGGGACATGGTTGTCTTTGTTGCAAAAGCTGGAAAATACTGGCAGAGGAAGTGACTAGGAAGCTGGTTGCTCACTTGAGCCAACATTCTTGAAGTTGACCATGAATTCTGCTCTCTACAGAGAGAATTCCTTCTACAGAGCTCCTGCCTCATCAGCTGGTGAATTAGCTCAGCGGCTAAGTAGAGGTGTCCAATTTGGTTCTTCTGGAAGACACCCAAACACCATTTGGGGGGTGAGGCGGTTCAGGAATGATTCCATATTCACAGACCTGGTCTGCAGTTTATGACTAAGGGATTTTGTGCAGTTGCAAAGTAAAGTTTCCAAGTTCAGAAAGGGAGCGGGCTATGGTCACCACAAATCTGTTGTGGAAAGGGCTGTCTCAACTCCACGGGGAGATCCTGCTGTGCAGCCCGCTGAGATGCAAGGAGAGCTCAATGAGCTCTTGGGCTGTCCCCATATTTATGGGATAAGATGGTTGACTTACAGTCATTCTTTCATTTGAGACGACTTTTGGCTGGTGTTTGCTCAACTAGCCTTATGTCCCCATCAGGATGCAGCCATCAGGACTGATATTGATGCTCAATGTCCGAGTGGAGGAAGAAATCAGGGAGACACCCACCAGGATCAGATAATGTGGTGGTTAGCACCTGAATAGGACTATGTGTGAAAAGCCAGGTTGAGCTGGGGAAGGAGCACATCCAACACAACCTTCCGCTCAGTTCCCTTGCCTGTGAGGTGAGTATCCTGCACGTCAAGGTCCTGGAGCACTGGCCCATTGCAGCAACTAGGGATGTAGTCCCCTATTATCCAGGGAAACCACCTTAGAAAGGAGAGACCTTTCAGGATACGTGCTATTTCACTGGGTTCATGCAGCAGTACGAGCTGCCTTCTTGGGGACTGAATGCATTTGTTCATGCAAAGTCGTATTTTTTCATTTAAAATAGCGAAGGATATTTTCCTCCTTTTCTCCCACCTGCCAAACCACAGCTCCTAATCCTGTGTTTGGAGCCTTCATAAACAATTCCAACATCTTGTTAAAATTTGAGCTAACATGGAAAGAACTCTCCTACAAGGTTACTCTTATCAGCTCAAAACCTTCTGAAAAGCCTTCAGCAAAATTACTTCTTGGGTTTACACTTCTCCAGGAGCCCAGGAAAAGGAGGAGGGATCTGCTGGGACTCTCTGTATAACACATAGAATAATTTGCAAATCTTTTCTTGGTCAAACTTATCATATGCATGTGGAAAGACCACCTTACAAGGAAGGATCTTCACCTTTAAAGATTTCGAGGGCATTCTACTCCAGGCTGACAGTCTCTGTAATTAATCCTTACTGCTCTAGGTTTACATTTATGCACTTTAATGGTTAAAATGGTTCCTCTAGCCTTTGCAACAGAAATCCACGTGTTTCCTGGCTCCTTTTCAGCTGCCGCTGATCGTAGCCATCCGCAGCTTGGATGCAGTTAACGCAACCTTGCCAACGCTTAATTGACCATGATCTGAAAAGCTGCTGCATTGTTCGGTTTGAAAAGGGTGGCCTGACCAGGAGAGTCACCACGAGAGTCCCGCGCTGATGCTGAATGCAGTTTGGGCTAAAGCAGGGGGTCTGCCAGCATCCCCCCTCTGCACCCCTGTGCTGAGATGCTTTGTGGGCTTAAGGGATCAGGCGAGGAGAGGCTGGGCACAGCTATGGCCTTCGTCGACGTGGGACTTCATTCCTCCATCTCTCTTAGCTATGGTATCCCCTGGAGGCTCTTAGATTTGGCTGCAACAGCTCTCTCCAATGTGTCTTTTCTCTCCCAGCTCATCTGTTCTGTCAGGTTATCCCCAACCTGTTCTGTTACCGACTGGCAGACTTGAGTTTTTATCAGGGCTGAAAACCAGCAAAAAAATCTCCCACTTCTCCAGCTTTTTTTATTGGACTGAATTTTGGAGCTCTTTTTTTCTACATCACTTTTTGTTGCTAAAATACATTTTAAGTGGTTAGAGGCCTTTCAGTATAGTGAGTGATGTTTCCCCCAAATTTAGTGAGATCCAATAGATCCCTGATATCTACAGAAGGTTGAACGAGGTAAATCTTGTTCATTCGTGTGGTAGTTCGTGGTTTCCTCATGGAAAGCAAGGGCCAACACTACATCCCAATTACACACTTTCCCAGTCTCATAACTTTGCAATGGGAACTTAAGGACACGACTAAATCTTACACCAAATTAGCTCTGTTTGCAAAGGCACAGAATTCAGGTGTGCTTTTTCTCATGATCTTCAAACTCATTAATCAACCAGACCACGAGACCCTGCATGTCCCTCTCACACTGTGTTTCTTTTGGGACCACCCGACTGAATATGGTGAAGAAATCTCTTGCACTTGCACAATCAACAGCTTCTAGGAACCAAATCCATCAAATAGCTTCTCCTTAGAAATATCAAAGAGGTGATGCCAGGCTCAAACCAAAACACCTGGACAATATTTCTTAATTCTAGCAAGAAGGTGAGTGGGCGCTTGGTGGTTACCAGCTCAATTTTGCCCTCCTGGCAGAAAATGCAGCCGAAGTGCTTGGCTGTCCCCTGCCTGCCCAACCAGTGAAAGCTTTTTGCAAGCTGAAACGTGTCCCTGCCATTGCCAACGGAGGGACGGGGATGTCACAGCTATGGCTGTGGTGCAGGGCACTTAGTGCACACAATTAAATGCCGTGGATTTCTGCACAACCTCTTTAACCCCTCTCCTCTCTCCCTTGGGCTTCATGGCATGGTTTTCTCCCCCAGAGCAACAGCTTTTCTTTCTTTACTTCCTTCTTCGTTTAGGTCCTCCCTGTAGGTCAATTCCCTCCCTTCGTTAGAGTCTTGGCCATGTCTTAACCAAATCTCTCCACAATTTTCCAGAATATTTGTAATTTTTTTTTTTTTGCAGAGATATATTGGCAAATAAAACCATATACGACCAAATATATGACCATACTGGAGGTCTTTTAACATCTCTCAGCAATAGCTGCTCTCTGATTTCCCAGGCTATGGTGTTTCATGTGATTTGGAAGGCGTTTGGATCCATTTTCCAACCACACAAAGCACCGTGCTTCAGATGCTCAGGAGTACTAGGAACTGTTCAGAGAATTTGCCTTGGATAAAGCTGTATTTGGAAAGGATGTGGAGGATGTTGCTGCAGAAGTGCTTGAAAAAAGTAACAGCAGTAAAGCTACTGTCTTCTTCCTTTTCATTAGTTTGATATTTAGCCTGTTTCTACAGTCCCGTGGCAGGTCTATGTAATGCAAAGGTTTGGGGTAGGAAGCACTGGAGCAGGTCAAAGCAGATTCCAGGAGGCCTCTCTGAGCATGCAGTAACCTGGCTTGCTGCTGGCCGTGTTCACCAGGCTGCAGACAGACACTTTCCCTGGGATCCGGGGGCATGGAAAACGTGTTTGGTGGCACCAGCAGACCAGATATGATAGTATCCCTGCCCAGGAGACAGACAATCCAACCTGAACGATGTGGTCAGGAGGCTGCTGGTCCCTACCTTGCTTCTAGAGCAATAAAAGTCTCTGTTCTTTAGTCGTAAATCTCATCCAACTTCAGCGCTCAGTGTCTGATTTCTCAGTATCTGGTCTGGCTGCCTCCTGCTTCTGGCTTTCTATCCTTAGCCTGCTTCACAGGCTCCCAGCTAGCTCGCACTTCTGGCTCTCTAATCTTAGAGCGGCTTCTAACTTTAGGGTGGCTTCAAGCTTCAGGGTCTCTCACTTTTGTTCTGACTCTTTCTGGGCCATGGCCAAGTAGGTGAAAGGCTCTAGAAGGACTTTCAGAGGACTCTCAGATGAGCTAAACCCACCCTGGAAGCCTATTTTTTTATTTTTTTTTAATTCTCCCTGGATGTGCAAAGGTTAGGAGAAGTCTATTCCTGCATTCCTAATACCTGAATTAGATGGCAGTGCTTCTACATTAGCAATGGTCTAAGTTCTCTGAGAATTTTTCCAAGATCGTGAAGGAATCATTTTCATAAAAATCCACGTAAGCAAATTTCACCCATGTTCAGGTTCCAGTTCATCATGACCAATTGGGCTGATTTCAGAAGCAATTGGTTACTCCTTTGTCTAGTGTCCTGGTTTACCCCTATTTGGACTGAAAGGTGACTACAAAGGTTGTATAAACTTTGCTCTGTAAAATACTTTTTCTTCAAATAAAACTTCCATATGGAACATTATCTCACACATGCTTCATGTGCACACATAGCTCTGCTTTCTGGAAAAAAATCTCATTTCTCCGGGATTTTCCAGTGCTCGGTTTTCATATCTGAAATATGAAAAAATGAACCCATCCTTTACCTCCTTCTCACCAAACATCAAACAAAACATACTTTACTTTAGGATGCGTTGTCAAAGAAAAGTCATTACTCAAATTATTTTGAAAAGGGGTACAAATCCTGCCGATCCTATTATAAGAGGAGATGTTTGGGGATGGGAAACATCTACTGACTGTATCATGATGGGGTGTATGGGGATGGCAAGCACCGACCGGCTGATTCACTAGGGGCTTGCCCCTAAAGAGGGAGCTGAGATGAAGAGGAGACTTCTTGATATAAAGAGTGCAGAGCCCAGGGAAAGCTGAGGTCACCAGAAGAGATGGAAGGATTTCCTTTGCTGATCTTGCTGTTCCGAGCTGTGCACTCTCCCTAGGCAAGAAAAGTTGATTGATGTCAATCTTGGGATCAACCAGAGTGACCAGTTTTATCTTGGAACTTGAGCCAGTGAGAGGAGGGATGATCCAGCCAGAATCATGGATGGACTGGAGTGTGGAGTGGTCCCAGCTGGCAAAGCGATGGATAAACCTGCCTGGGACAGGCAAAAACACGGACATATTTGGGGTTCTGTCTGGTCAGAGGACCAAGGAAGAGCTCCTGGATGACATAAAATACAGAATAAGGAAGCTCCGTGTCTCATAAGCATAAGGAAACTGAACTAAGTTTGCTCTATTTCTTACATTTCTTCACATAGTTCTGCAAACTCGATGTTTTTCTCAGATTGTAAAAATATATATGAAGACATATTGTCTGGAGACCTTCTCATTTTTGAATTCTTAAGAATCTTTTGAGTGATTCAAGGAGCACAGAAGGAAGTCATGTAGCTCAGCTTAATGAATAAAATAAAGCAGTTGAGAAATACTGTCTCTCAAAAAACAGAAAGATCTCAAGTATCTTCAAGTCATTAAAAATGAAGTAGATGTCTTCTTGGCTTGGTTGTACTTACCTGGATTGTGATCCATGAGAGATGAATTTGGCCTGTTATGGTTAGTAAAGAGAAATGCAGATACGCTATGGGCTATCCAATTCATTTTACTTAATACTCGAATAATACTCGAATAAAACTCGGATGAAATGAGGCATACCCAGTTCAACAATACTTCAGGGCATGAGCTATTGATCAGATTTTGAAAGGAGTGACCAGGATTTAGAAATAACTGAAATGAGGATAAAAATCAAAGTTTCTGTAAAAGTCACATGTCACACATATGCATCACAGCTGCCCTTGGTGATGTGAAAAATGGTTGTTTTAATCTTAGAAAATCCACGTTCCCAATTAATAGAGAGGCGTTGGAATCAGGAGTGCTGATTTAGCCGGCCTGCCCTTGGCCATCTTTCAGAAATAAATGAGACGGTCCCTCCTCCTCTCGAGGTCCTCACCAGCTCCATTTGCAGCCAGAGGAGCGGGAAGCCTTGTTAGGTAAGACTAGCTGCCTAACTTTTACGTAACTGAAGCTAGGGCGCTGAATCCCATCTGCAGATGGGTGCAGTAAGTCAAATACGCTGTCAGCTGTAATGAGTGGCAACGAGAGAAGTCCTTGACATTCCTGAAGGCCAAGTAAAGCTTGCTTTGATTTTGGCAGAGCCAGGTTTCATCTCCTTGGTTCTGGAATACAGTTATTTGCTACTTTTATAATTCCCACAGGCATACATCCATGTTCCAATTACTGAGATGACGCTTGCTCCAGCATGATTCATGCTGTCAATTCCTGTCTCAAGTTAGATTCGAGCTAAGTTTATTTTGGGAGCAGTGGATACATACCTACCAGAGAGAGGTGCAGAACAAAACAGTCTTTTTCAACTGCAAAGACAGTCAAAGCTCGAGTTTTCTATCCCCAGAGAGGCGATGGGTGGCCGGATGCGGAGCAGATGGACGTTGCGCCGTGGCTGGCCTGCGTAGACATCCACATTCCTCACATAAACAGGCGCTGGAGGCTGCAGCATTAACTAAATAAATGCCCCGAGAGCTCCGTCCCTCCCAGTTTAGCCGCTCCAAAGCTTTCCGGGGGACAGGGCCGCGCCGGCCCGGGTCTCGTTCCCGCCTCTGCTCAATGGGGAAATGGCAAGTTCTGGTTTCTGCACCAGTGGCTGCTCTTTGTTCCTCATTCTGACTAGGAAATACATAAAAAAATAAAATATATATGTGTAAAATACACGAACAGCTGTTGGAACAGGGGCCAGGGTGCTCTCAGGGATGGGGCTGCCTGCAGCGTCGCTGCCTTTTTTTTCTCTTTTTTGTTCTCTTTTGCTCTTGTCCAGGGAAGTCTGAGTCTAACCCGGCATGTGGAGCCTGGGTTATCTAGGGGTTTTGGGGGGTTAATTTTTAATCTGGTTCCATGCATCTGGTTACTTGCAGTGTATTGCAACCAGAGGTGATGCAGAACCAACCGAGAAACCACCAGCAGTTGGACATGAAGCCCAAAACATTAATTGCTCCTGTTACATCTTCTCTTTTCCTTCTTCTTCTTACCCCATGCAACGCTCCTCATTAGTAAATCCATGTTCTGCCATCTAAATGTTTAATTTTAATATCTAAAATGGCATGACCCCTCCTGATGGAAGCTGCCCCATTGCACGTTGACCGTTGTGCATGGTTTGCTCCTCACTTAAAGCAAGGGCTGGCACCTGCAGACAACGGACCGAGCTGAGGGGCCAAGCAGTCACACTGAGGAGTGGGGAGTGTTTTATAATCAAATTAAAATGAATAAATCTGAACAAACCCAACACACAATTATGAAACCCTTCCTTGTTCCCTTTTCCATTTCTGTAGTGGGAAACCATTATTAAAATAATAATAATATTAGCTTTGCTATATTTACTCAATAGCTCAAAGGCTACTAAACTACATGGCCTGGGAGGAAATGTCTTGTTTAGGCTCACTTTCAGTGTAGCAGCTAGAAGACTCATGAAAACTATATCTAGCATTTATTATAATAAGGAAACATTCATAATAGTCTCGTAATATTTATTAATGTTAAATACGCAGTGAAGGTTTGATGAAAGAGCCTACTGTATGCCTGGATTTACAGTAAACAGTTAAAGCTCTTAAAGCAGAGTCGAAGCAAGTGGAATATTTGCTTAGATTTGGCAAGAAGAAATATTGTAAATAATTCAAAGAGTGTAATTTGATTCTAGATTTTTCTGGGCTATGTGGCATATGGCCCTTCTGTTTTTGTTTTATTTAGGTTTGCAGCCTCCGTTACGTAACTGTCCTTTCCAGTCCGTAATTAAACTTCAAGGTCACCCAGGAATTAAGCTCGGCTGAAGTCCGTGTGATGGAAAGGAGCGGGCCTGGGCCGTGCCGGGTGACTTCACCCCTTTTCCCGAGCTCGGCAGCCCGACGGAAAGGCAAGGACAGGACAGGGGAGGGAAGGGGCTGCTGCGGGCACACGCGAGGCACCGAGAGCGCTGTCTGCACAGGGCATCTCCAGCGGTGGCTGGCGCCTTCCTTTATGGACTCGCTCTTCTGAATAATGTACATTCCGTTAAATGTACATCTGTCCGCGCATGGGAGCGCGTTCATGCTTTGGTTGGTTCAGAGCAGGGACCGGGCACTTAAATGAAATATTCATCTTCAAAAAAAACCAGCGTTCTGGTGGCCTCCACGGTCTGGGATTTCACCTGCCGGTTCCTGTTCGCCATGGCTCAGTTGCTCGTTGTGCTGCAGAAGCCCGTTCCCAAGCGGGGCCGGAGCCGCTGCGCGCGCGGGCTGCGCTGCATTGCGCACGTCGGCAGCCTCCCTCGCCCGCCGGGCCTCCGTGTGGTGAGGATGGGCTCAGGAGGTGGCCGTGGCCGTGCCCCCTGCCTGGGGATGGCAACGGGATCCATCCCCATGCTCCCCATCCTGAGACTGGCAACAGGATCCAGCCCCGTACTCCCCATCCTGAGACTGGCAACGGGATCCAGCCCCGTGCTCCCCATCCTGCAGCTGGCAACAGGATCCAGCCCCGTGCTCCCCATCCTGGGACTGGCAACAGGATCCAGTCCCAAGCTCCCCATCCTGCGGATGGCAACGGGATCCAGCCCCAAGCTCCCCATCCTGAGGATGGCAACGGGATCCAGTCCCGTGCTCCCCATCCTGAGGCTGGCAACGGGATCCAGCCCCGAGCTCCCCATCCTGCAGCTGGCAACGGGATCCAGCCCCGTGCTCCCCATCCAGGATCCACATGGCTTTTCCACTTGGAAAATGCTGCCCCATTCAAAGTGGTTGGAAATGCCTCCGTTATTCCCGGTGCTTTCTCCCTTGGAGCTCCTCAGGTGAACAACGCTGAGCGAGTGCTAAGTGTTATTATTTATTAGGCGCATATATTCCCTAATTACTTTGCAAATACGATCATTACGTTGGAAGTTACAGAGTACTTCAAACATTAATTGCCACATAACTTGCAGATTTCAGATCTGATACACAAACCTAATCATCAGTCATTAAGTATTAAAGAAGAGAGCACTGGAAATATATTAAATTACTTCAGATCACTGATTAAACCTAATCCTTGGAAACTCCTAAAAGCCTATTGAGGCACTGAGATCCACTTCCAAGTGACCGCGGGGAATTTAGGCCTGGAACGCTAGCTGAAGGGTTTAATTCTCAGGGATATCATGCTTCCGTGACCCTGCAAAACGCCCCTTTTGTGCAGCCCCGTTCCAGCCGTATCTAATCCGCGCTGTGACGGTGTCTGCGCCTTGCTCCACGGCTGCGCCTTTTCCCGGGCAGGCGGCGTTTCCCTCTGCCGCGCGTACGGCTGGACCAGTCACAATGATGGAGAAGTCGCTGGAGGAGAAGGAGGTAAAACCAGACGTGAGACTAGGCGCAGGCGGGAAGAGGGACCTGCATCCTTGTCCCCGTTGCTCATATGCACTGCATTTTCACGCGGGGTATAGAGGCAATTTCTGCAGCGATCAATGCTCCTCCGTGCCTCCCGCGGAGCCGTGAGCAGCACGGTGTGTGGGGACGGAGAGCACAGCAAGATCCAGGTGTGGGGCTGTGCCCCATAGCCGGCACGGTGCGGACACTCCGCACCGGAGGTGCTGCTGTCCCGGACGGCTCCCGGCGCCGGTCGCTGCGCTCGACGCCAGGATTCGCTCCAGGGACGAGGCAGAGACCCGTGCGACGCGCGAGCGGCTCCTCGGGGCGCTCTCGGTCTCGGGGACCCGGCCGCTGTCTGCCCAGGCCGTGCGAGACCGGCGCCTGCAAGCGCCCTTCCCCAGAAGGACAATTTTGTCCCTTTCCAGCCCCAGACTTAGCGCCAGGATCTCTTTTTTTAAAGATCTGCTATTATTTCAGGAGGCTTTTTTAGAGGGAAAATCACATTCTAGACCAGATTTACATGGTTTTGCCATAGATAGAAAGTCCTAGAGTGTTATTCTTCCCAATTTGTATCAAACGTTACATAAATAATGGCATACGCATGTGCCGTTATATGTATAGATATATATATAATATATATTTATATATATACACACACAGAGATATCAAGATATTAAATAGGAGCCTTTGTGTTTGGTTTTGTGTGTGAGAAAGAGGGAGGGGGGAACAGAGAGGGTGGAACATGTGTGTGTTCCTGGGAGATGCCACCAGGACCCTTCTGCAGACCCTCCGGGCCCCCAGGAGGTCCCACCGCTCGTGCTTTCCACCTCCTGCGACAGGGACATCAACCACAATTGTCTCCAGGCCCCGCCGGGTTCCAGCATCTGCAGTTCTGCTCCTCAGAGACCTGTAAGAGAAACAAGGGATTAGCGTGGTCAAAACCAGACACAAAGTGTTTCATTCTGGAAGAGAGAACATGGTTCCTGAAAGAAAACACAGTGTAAAAGCAAAAGATTAGGAAAATGTGAGTTTTAATACTGTAACTACTCTTCTGGAGCAGACCCCAGCACACACAGCTTCTCCATGGGTCTCTTTTGGCGAGCTGGAGTTTGCAGCCTCAAAGCATCCATCTCAATGAGGTTATCTGGGGAGCCGGGATATTATTAGTGTTCCAAACCTGCCAATTCCCACTCCTTCCTTGGTTCCTGAGGAAATCTATCCAGCAATTGCGAAGGGGATGATAGCACCATGACCACAAGCGTGTTGGCTCTCACCTCGACTGCGAAGTGCCTGCTGATGTAGGTGTCTCCACGTGCCTTGTCCCTGCGCTTGAGGAGCCGTGCTGGGTTTGCTCAGTGCCTTTGCTCAGGCAGTCAAGGAGCAGAGGTTGCAGCTTGTCGTGGGCAGCCCCAAATGAGCAGTGCACGGAGTCAAAGCATCTCACTTTGCACCTCCTCACGACTGACAGCATCCTCTGCACTGCCTCTTCTCGTCATCAGACAGACCCGGGACCAACATAACTCTTAATTGGCACACACTGTTAAGCCATAATGTCAGTTAATTTTGCTCGGATTTGGAGTTTTTGATCCGTTGCCCCCACTCCCATAGCAGCACGCTCCAGCGAGGCTTGGGATGGAGCAGCCACCCACCACCGGGGAGGCAGGAAGGTGTCCCGATGTCCGCAGCGAATTCCCGCCTGTGCCAAGGACATGGGCAGGTTCCCAACGGCCACCTTTGCTCCTGCACCTGGGAGCTGGTTTTCCAACGAGCCACGTCATTAGATACAGTGATCGATTAGATCTGTTTATGGGCTATTGCTGAGGACCCCTTTCTGCTCTCTACATGACCCCGCTGTGTCCTAGGGGAAGGGGCTCTTTGCTGCCACAGCTCTTGGAACATCTCTCGCTCTCTCCTTTTTACCTAAAGCAGACCAACAACGTTGCTTGTTTGTTTTTTTTCCTTTCTTTTCATTTTGGGCTCGGCAGTTACTAATCTAATCCATATTTACCCTGGATCAGCGCACGGTGGGGAGGTGCTTGGCTTACCTGCCCGCTGATGTCCTGCACCGCGAGCGAGGACAGCGCTGTTGTGCCAACAAGCTGGCGATCAGCTTGCATTCCTCGGCACATTGGCCTGTTATCATTCCTTATTTATCTGGCTGCCTAAATTCATCAGCCCTGTTGCACTAGGTGTTGTTGCACCCCGGATGAAACCAAAGTCCCTCTCCCAACGAGCTGGTGCTGGGAATGCAGGACGGATCCAGCTGCGGCGTTGCTGGGAGCACTTTAATTTAGCAAGTGAAAATTATGAGCTGTATTCCGTGCCTCTTTAAATGTTAAGAGGTAAAGATAAAACAACCAAATAAAACCCAGAGAGGATTTTCTCTTTTATAATAGCCACAAAAGGGGAGATTAGATGCTGCTGCGAAGCGGCCCTATTGGCTTCCTGGGGGTGGATGCAGCCGGCGTGGAGCTGACCAGCTTGCAGGGCTGGAGGGCACGTTCGCCAGCGGTGAGGCCGGGCACCAGCAGCAAAATCCCCCGGGCTCTTCCCTTCCCAACACTATCAAACTACTGCATGATTTGTGCACGTTGTGTCCTGCAGCAACTGGGCGGCCTCCCTGGGCTCTCCACCCCCATGGGTGGAGATCATTTGTTTTGATCATTTATCTGCATGGAAGACAGGGCTAAATCAGATTTTTGCCTGTTTTTCACACATCAGCTAACATGTGTTGAAGGAACATTTAAATATTTTGGTTTAAAATCAGTTTCTTGGTGTAGGGTTGAACCTTTCAGAGGACTTTATGGAGTCATTTGTTTTGATCTAAGGTAGCTCCCTTTGGATCCCAGAAGCAAGTGTTTTAGGAGAAAAATACTGATACTAAAATTCCCTGGGATGGTCAGTAAGCTGCTCCAATGGTTAGGTAGACTCATGGTTTAAAACATGCCTCGTTCAGTTTAAATCTGATTCCCAACATTGTTTTTCCTGCCATATAAAGTCTTCCCCTTGTCGAATTCCTCCTGTGCTGGTTGGTGGCCGCAGTCCGTGACCAGGACACGTCTCCTCGCAGGTCCCTGCATGTCCCCCGCTGCAGCCAGCTGGGCTCAAGCAGGTTTTCCAGCCCCGTAGCCGCTCCAGCACATTTCCTCTGGGTTTTCCCCGTCATTCTTGATGGGATGGGACACGAGACACGAGCACTGTTGGTCCCCAGGCCAACGGGTAGATCTTTGCATGCACCAACCCAACAGGGATGCACGGCTAGTGCTGCCCAAAGGGGCTACCCCCAGGCACAGGGATGTCCGTAGCAATTTAAGCAGCATGAATCAGGCTTTTCAAAGCCAAACCCGGTCTGAAGGCTTAGCTTGAGAAAGGCGGAACGTTTAATTGATAGAGATTGCGATCGCGTCATTATTTTAAGCATATAAAAGGCAACAGGTTATCGTTTGCAAATTATCTGAGCAAATGGATAAGGCCCAGATTTTTTGATTTTGAAGTTGGCAGCAAAAAGCCCTTGGTTTCATTAGGAGAATAATCAGGTTTGCATTTATGACTTCTTTTCTCTGATAATCAGTAGTACCAACTCCAAGAAGGCAAAGATCCTTATTTAGTCCTTAATTAACTGAGAAAATGACTTTAAAATACTACTTAAAGAAACAGGATGCTCAAGGCTCATTTCATTTATCTTTTGTAGTGTTTTTTGGGTATGGGTGCATTTTGAAAGATACATGGGCAAAATAATATTCAATTATATTCACTTGCTAGTATTTAATGCTTTGAATTAACGTGACGTGCAAAGCTCTCCCATTAAATAAGTAAATTTCAAATATATAGAGGAAAATCATTGCCAAAATACCAAACCAGTCCTCCCATTTGTTTGTATTTTGGTTAGCAGGTTTTTCTGATTAAAATTTTATTCTGAAAAGGTCTTTTCCCCAAACTTTTTTTAGATACATTTTTCTTTTTAATTCAGAATACTATCCTAATTATGTAGACAATAATAGCCTTACTATATAGGGCTTATTTCCCTTTTTCCTTAGCACTCTCTGTTACTGATTTCCACATTTGTAACTGTGTCAAAAATAACATTTTCAAAGCAAATTGAAAACTTTTGCATTATTTAATTGGCTTCAGCGACAACAAAAAACAACCCGGAAGGATGATGAAGATGGAGAAAAGGAAATGTTTTAAATTTTGAAGATGTCAACACGTTTGAGAAGATCATTCATGACACACCAAACAAGAGCTTGATCCACTTGCGTGATCTGAGCAGCTCCACGTACCGGAGTTTCCTCGTTCTGCCTGGTACCAGCAATGGTTTGCAGGCGCCCGCAGGGATTTGGGGAGCAGGGAGGCTGCAAAGGCTGCAGGACACGTTTCCCACCATGGGGCAGGTGGGAGCAGACCCCAGATTTCTGACACGTGCTGCTCGGTTATCAGCTGCCCAGGCCAACACGAAGTTGCTGCTCGGCACTCTTCCCATCCTGGCTTCACATTGGCACCACCAAGAGCAGCAGCAGCAACCTGGGCTTTGGGCAGAGCTGTCCACAGCAGGACCCACGCCAGGCTGTCCCCATCTCACCCTCATGGTCCATTCTGTAGCTCCCCAAGTAAAGACCACCACCATTAAGCTCCCTGCCACTCTATCCCAGATCTGCAGCCACGGTCTCAAATCTCCCCCTTTATCTATTTGAAGCAGGCTTGGAACCATGCATCAACATGCTCTGTGTGCTACCTGCCTCTACACCCAGGGCCTGGAGTGCGGTCCTAGATTCCTGCAGTTGTGATGGGCACCACACACCTCACCAGGAACCGCAGTTTTAATCTGAGGTGCTTTGCACATGACCCCCGGGAAACAACTTTCCTGCTGTCCCTGAAGTGGACGGGGTCAAGCCACAGTTGGCAAAGAGAAGGCAGCTGGAAGGTCACTGGTATGGCAGGCAGCTCTCCAAAACACTGCCCCACAGCCCAGTGCTCTACTGGGGACAGCAGAGCGTGTGTGGGGGACTGTCCACCTCGCCCTCCCTTTCGCAGGGCAGCTTCGGGACACAAGCTGATCTTATAAAATTAAGCAAGACGCACATATAGACAAGTCCAACTGGGAAATGGAGCTGGGATGAGCCATTCTGCAGCTCGTCTGTCACTGCCGTGGTGGTGGAGCCCGTTTTGCCATGGGTTTGCTGCAACCATGGTAGAGAGTTTGGGTGAGCCCTAGGTTCTCCCATGTAAACTTCGGAAGAGTTTTCCTCCCAGTCTCTCCACGTGTCTCTCTGCACATCCCTCTCTGCGGTATTTTAATGATAACTTTTCCATTCTGCAGACACGCTGACACAGAGCAGGTCTCGTTGCCAGTGGAAATGCCAAGCGGGGAGGCAAGCTGACACCCCCAGGCCACTGCTGAAAGGATCTGGCATCTGGGTCCTGCAGCTGCCAGAGCCCCTCCATGCGCGGCCACAGTGCTGGGCTCCAGCGATGCAGCAAGCGAGGAGGAGGAGGAGGAGGAGGCGACGAAGGGCATGTGGTGCACAAGCAACGCCGCAATCAACGGGGAGACGCCGTGCCAGCTGGTTGCTGCAGCCCCGCCGCCGTGCCAAAAGCACAAAATAATGTTTAAAGGAAACATCCACAGAAGCTGGGCAGCTTGTGTGGCCCGTGGCAGGGCCAGCGAGGCCAGCGGGGTGGCCCGTGCGTGTGCCACGGCCCTCGTGCAGCACGGGACCCCGGCAGCCCCTGCCAGCTCTCCGCAGGCTTCGGCACTGCTCGGATTCAGCTGCAGCTTGGGCAAGAACAGCTTGTGCCAGGGACACGCCACGAGCTGCGGGAGCGCGGGGCTGTCCTGTGGATCTTGTGGTGGCCCTTGTGTCCGTGGAGCTGGCTCTAGCACACGGCTGCCCGTGCAGTACAGATGTCCAGGAGCACCGGCTGCTTTTGATGGGCAGCCCAGCACATAGCACACATTTGAGTGGGTCAGAATGAGGAAAAAATCCTACCATTCACCATATGAATTGTTCTGCTACGTTGGCGATTCTCTGCAGCTCTTTTGAAAGTCTACTTTTTGATGGGGATATGCCAAAGTGAAATGGATAGAAGAAAAAGAAGTGCAACCCTTAAGGCTCACACAGCGGAGCACAACCACTCGCTGTGGTCCATGGACCCTCGCCCTGCCAGACTCGAGTCTACACTGGCCAGATACCCAAAAGCAGCATGGAAGGACCTGGAGAGCTCATGTAGTAGATCCTCATCCCCAGCGCCGCATTGATTCATGTCAAAGTTGCCTTGCAAATCAACTGGGGACAGCAGAAAGTGATCTGGAACATTTAACCATGGCAAAAACAAACAAACAAATAAACAAAAACCCAAAGAAACCTAGACAAACAAAAAAAAATCCACCCATTTGAAGAGTTATATTCTTATATGATAACTTCAGAAGGTCTGCATCACGAGAGGAAGGGTGTAAATATGGAGAAAGGATGGTGTAAAGATGCCTTTGGGCACTCAACCTGCAATAAGACCCATGTACATAAAAATACCTCTTTAATAAGGAAACAGCATGTGGAGTTGTATTGGTTAATGGTGGTTTCCTGTGTCAAATTGTAGTGTACAAACAACGCAGCACAGGAAAGCTGGGGAGAAATAGCAAAGAAATTACGTGTATTGCTATTTTATAAAAATATTTGCTTAGTGATGAACTTCCTCACCATCTTTTGATGTAAATGCTGAACAACATGGTAAATGTTGCAAGCAGTGACTGCCCACTCCTTTGAAGGACCACTGTAGTATTTTCAGAGATTACCAATTGGAGTGGATTAAAATTTGACTTGCCTTTCAATTGATTTGATATTCCATCTACACTGCTGCGTAGAATACACCAAGCCATGTATTACAACTCTGGAGTCTTGAAATTGATATTTATTACATGCTTGGGTGGTGCCAAATTCAAAGTTGCCCGACTGATTGTACAAAACAGGCCTTTTCTTTTTTTCTTTTTTTTTTTTGCACAAACTGAGTATAAATGCTGTTCTTCCTCTTTGTACTGAAATGAGCAGAATGAGATTCATTTCATGCCGAGCTTCATTATGGGCTTGCAGTGCTCCAGCAAAGCCAAGGGCAGCCTTGCCACTGATTTCCACGGAGCAGAATAGGAGCTGTGCCGGAGCCAAGAGCAGAAATGAGCTTTAGTTTTAAGGAAGACTCCAAACGAACAGTCCAGATTTCAGCTGATCCTGTGTGTGAATACAAGGCCAGCATTTACAGCGCTGTATCACATACTGGAGAACACCTTTGTTATAGCTATATAGCAAATATAACCAAATCCAGGCTTTGTTTAATGGAGGAAAGACACTCTTTTTGCAGTTACCTTGCTCAATAAGAGTAATTCCAGAAGTAAAATCATAAAGCAAAATGAGCTTGCTTCTCTGTCCTCACTGCTGAACGTTTGTAAGCGCAGTACAGATAAAGCAAACCTGCATCATTGGCTGTTTCAACACTCATTGCTATAATAGTAGATTACAGGTATTTCCAGGATTCTTCCTGATTTGCCACTCTCGAGTCTATTTCTGCTTCTTCTTTTAAATTTTAAATTTAAATGAAATGTTTTAGATTGCAAGCAGCATTTTTCAGCACATGAAATCAGATAGACAACTGTCCTAATTAATGAAGTTCCCCATAGCAATCTTTTCTCTTGCCTTGTCTTCCCGAACACACATACCCGAGACAACAGAGAAGTTCCTAAGTGTTTACAATATCTCAAGGCAATTCCCGAGCAGCAGCTCTCCCCATCCCTCCCTGCAGCTGCAGCGAGACCCTGCACATGTTCCACCCTCATAGTTCGTTGCACTTGTCCTTGAGAGCCTGTTGGCCGCTACAGAGGGATAATGATTTTACCTCCCGCCGATCTCCAACTCCTTGGAATTTTGGAATCGTCTGGAATTATTGTTTCACCCCTTCTCCTGCAGTCATTTTGTACTTTGCTGTTTAGGTCACTGCAATAGCTGTCCACATTTACCAACACACTCTGCCTGGACTCGTAACACTATCTTGCTGGAAACCTCTCAGACAGGAGTGCACGAGTTTCTTCTGTCTGTGTTTTGAATCTTTGAAAGAAAATCTGTTAACCATTTCCGAGAAAGACTGACATGTGTAGCTCTTCAGGCCGCCTTTTCCATCTTCAATTAATATCTTCTTCTTTGCTGGTAGCACACGCAGCTGATGGATCCATAGTGTTGGTGCACCATGCATTTCTGGGTTTCAGTATTCAAATTTGGAAGTCCTTCTACTTCTCATCTTCTAGCCCTGTCAGCCTTACAGATTCCACCTCTAAATACCTCCCTTTTTCTATAAATTATCCACATAGGTTTGGGTGCCAGGAGATCCACCTTTCTGTATTGTCGTTTACATGGAAGGCAAGAAGCTTTCCTTGCCCCAGTGGGGTCTGTCATGGTGTTTTTCCAGCCTTCATACCTTGCTTCAGCTTACACACTCCTAGACACGCCAGTCCTCCAAGACAACCATTTATCTTTACCTCCACCTGCCTTTTCTGCAGGTTCCGGTCTGTCTGAACATCGCATCGTTGCTTACAAACATCTCCATGCCCTTTACTGGTGTTTCTCGGTATTTTCTGTTTTCCAGGATCCTTACATCTCCGCCTTTCTCATATATCTTGATTAACTCACCTCAGATCTGAGCCTTTTGGGGCCACCCTTGGTTGCGAGCAGGACCCTTGAGCTGCATTCCTCTCATGCTTTTTGCCTCCTGCTGTCTACAGCCTTGTTGTTGTATCTGACTGTTTTTCATAGCTCATTCTTCTCCCAAAGTTGTTTGACATTGGAGGTGATAAGTTGGTGGAATTATAAGATACTTTCTTCAGGGGAACTCCTTCAAAGAGACATTGCACACACCCATCCTTCTTTTATCAGCACAAAATCAATCACATTTCTGCCAATGCTCTCTCGACTTCGTTTGCTCCTAAATCTAAGCTTTTATACTCTATGCAATAGAGTATAGGCTATGCAATTTGGCAAAATGTGGGTACGACTTGCTTCATGAGCTCCTGGCACTAAGTTCATCCAGGACACCTTCCAGCACAGTTCCAATCACTACCAGTCCTAACCTCTGCAAAACATCCTTCTTGGAGAAACTGCTGGCATTCCTTGGCGGAGCCATAAAATCATTCCCCTTGCTCCCCCTCGGCGTCCACCACGGGACCAGTGACCCAGGAGGAGGTTAAACTGATGACCTTTGGAGAGAGGTAAAGTGGGCATAGCTCATCCTAAAGCCCAGCCCAGGCTTGACATTCTTCTCTAAGGCTTCACACAAGGGTACCTGCTGTGAGTTATCTGCAGGGATATACAGAGATCGGCAAAAAAATGATCCAGTCCACACCACTGATCCAAGAAACTGATTCAACCCACTAAATCTGCTAGCGTGGGCTGTGGAAAAGTCTTTGCCTGGTAACAATTTCAGTGTTCACTCATCTCACACAATTTGCTACAAGTAAACAGGAAGTAAAAATTTCCGTATTTATTGCTACTGGAAGAAATGATGTAATTCCAAGATTATTCAGCTCCCTGCCTGACAACTCTTAATTACAGATAATTATCAGTATCACATTATTACCTCTCTGTGTGTCCTTTTGGGCGTTTTCTGGGTGTTTCTTGCATATTTTTCAATCATAACTGAATATAATTTTGGGAAACTTGAATTTAGGCTGTGTGATCCTTAGCTATCCATCACTGTCAATAGACACAGTGTTTTAAAAGAATATTTAGACAAGTAGGGTAACCATGAAAGATGAGTATAAAAATAAATCCAGTCTCCAAGATATTAGAAACTGGTAAATACCACTTGAGGAACAATCTCAAAAATTATCCTTATCCCATCAAAACGAAAAAAATGTGTCCCATAAACCATGATCTTTCGAGATGCTTGGGATTTTGGAGCAAAGGTGATCTCTGTGGCTTGTAGTTATCCTATTTATATGTCATGAATAATGAGATATTGTCCATAGTAACAATAAAGATATCAGAGCTGTGCATTCAGCGTACAAATTTTTGGTTTGATTTGGGTTTGTGTTTGAAAAATACCATTCTGATTTCAGGAAATGCTAAAATATATACTGCTATGAGATGATTTCTTCCCACTAAGTAACTCCAGCTGCTTCAGATGATGCTGTGGGAAGTTGCTGCCTCATTGCTGCTCTGTTAAGACGTTTCTAACTTTGACAAATTGCCTAAACTAGCTTCAGATTTTATGTGCTACCCCTTTTATATTTCCAGTGTCACTTTTAACAGGCAAGCGGCCCATGACAAACAACTGCAAGCAGCGTGCCAGCCGTAATGCAGATACTCTATATGCATATGACCCTTATCTTTTACAGCATAAACTGTATTTGCACCATTGCCTGGGATGAGAGCACAAAAGCCAAAGCTGAGAGAGAGCTAATCCACCTGTCAAACGGTTTCTGTAACTCTTGCAGGGACTTTACGACACTCTGGCCATTTCCAGCGCCCTTATTGCACGCGGCTCTGTAGTCCCCATAAACGCAGGTTTAGATGGGGCAGGAGCAGGTTTAGATGGGACAGGAGCAGCATCTGTCTTAACAATCACCCACTGATATGTCATATACAGCCCAGAAATGTAATGGAAACACTGCCTGGGAGAAAATAGCCCCAGAAGGAACTGGAAGGACCCTTCTTGGAGAAGCTTCTTCCCTCCTTTATGTGCCTGGTATGGAGCACAGTAAATTTTGCCACCCTCAGGCTTATATATTGTACATGAGAAAACATCACTTTTCCACAAGAAACTCATTTTGAGCAAATAGTTTACTCTGTATTTATTTTTGCAGAACTATTGAACAGTCTCACTATGGGCTGGTAGAGTCCTCCAGTGCAGAGGAATGTGTTAATCCACGCACCCACAAATTGGGCTGCCGTGTTCAAACACCTTAGGCCTTTTGCTGTGGCCTTATGTACCTGGGAAACACATTCCAAAACTTTTAATAGATGTGTTTTGTTAAGAGAAATCTCTTCAGTATATCTCTGAGAACAAAATATGCAGTTTCAAGAAAGGTTAGGATGTAGAATACAGTTAGCATAAAGAAGCAATCACAGATCTCAGGAAACTCATTTGTTTTGGCAACCAACTAACAATTTACTGATAGCTTTCCTGCTAAAAATAATTAATCCCTCTACCTCCTCAGTCTCCACTTTAGCTTTCAGAAACTCAATGTCCTAGATCATCAAATCCAGTAAACAGCTCCAGAGAAGCTCTTGCTAAGATGGTTTCTACAATCCACTACTCATGAGCTTTTATGGCATGAACCAAGTTCCTCTAGTGCCTCTTTTTGACTGTTTAGAAATACGGTCTGAAGTCACAAGCATGGCTGTGGGGAACCAGTGCCTGCTTCTCCTTAGGCCCAGCTGCAGAAGGTGGAAGGGGAAGAGGAGGCAAGGACTATTGGAGGACTATATGACACGGCCTAAGATCATGTGGAATAATGTGACCAGCTTCAGGAAGCAGCAGCCTGAAGATTTACCTGAATGAAAACCTGTTAATTTGTAGATTATTTCTGTTAGGAAAACAAACCAGATATTTATGAGAAGTGTCTTTTTAGTCCAATATCTTTTATTGATAATTTATGTTGAACTCCATGGAGGGTTTCATCCTGTTGGGACTCCACTGTAATCCCCATCACTTCACCATCCTCATCCTCCCGCTTCTTTCTATGATCACGTGGGGTTTGTGGCCTTAGCACGCAGCTCCCCTTTGCTTGTTCCATCATAAATTTGCTCTAGAGTAGCACAGCTTGATGATGATTTTACTGAGGATGGAATATGCTCACCAAAAGCATCAGTACCAAACATCAATGTTCAGAACACTGCTGAGAAGGCATATTTCTAACCAGAAGTTTGTGGTGGAGTAGATGTTGGTCAGGGAACAGCAAACTGGAAAGGTCAAGAATTTACCACTTCAATGAGGCTAAAAAGGCCTGTGAAAAACAGGCAGATGTAAGAATGATTGTGCCCAAAGCAGAGGAAGCAGCAGTTGGACTATCAAGGTTGCTCAGAAGTTGCATAGATGAATGCTGGAATGAGCTGCAGAAATGATTTTGCAAAAAAATGATGCTCTAGAAAATGGGGAAGACAAAAAGATCTAAATGAATTGTTGACGAGCCACGAAAAGCCTTTTGCAGCCATGTGAAACAGAATCACCCGACCGAAACCTAGAGGAGAGGGAAGGAAGGGTCTCTTCATGACACTCCTGAGGGCAAAGTGGTCCAAGATCGAGAGGTGAAGGCAGCCAAGGTGCGATGCAGAGACCTAAACCAGTGTCTCAGTGAAGTAGGTGCCTGAGTTCTCCAGGAAGTTACTGGAGATCTAGCTGAAACAGCCATGGATCCCAAAGAGCCATTCGGTTTGACAAATCCCAGCATTCACCTCCACCTGAAGAAACCCAAAAACAGAAACCTAAATTTAGGTGTCTTGCTTTAGAGCCAGTTCCTATTTTTTCTGCCCAGGCGTACAAACTTTGGAGAAGTTGACTCGCACCCAAGAAGGATTAGACTGGGAAGAGCTTTTGTTTTAAACAAACATTTTAAATCGTGTTTTACAACCTGATGTTGTTCCAAGCCTGGAGACAAGGGTAAGTCCTCGGAGGCTGTTACTTTGGTGTGATCATGTTTTCCAAGCATCCCTGCTCTTGACTCTCCCAGGCACCAGTCGACCGTCACTGCGCGGTGCTCACGGCCCTCGTGAGCTGCTTTGCCTTTCTTGTCGAGCAGCTGAAATGCAGATTCTTGCAGTCACATCCTCCTGCCAACTGTCATTGCCCACCATGACCTTTTCAAGCTTCCACCTCTGTGCTCTCTCCCGGGCTTGGGAGACAATCCTATAAATGTCCCCATGGCTAACCTTACCCTTTGTGGTCTTTTTTTCTTAATGTCACCTGATGCGTTAAGGTCCCCATCCATCACGCTGACCAAGAACGTCCTGTTGTTTCCGTGCATTCCCCAGTCGATCTCCATCTGGTGCATCTTATCTGAACCTGGAGGATCTTGAGGCTAAAGTGCGTCCTTATGCTGTGCTTGCTCCACAGCCGCACCGTGGAATCCCTGTTCATCCCTTGCCTGGGGTCACCATCTAGGCAATTTGCAAATAAACTCAGATCCTGAGACACTGCCTAACACCTCATCTACTAGGGCTTGCTCTCCCTCCTCTGTGCAATAACATTAAGCTGCTGCTATTGTCCTTTTTGTCCCCAGAGAGCAACCCCCTGCTCCGTAAATTCCTCTCCCTTCGCTCCTCCAAATGCTCCTCAGCTCTCCCCACCTGAACCTCATTAAGGCTGAGTTTCCTAGACCTTCACTTTGCCTTCTCCGAGGACAGGTCCTATCCCTCACTGCAGACAAAAGACTATAAATGCGCTGGAGAGACAGCAGAATGGGAGGGAAAAAAAAGTAACACAGAGAAAGGTAGAGGCAGAGTATCTTGGACCTCAAGGAGATAAACTAGCCGAACAAACTTGGTCTTTAACAATCACCACTAAGTAAATAAAGTCAGTATTTCTACCTTTTTTGCTCCAATTTGACTAAGGGATTCTTAAAAGTGGCAGGTTTTGTGGCATTTCAGCTTGCAACAGCAGTTTCTGGAATGAATCTGAATGGTCTATATTTAGTGACTTTTTTGTATCCTGTTTGGAGGTCATTTTCTTTTGTGTAGTTTATTTTATAATTTTTAAGATTGCAATTTTTAAGATACTGTTTTCCATTGGCTCAGTAAAAACGTATGTGTGTTGGGGAGGTACAGTTTTTCATATCTGCAAATAGGAACAATTCAAGGTACTAAAAAGCTTAGTAGATCCTTTTAAATGGAATTATGAAAATATATGCTTTAGCTTATTTTCTCCTTTTTTTTAAATGCAATTGTTTTATAGTAGCATCAGGATGCAATCTACAGGGGCTTGTTGTCACAGTACAGGGCCTGCCTTCCTCTGCAGGGGCTGGGGGATATCACGTGAAGCTGGTAGGAGCTCAAGTTGAAGCAAACTTAAACAGCAAACACCTGACCACCTTAGAGACATGGTTAAAACATGTCAGTAACCCTCCAGTCTCTCTCCAGGACCTGCTGATACCTCCTTTGATATAGTGCATTTACAGATAGATACTTCTGGGAGTGGTAAGCATCTTCACATGAGAGCTTAGATCTGCAATGACCTGGACTCCATTGCTCTTGTGCTTCTTTCTGCTGTTTAGCTGGGCCTTTCTCAACCTCCTCTGGCCTAACCAGCTTTCCCTCCTCTCCTTTATGCCTTCCTGCCCTTGAGGTCTCCCACCATTATTTGGAGAACTTTTGGTTATTACAGCTCATGGTCTAAATGTCTGTCTAATGTTCCCCCTGCCCAGCCACCTGCACCCTTTCCACCTCCCAACCCTACACTGCATCCTCCACTAGCTCACCTCTCCTGTTCCCTTAGCTTATATGTCTCTGAGGAGACCTGCCCTGGAAGCTGGGATGCAAATCCAGAAATGCATCAGAACTAGAGAGCATGGAAAGAGAAAAGCTCTTGAAACCAGAGAATAGTGTTGGGTCAGGAGGAGATGAGCACAAGGCACCCATGAGTGGACAGATGCAGCTCCTAGCAGGAGGTGCTGGGTGTTCTGCAGTGGCAGGTCCTGCAGGAACCAGCGGTTGGGCCAAAAATTGACTGGTTGCCGTGGGGAAAGCAGGCAGGTCCGTTGATTCCTGCACAGGACTGTGCTCTCCAGCTGATGTTCCTCTGGAGCCACTGGTGCAGGTTTTGGTGCTTCACAGGTTGAGGCACCAGTGCCCGAGCCCAGGAGCACTTGGGCTGGACCACGGAGCCCTGTGCTTACAATGCAAGGGAGCTGCTAACGCTTCCAGGGAGGGAAGCGGCGGGTGGAGGGTTTCTGCCTTGCCCTGGCACCAGCGCCGAATAGGGCAGCGCGTTTGCTCTCACGCAGAGGGATCTTCCAGGCTTTGCTAGCGAGTGCAAATCCCTGCACTGCAAGCCACGCGCCCGTCTGGGCTGCAGGGGGATGCAGAGGTCCCTTTCTGTCTATAAGCAGCAAGCTCACCAAGAAGAGCTGAGCCTGACTGAGGAGCTGCAGGCGCTGCAGGTTGCCCTGCAGCGAAAGCGCACGAAATCCTTTGAATGCACTAATTTCCCTAGAAGGCGGCAGTGCAGGGGCACGCGCTGGGCGAGGGGGCCAGGCCCCCCGAGTCCTTGCACGTGTTCGGTGCAGGAACGGGCAGCGCCCGGCCCGGCCGGCACCGGGCCGGTACCGGCACCGCGCGGTACCAGCGCCCGGATCAGCCCCCGTGCTGTGTCCACAGCGCCGCGGCCGGCGCTGAGCGCAGCCTCATCCCGCGTCGGGTTTGCCTCGGTGGAGCAGGATGAAAACCAACAGAAATAGAGGAAACCCGACCGGGAACGAGCGGTCCGGCTAACCGCGGGGCTCCGAGTCCGCCGCGGCGTTTGCAGCAGGAACAGCAGATCGCCGGGATCAGCCGACTCCTCCGGGGCTGTTGGAAGCTTCCGCGTTTGTAAATGAGGGAAAGGGCCGGGAAAAGGGGTCGAGGTGCAATATAGAGGGAAGCCTCATTGTGGGAATTTGTCCTCTGCATTAAAAGCTATTGAGATCTTCGTCTTTGACATTTAGTGTCTCAGATTCAATATTCTGGACAGAGTTTGCATGTGTAAAAATAACAAAATCATCCTGGTTGAAACGGAAGGGGTCAGGGAAAGTTTTAACTAAGCCACATGCTTTAATAGACTTTTTTTTTTTCATAAATGCAGGCTTCAGGAAATATCTCTAGGGCATTTCCAAACCCTTGGTGTGACTGAGGTTGCCTTTCCCCTTTTCCTCCCGTGAAAGCTGCGTTTGTCTCGTGCGCCAAGCAAGATGCCCTGCGAGGCAAAAACACACGGACCCGGGCAGAAGGGGAAAGATCTGCTAGAGAGAGACCCGCCCTTGAAAACCCAGCATTGATAAACGAAGAAAGCGCATGAATAATAAAAAACACACCACCTCAAACCTAATTAATGTGAACGAGTCAATAACTTTCTGTTTCTGTGTGCGGGCAGCAGAGGAGGGAGGAAAAACAAAAGAGCGACGTGAGGATTTCAATTTGTCTACTCCCATTCAGCCACTTTTGAGAATAAATAATAAATAAATAACCGACGCGGCAGCCGTGTTGTGCACAATGCGCAATAAATGCAAAACCGCCCTTTATTTGCTGTGAGCTCCCTCTAACCTGCTCCGGCTCGTCGCCTCCCCGCGCAGCCGCGTATCCGCCTGCCAGGAGTTTTTAGGGATCGCTTTGGGGATGCAAGAGGTGAATCGGGGCGGCTGCTCCTCCGGGCTTGTTTTTCACCCGAAACCCCCCTGTTTTGGGCAAAGGGCTTGGCCGCAGTGGGAGCGAAGGGGAGCCACGTGCCGGGCGCCGCGTGGCCCCCGCGTGCGCCCCGCTAAATGTCAGCGGCGCCCGGCGCCCGCTCCGCTCCGCGCGCGGGTAGCAGAAAGGTTCCTCCTGCGACTCCATAAAACCGAAATAAATTCCACTGGCATCTTGTAAATTTTTATTTTCTACAATGACTGCAGGCCCCATCTGCGACCCAGCTGTTATTAGAAGGGAAAGCGTTGGCCCTTCTGCATTACAAAACAGCATAGAACAGTAATTGCCAGTGGAAGAGATTAAGTGTAGACACTAAAAATGTTTACTCGCAATGAATATGCATAACGATGGGTAGGAAACAGCACTGGAAGATTAAAAAGAGAGAAGGGTTTGTTTACAAGGCTGGGAAAAAAAAAAGAGGGGAATGTCAGTTGGCCCCAAGCCTGAAATAGGAACGAAAAACCTTTGGGCAAGGCATTAGGGAGAAAAACAGATGGTTTGTGAACCTTTTATTAGATAGAAAAATCATTAATCAAGCCCAGGCTGGAAATGGCAGGGTTTTTGGTAGTTCATATTTTAGTTTATTTTTTCTTAAAGCGGCAGCGCGCTATTGTGGGGGCGGCGGCGCGGGGCGCCGGGGGGCACCCGTGCCGCTCCGCAGGGATCCCCCGGGACCGCGCGGCACCGGCACCACGGAGCAGGGCAGCCAAGGAAAGACAGGACACGGTGAGGAAGCGAGCGGGGTGCAGCTTGGCTTATTTTATTATTTTTTATTATTTTTTTCCTGCACGTGTGCGACCCCTCCTCGACAGCGCTCCCTCTGCTCGTCCTTCTCCTTTGCACCACTCTTCCTACCACTGTGTTTTGCACTTTCACCATTCCCACTCCGTTTTGCATTTTTAACGTTCCCGCTCCGTTTTGCACTTTTGCCACCGTTGCTCCATTTTGCAATGTTGGGGCCAAGGTGCATTTGCCCTCCCGCCTCCTGCAGGTGTAAGCAGGCCAAGCTGCTTTGGAATAGCTTGAAACAGGAGCCAAATCAGATCCTTGGCTTTCCCATTTTGTTGTTCTTTGCACCGTGACAAACCCGGGGCAAATCCACAGGCTCCCGGGGAGTTAACTTGGGGCTGCATTCACAAAAATGAGCTCATGAATTGGCCTGGCGCAGCATTCATGAAATCAAATAAATAAATAAATCAGCTGGAAGGCTCTGCTCTATCAAAACACTGAAGCGAGCAACTTGCAAAGGTCGACATTAAGAATGAACCAGAAAATATTTAGCAGTAAACTCCGGACCAAAAAGTGAAGCCAATATCCTCCTTTGGGGAATGCCGGGGAATGGTTCCTTTCCCCGACCTCTCTCGCAGCGCGGAGGAGCTGCCCACACATTTCCTAATTCTTAGACTAATAGCTGGGCTCTGCACTTCCTCGGGCGGCGCGGGGGGAGCCAGGACAGAGCCAGCTTTGTGAGCAGGAGTAGCGGGGACCGCGAGCGCGGCATGTGCTGCGGCACATCATTAATAACAGTGATCAAAAGCGAGGGAACATCTTAGCAGCTGCAACGAATTATTACAGAAATGGGAATGTTCAAATGAGCTCAGAGTTGGAAAAAAAAAAAAGG
>VZSG01000621.1:376420-433222 GCA_013398315.1 Nothoprocta pentlandii | reverse complement strand
CCCTGCATCCCGTAGCACGGCCAGCATCCCAGCTTTGCCGAGCCCTCGCTCTGCTCGCCTGGCGCTCTCGACACATGGGCAAAGCTGCAGGGAAGCCTTTGCCGAAGCCCAGAGCGCCTTGGCCTCGCTCCTCCCGGCACCGCCCCAATTCAGTCCTTTTTTCCTGTTTCCAGGAGATGCTTTCAGCTCCCCTGGGTCCCCGACCACCACTCACAGGTGCCCCTGGCGGCAGGTTCAGCCGCTCGCCGCGTGTCCGCAGGCTCCCTTGCCCCCCAAGAAGGATGCGCGGGATTATCCCGCCCGAGGTAACACACAGGGTGCAAATACTTGTCCCGAGCAACAGCCAGTGCACAGCCCGTGTCTGCTCCCCCACGCTCGTATCTCCAATAGCCACCAACGCTGCTCTCCAATTTCAGGGTATTTGTCTTCTTCTGAGCGTGAGCCAGAAAAAAATGAATTCTGGGAGATCGGAACTACAAAACTGATCGCTTGTGTCCCCGGCAAGTGCTTACTGAGTGTAACCCAGAGAGACGGCACCTTTCAGCAGGGACAGGGAATAAAGTTCATCTTTCCGGAAGGAAAAAGTAAACTGGCTCCAAACAGGAGCCTCTGCAGCAGCCCAGGAATTCCTTCCTGATGCCGTGCTGAAAAACTGGCCCTTCTCTACTAGTGCACAGAAACAATGTCGGATTTTAACATGAAGTTAATGCAGCGAGTGTTGAAAAGTGTGTCAGATTGAAGAGAAAAGGCCACGTTAGCAAATGTACGAAACCCTCCTCGCTGCTGGAGCTGATGCAGGATTTGCACTTGCAGCGGTTGCTGATATGGGAGAAGTGAATTGAGGGCAGGTTTGGAAATGCTGGTTTTCAAAATACCCGCATCCCTGATCCTCACCCAGGGTCTCCTCCGGGAAGGGGGCGCAGGGAGGCATCCTGGACAAGGGCTCGGGAAAAGCCCGGGGGTCTGAAACCCTCTCGCCCACTGCCAGGCTGCGAGGCACAAGCAGGAAAACAAAGTCAGCAGCGGCTGTAAATTGTCTGGAAGCCATAAATTAAAATTAAAGAGTTCAAATATGATATAAAATCATTTAATCTGGATGATTTATGCTCGTTCTCAGATGCAATTATTTACTAACGCTTCTGTTTATTGCTCTTTTGACTTTTTTAATTACTGTATTCCAAAAATTCAATTACTGAGTGTAGTATATATTTCAAGCAATAGTATTGTAAATAAAAAGAGAACCAATTAATAATGTGCTTAGTCTAGCAAAGCTAAATCAAGGGTAATACAGAATGTCTGGAAACTTGATCAGAGCTTGAAAAACACCAGCAAAGGCCCCGTGTTGTGGGAGTGCATGCCCAGGTGGAAGTGAAAGAGGTGCTGGGTGATGAAAGCCCGGGTGATGCTTCCTCAGAAGCAAAGGTGCTGCAGCCCAAGGGCTGGGATGGGTTGGTGGCCCTGGGGTTCAGTGGCCCCAGTCCATGTGGCTGCTCGGTTTGCAAGCTGGGCAAGGCTGGACCCAGCAGCTCGGGGTGGGAAGAATGCATCGCTCCATGGTCTGCGTTCTGGAAATGCTGGAATTCATTATTTGGGGTATGGGGGGAAGACGTCCTGAGAGTGGCACACAAATAGGAACATTTGGCAAACTAAAAGCAGCCCGAAGCAGTGCTTAGAATTGCGGGTGCCAGGGAGGGCTCTCCTCATGGCCTGCAAGCAGTTCCCGTTGCTGCTTCCAGTGAATGTAACTCTACTCATGCACGAGAAGCCTGGTGGGCTTTGGAAGCTCCCTCTCTGTTCCCTAACCCCCCCACACACAATGTTTCCTGCCGTGCATGGGGCTGATTTCTCCTGCACCTCGTGACTCGCGAGTCCATGAGCTCCTCACGGAGAAGGGCTGGAGCCGGCGGGCACCGGCCGTGCTGACATCCCCTGGTCCATCCCTATCCATCAGCACCCACCCCATCCACCACCCATCCCTGCGGATAACGGCTCATCCGCAGCGTGTCCAAGCACGGGCACAGGAGGGATCGTGGGGACGGGGACATCCCGTGGAGCGCCGGCTCCTCGCTGCTGATTCGGCACCTCCGCACGCGGCACGGGGCGGGCGCGCTGCAGGAGCACTGCCTTGCTCCTGCTTTTTGGGGAGAAAACAGGAGAAAGCGAGAGGGGCGCAGAGCAGGGAGTGCTGCTCTGCACCAGGCTGGGTGCAAAACAGCAGGAAAATACACAGATACTCATCCTGAACCTGGGCTCCCTGGAGCAGCAACACGGACGCAGGGCTTTGCATTTGCTGCATTTGCTTCCTGCATCCTGCCAATGGCAAAGGTGGAAAGGGATGACTTAGGGTATCAGCAGCAGTCCGAGGATCTCGGGTGTGGGGAGGCTCCAGCCCCTTTTCCTTTGTTTTTCCTCCCAAGCTGCTGCTGACCAGACAACCATAAAAACTTGCCATGTGCAAAACGACTCCCAGTTAGGGATTTCACTTTAAAAAGTTATTATCGGCTAAATAGTAAACGTGTTACTTGGCTAGCACAAAGTATTAAAACATATTTACACTCGAAAAGAAGTAATTAGTGGGAGTTCAGTTGCTGCAGAAAGTGCCAGAGCAGGACAGAGGAGTGAGTGTAAATAGAGACAAGAGAGATTTATTATTAAATTAGAGTCACTTAATGACTGCCAATGTTAAATGTGTAGCTTTCTGACATTTAAATGATATTTTTCACCAAAATTAAAAGGAATTGTCCACTCTGAATTCCCACTTCTCAGCCAGCGTGTAAATGTCAGTGCTAAATTAAAGTTAACTAGAATCGGAGCCTGCTCTACATTTAAGAAAGATTTAATTAGAATCAATAAACCAGTTTTTATTGAAGTTTCCAGCGTGCCCTGTTATTCCATGCACACGGCGAGCCGCTCACGTGCAGCCTTCAAAGGCTTTAGCAGGTTGAGGTCAAAGGGGAGCTCTGGGCCCCTCGGCTCCGCGCCACCACCTGGGAGAGGGGCCCGGCTGCCTCGCAGAGCTCTGCAAACCCCCATGCACCTCGCATGTGTCCCCTGGATGCATCGGGCATGCAGCGTCCTGCTGCAGCCCGTGTGTGCCCGCCTGCTGCATGCACCCGCCTGCTGCAACTGGCATGTGCGTCCACCTGGGTGCCTCCTGCATGCACCCGCTTGCAGCAACCAGTGTGTGCACATGTGGATGCAACTTGCATGCACCCGCCTGTTGCAGCTGGTGCTTACCTGCCTGGCTGCATTTTGCATCCATCTGCCTGCTACATTCCTGCATGCGCCTGCCCGTTGCAACTGCTATGTGCCCATCTGGATGCATCCCATGTGCAGTCACCTGATCTAACCCACTGTGCAGCCACCTGGATGCATCCTGCACCCATCCACCTGCTGCAACCACATGCACCTACCGCTGTAACCAGCATGTGCCCACCAGGCTGCAACCTGCATGCACCCACCTGGCCACAACTCCCAATGCATCCGCTTGCTGCAACGCACACATGCTCACGCAGCTGCAATCCAAGCATGCCCACCTGGATGCATCCTGCATGCAGCCACCCACCTCCAACCTGTGTGCACCCACACAGCTGCAACTTGTGTGCATCTACCCAGCTGCAACCCACATGCACCAAACTGCAACCCCTGTACACCCAAACTGTGCATGCCCACATGGCTGCATCCTGCATGCACCCATCTGGCTGCAACCTTCATGTACCCGCAGGTCTGCAACTTCCAGACACCACTCGCTGCATCCCTGATGCACCCTCCAACTGCAGCCCCCATGCACCCACCTGGCTGCAACCCCCATGCACCCACCCGCTGCAACCAGCACCCCATCCCAGGCACGGGCCCAGCACAAGGCACCATCCATGGGCGCTGGGGAGGGTCTGCAGGCCGCATGCGTGGGGAGGGTCTGGAAGGCGCGTGCATGGGAGCAGCCCCGCAGCCGGGCGAGGCAATAAAGCGGCGCTGATTCACCCCAGATGAGAAGCTGCTCCGCGCGCTTTCTTCTCGCTGTGAGTTTTTGGATGGGCTCCATTCACGCTGGGAGGCAAGCGGGCTGCCTTCTTACTTTCAATTAAAAGCACTATTTTTAACTTAAATATATCCTCCGAGCTCCTTGGAGTGCTTGCCTGAGAAGAAAGGCAAACGTGGCCGCCCGTGCCCGCGGCTGAACGCGAGACACAGCCCCATCCCAGGGGGCAAACGTGCATCCCCATTGCAGAGCTGGTGCTTCCTCCACCCCCCAGCATCTTCACTCCGCAGCGTTTGCACGCTGCTGGTTTCATTTATTATTTTAATCTTCCAACGAGCCCCCTTCCCCCTGCGCGCGCTCGCACACGGGGTTTGTCGGCGGGCGCTTCCCCGTGCGTGCGCGGCTCGAGATGCAATGTGCGCTTCATATCCCCCCACGCCCGGGCCTAAAATAGAGACAAAACACTCTGCAATGTCAGATTGCTTTGAATTAGTTTTAATTTGATTAGAAATATCCCACAAGGCTGCCCCAGTACATAGAGATTATGTATAATTAATGCTGTGATCAATTAGATCTGAATTGTTAGTCCATCAAGAAGCAATAACATGGGCTCTGATTTTCAAAGAGTTCTCCCCTAATCCTCTTGTTCTCATGCTCTTTATGATGAGACACAAAAGCTCCTAAATTAGGACAACATGATACCACATGCATTTGGAAAAAAAAAAATCCCTCTGCTTATTATTTATAAATCTGCAATGGCCGGATGAGCGAGGGCCGCCCTGGCCTCCTGTGCAGGGACCCGCCGCTCTCCGAAGCCCTCCTGAAATGGCTCCTTCTCTTGGGATTAACCGTTTGCCGCCATCCCCGGGATCACTCCAAAGAGGCAAAAAGCCAAATTCCATTTGGTTCCATTTCAGCAGCCTCCCCAGCAAGGACAGGAGCTCACGCGAATCTTGGGGTTGATTTAATTACTGGGGATCTGCAGTCACAGGGGCAGCACAAGGACACAAGGAGCATCGAGCAGAGAGGTGCTCCAAGCTGCCTATGGTGGGAACCCCTCGTGGTGTTTTGCACATGGTGGAAACCCCTTGCCCAGAACTGCACATCGCTGAACCCCCTTGCACCATACCACACGTGGTGGAAACCCCTTGTGCTGCGTTGCATGTGGTGGAAACCCCTTGCATCATATTGCACATGGTGGATCTCCCTCGTGCAACATTGAACGTGCCAGAAACCCCTTGCACCATATCACAATTAGCACAAAGCCCCCATGTTGCATTGTATGTGGTGGAAACCATTGCATCATATTGCACGTGGTGGAGATCCCTCCCTGCATGTTGCGTGTGGTGGAAACCCCTTGTACCACATTGCATGTGCCAGAAATCCCTTGCACCACATTGCACTTGATGGAAGACCCTTGCTCGGAACTGCACGTGGAATAAATCCTTTGGCCTGTATTACACACCATTGAATCCGTTTGTGTTGTATTGCAAGTGGTGGAAACCTCTTCCCTGATATTGCACAGTGCTGAAACCTCTCAGACCCAATTGCACAGGCTGGGAGTCCTTCATCCCATAGTGCATGTGCTGGAAAGCCCTCATGCCGTACTGCATGTGTTGGAAATCCCGTACCCCGTGTTACACGTCACTGAAACCCCTTGCACTGTACTGCACGTGGTGGAAACTGCCCGTGCTGTACTGTGCAAGGTGGAAAACCCTTGTGGCAGGTTGCGCAGGGTGGAAACCCCTCGCACTGTGTTGCACGGCCTCCCGCTTTGCACGCTCTGTGCACGCTTTGTGCATTCAGGCACAGTTTACTAATCAACCGGGTTAGAAAGCAGCTTCAAAGCATTTTAAAGCAACTTAATATGATGGTTTTAGAGGGATCTGAAATTGTGCAGCTAGAGAAAGCCCTCCTGCAGGAAGGGCACCAAACCCTCAGTTTACGTTTGTGACCTGGAGACACCACAGGCCGCTGACGGAGGAGTTTATAACAAATATATGGGGGAAATGATAGGATTGAGTCAGGAATTGCACGTGTGACCAGCTCCAGCCACACTCTGTGCGTGTCCCGGCGTCGCTGCTGCTCCAGGTGCATCCCGAGGTGAGGGATTCGCTGTGCCGGGAAAAGGCTCAGCCCGCAGAGCAGCGCTGGGAATTGTCTGCCCGTGTACTACACGAAAAGTCCTTCAATAATTCACAGCAGCTTGTTATTTGACGAGTAATTCCTGCAAAAGCTAAAACCGGGCGCGCGAAGCCCTCAGGAGCGTTCTCCTTCCCACGGCTCCGGGTTTGGCTTTTCCTTTCAGCAGACCGTGTGTGTCACTGCGGGTCACAGCCGAACCCTTAGCTTGCGCTTCGGGAGAAATGCAGCATTTGGACTCTTGCTCCCAGCTGCAAAATAACCTCAGCAGTGTCTCCAGAGCTCCGCATGCAACAGAGCTCCCCGGTTCTGCAGTTTGGGGTCCTCGATCCAGGGGGTTCCAAAGCCTCACCTCAAGGGCTGGTTCGAATGGTCTGTGCATGGAGTTTGCAGGATCCGCAGTCTGTTTTGGGCTAAAATACGGTTTTCCAGGCACTTCAGGGTGATGCAAAGTGCTTAGTTCTTGAGGAAATAAAATTGTGCTACTGGCAGCTAATTGCACATTTCCATCATGATTAATAAACAGGATGAAAATAAAATATTTCAGTGTCATACTGTCTCCCATACTGACATCCCAAGTGTTAATATGCATTAGCATATAATATATAGCATCAATGTAACAGGGAAGTAAAATGAAAACACTAAAAAATCCAAAATGTCCAAAATCGCTAATGACACCTTGGAATGCACTTTTCTTTCAATTTCAGTGTTTTTCCTGGTAATTTCTGCTTGTGTCAAAAGTGACTCAGTCTCCCTTTCCCAGCAAGGCCCACGGAGAACAGGGGGTTCCGGATCCGGAGCCTGGGGTTATTCCCTGCTAGGGAAAGGGGGGACGTGATGCCCCCACCCCCGCCGAGCCACTTCTTTTCATTATTTTGTGTCACTCCTGCCTCATTTGTGGCTCTGCATATTGTGCCATTATAACAGGAAATTGCATTTGCATCTTGTGTGGCACAAGCATGTTGTGAATATCATAAAAACACATATGGTCATAAATGGCTTAAAAAAAAAGGCGATAAAACTGACATTTAGAAAACAGCTTTTGCAAAGAGAAAACATGTTCATGGAGCTTTGTACACTTCTTCCCCGTGTAGAATTTGGGGGGTTCATTTCCGAAGTCTTTGAGGCAGACCGTAATTCCTTGGCTTCCTATTAGTTTCTCAGTTTTAGGGATCTCACTTGGTGTTTGGAGCTGCAGCATCCTGCAGTCCCACCGGAGGAATCCCAGGCTTTCCTGGTTTCTGTGTTTGCTGCACGGGACTGCGTGAGAGGCTCCCTGTTGAACTCCAGCTGCTTGGGGGGGATGCAGCGCAGCAGCTTTAGGGGAGCCTGGTCCAAATGTGTCTGAAACCTGCACGTATCTGGTGTTGAGCTGCGGGGAATCGGTTCAGATGAGCATCGTGCAGGACCCTTGGCCCTGCAGAAACCTGTGTGCAGGGCAGAATGCTAACTTAAAGACAAAAAGAGGGGAAAAAGAGGAAAGAAAAAAAAAAAGAGGAAAAAAGAAGAAAGGAAAAAAAGAGGAATGCTTTTCTTAAATAGAGGAGTTGCGCTGCAGGTCATAAGGCTCAAGTTAAATGGTCGGAAGCCTCTTCAGCAAGGACAGGCATGTGTGGAAGGCGTCATCCTTTCAGAGGGTATTCACTCGTTTTGCAGCGAGTGACCTGAGTGACCCCCCAGTGCAAAACCTCCTGCACGGAGAGCTCTGCCGCTGCACAACCCAACAGGGATTTCACCGCTGCCGGCTTCCCACGGGAAAGCTCATCCCGGAACATGGAAAAGCCCGTGGAAGCGGCGCGGCTGCAGGGCCCCTCCATTCCCGGCTCCCGCGGCGCCGATCCCAACAGTTTGTGCTTCCTCCGTTTAGATAGGTGTCATATTTGTTGCTGAGCACCCATAATTTTTGGAAGAATGTTTATGCTGAAAATGGAAACCTGTCATTCCTCCTCACTTCCCTGCTACATTTAATTACATCAGCTATTGTATCTGAGCGTTTCACATCTCCTCTGTTAAATTATGATAATGTTGCTCCGATTAAAACGAACATGCATATCAAAACCTCTGCAGGCGTATCCGCGCCTCCCTGCTCTTTGTTGCGCTGCTCTCAATGGAGCTGCACCTTGGATCATAACAAACCATCAAAAATAGGTGAATGGCGCAGAAAAGTTAAATGTTCCATCCCCTTTCTGGCTCTTTTCTCCCCTTTCCTGAGAAATGCAAGGGCTGGGAGCAGGGATGCTTTGGAGACGAATGGACCATGTTCAGAAATGAGTGGGAATTAAGAGGGGGAGAGGCTGGGAGAGAACTGTGGTGAGGCAGGGCTGCCCAACGGGCACAGCACTGCCTTCCATGGAATAAAAAGTCAACTAAAAATATAAACTCGTCTTCATACTCCTCCTGTGATCATTAGCAGTATATCCTGACAACGTTCAGGTGTTCAAGGTTCCCTGGGGGAAAACTTCACGAAAATTTGCTCATGGAGTTGCTGAAAGCAAGCTCGAAACTATACACTTCCAGAAAAGTCAAAAATATATATTTTTTTTATAAAAGAACAAATTCACAGTTCCACCGCGATGCTGGCTTCATGACTCATGCGGCGGTGTTGCTATTTCCTGAGAGGATGCCTTATGTAATCTCCCAGCTTAGCATAGACTCGGGATTGTCTATTCAATTTTAATATCTGCACTTTGCGTTCGCCCTCTCCTGCCGCGCTGCGCGGTTGTTTGGCCGGGCGGACGGCTCCGTGGGGCGCAGCCTTCGGAATGCCCTGCCCGCCGGGAGCGCCTGGCAGGACAAGTCCCAGCTAAGCCGGGATTGCCGGGGTGCGCAAGGCTTTGCCCGCCCCTGGGGCGCTTCGTGCGCCGGCTTTGTGGGGTGCCAGGCTGCTGGGATATCCGGGAACTGGGGTGACTTACTGGCTGCAGTGATGAATGAATTTGACAGGGGACTGGTTTAATGGGGGTCTGCATGTAGGTGCTCATCAGAGATGTGCTTGGAAGGGCTGGCCGGGGAAAATGGGGTCCTCCCAATACCAGGCCAGCCCCACAAAGGGCTCATGGGCCCCAAAACGCCCTGGAAACCCACTGATTTCCTCCAAATTGCCTCCGCCGTGCCACCAGACCGCATCGTTCCCACTGGCATTAGTAACGAATAAAGAATCCCTCGTCCGCCCTCCCCGTTTCACCCTCAGTATTTTTAAGACTTTAAAATTAACACTGCATGACTAAATGCAGCCCTGGGCCCCAAGCCAAATGTGCGGCAAGACGCTTGCGTGCAAAGCCGTGCGCGGGGCCTGGAATCCAGCGGCAGCAGCTCTCCCCATCCAGAGACCACGGGAAAGGCAGCAGCGCCGGCAAGCTCTGCAGGGGAGATAAGGATTGAAGGGTCCCGCGCTGGATGGGAGCAAGCAGCGGGTGCTGCTGAGCTCGGACGAGGTGGTTACCCGTGCCAAGTGTCACCAGGAGCTGCAGAGTTGGCTGCAAAGCCAACAGGCTGTTTGCAATTGCAGTCTCCGCACGGGACAGCATTGCACAGCGAGGCATTGCTGCAAGCTGCCCGATGTGCACGATTGCATTGACGGACACGGCAGAGGCTGGGCTGTCTTGTCCTGCAGCTGCCAGAAGAGCCCCAGAAGCCGGTGACTCTGGCAGCTTTAATTCAAGGTCTCGTTGTGCTGGTCAACTCGTGTGGTAGGAGAATTCGGTAGCGTGGAAGAGTTGGGGAGAAATCCTTCAGCCAAAGGCCAAGCAGGCTCCAAGCTGCACCAGAAGAGACCAGAAGTGAAATGGAGCAGGAGATGTTGAGAGCACGGAGACAGCTGGGTTGAGCTGGAGGACACAGCTGGGTCCCATGGATGGAGCAATGAAGGCATTTTTTTACCTATTAATAGACGTTTTCTGTTTTAAAAGAACAACCGGGTGACTTAAGCAGTGTTGCTTTTCAAATGTTTTGGAAATTGGACCTAAACCAAAGATCCAACCAGGGAGATGAATCACTTGGTCAACACAAAGATCCAATCAGAAAGAGAAATCTTTTGGTCATCACAATGATCCAGCTGGGAGGATGAAGGAAGAACAAATGAAGTTTTAGCCCATCCTTCTCAATGCATCCCCAAGGCTGCTGAACCACCAGAGTTCCTGCAAAACCCCAACACAGCGCACGGAGCCCAGCCTGACCTCTGCTTTCTTTGCATGCCCGGGTTCTCCTCAAAACACGTCTCCATCCAGTCATATCTCTTGTGAGACCAACAAATAAATGAGGAGCTGCTCAGCAGGACTTGCCTATGGTACAATTAGTAGGCAGTAGTCAGGAGGGAAACCAAAATCATGTTTTCTACCATTAGTCTGAGCTTGGGACAAGCCTATTGCATTGGGACCCAGGAGGAATTTAAACGATTCCTTTTTTGTCTGGAGCTTCTAGTATTAGCATAATAGAGCAGTTTACCAGCTAATGATAGCACAAATATTTATTAAAATACAGTAACAATAAAGCAGGCAAAACACTAACCTAAAAAATGGAAAAAAAAAGACTGTATATTTTAGCCAGTTTCCCCCATTTTTTTTCCTGGAGTACTTTGTCAGCATTCAGTCGATTGAAAGCTCAAACCTGCCTCTGGAAGACAGGGCCGGGGAGATGAACCTGCCTTGCAGGCTGTCGGGAGGCCTTTCTCTGATATCTCGAGGTCCCTTCGACTTACTTCTATTATATCTAACCTGTGCTGAGCCCTATCGGTTCTTCTATGTTTTCCCATATTGAGGAAATCAGACCCTCCCATGAAGACGGATTTGCATTTAAGGGAAGCATTGAGCACAGCTGCCACTTCGTTGAGGTTTCTGCAGGGGTGGCTTGTGCAGAAGATCCAGATGGATAAAGCACGCGAGGGGATGGGGATGTTGGGATCGCCAAGCTTGGCTCACACATTGAGTGGCACCAAAACTTAGAGCAACACTTGCCAAAAGCATCCCATGTTGCCTACAGATGGGCAACTGTTGTCCTTAGTCTACAGGCTTCTACAGACGCCCATGAGGACAGCCTTTGTCCCCTCCCTTCAGCCATGGGTTGACCTTGTGCTTCGGAGCCACCAGAATGGGTCTAGTCCATAGACTGGGTACAGCTTGCGGGCTGTCTGCTGGCACAGGGGTGACGAGGGCTGGTACGTGTTGTCCATGTTGCACTTCCCTCCATTCGCTTTGGAGTCAGAAAATGAAAGGCAACATCAACAGCCCAAAGACTCACTATTTCTTATTATTAAGGTTCAATTTGGGCAAAATTTTTCAAATTGGATGTGCACACCTTTGCAGAACGGGAGGGCAGAAGGAGCCCCTGCACTGTCCCTCTCACCTCTGCAGAAGTGCATTTCTAGGCTGTACCCGTCTGTACGGCTTGGCAGTGGGAGCCAGTCGGGCTCTCGCCAGTAGAAGACACTCCCCGTATCAGCAAGAGAAGCAGAACCTGGCCCCTGATGCACAGACACATCCATTTTTAAAAACAGGCCTTCTGTGCTCTTTTTTTTCAGCTATGTCTCTCCAAACTAAGCAGAAGATGTTCTCAGCTTAGTGGGATTAAAAAACAAAGTGCGGTAGAAGTATTCTGGCAGTCGAGGCGACATTTAACTAAAATTGTCTGCCACAGGCACATCTGAAATGAAGTTTAGGATTTAATGGCAAACAAAAAAAAAAAAAAAAGAGAGAGAGAAAAGAAAACAGATCTGAGAAAAACCCTAACCACCCCAAAACCCATAATTTTTTATAGAGTCGCAAATCGACTGAACGAGAAGCAGGTCCCTATGGTCTCGTGTAGCGCACAGAGCGACCATGCAGGAAAAGCAGATGCAGACGAGGATGGGCTCTTTCCAAGGGGAAGAGAGGCAGCCTGAGTGTGGGCAGGAGGAGGGTGCGGATACGCGGCTCATAAGCCTCAACTTGGCTCTTTCCAAGCCAATGACGACCCCTCGTTAAGTCACTAGTAGCTTTTGCTGCCACTCATAAGCAAAAGTCTCTCAATTGCCGTTCCAGAATGGGAAATTGGAATCAGAGAAACAAACATGGGATGAAAATGAGATGAAGAGGAAAAAAAAATAAGAGAGAAACGGCATTTTGGAAGCCCGTTCAAGCCTATAATCTCCTGTGATGTTTGTACAGAGATAATAAATTCACGTTCCTTTCCAAGCTTGGAGCACTGGGGAGGCAAACGTAGGGAAATGGGGTTTGGTGCTCCATGCTGGCCATGGCACCTCGTGCACTGGCTCTACAAAACAAGGAATCGTGGAGCTTGGAGGTGATATCTCCAGGGACATGGAAGGTCCAGATCAGAGGGCCAGGGCAGGAGTGTCATAGAATCATAGAATCATTATGGTTGCAAAAGACATTCAAGATCATGAAGTCCAACCATCCTTCAAAGTGAGGGCAAAATCCTGTCCAGGAGAACGCTGCATCTAGACAGCTCTGACCACCTGGAGCTTATACTTCCACAGAAAGCTACACTGATTTCCTGAAATGGCCATGGCTTTAAATAATTGTTGGAGAAAAGCAAAAAAAAGGTCATGTTTTAATACTAATTTTGAAACCAGAACTCCTATAGGAATGTCTAAAGGAACATGTTGTCTTTTGAGACAGGCAACCATAAACATCAAGTCATTGTGCAGACATTTAATGTGATATTTATGGAACATTATAATATTTCGATAGAAGAACCATGAACTCCTGTTCTGTATTAGTTCATTTTTCCAGAGAAATATTGGGGTTTTTTTTTATATGGCATCTCCAGCTTTTCTCTTGGACATCTGCAACAGTGCATTCCTCCAGCTATCAGCCTGAGCATTTTTGGTTGTTGTTGTTGTTTGTTTTGACCCAACAGTAACACGCTTAATCAGACACCCCCCGGGCAGAGAGATTCGCTTTATCTCCACCCAGAAAAGCCCCGTGGAAGAAACGCTCCCTGCGACACACGGAGCTTGGAGGGGAGCCTGAAGTGGAGCCAGGCCAGGGAGAGAACGCTCCTCCAGAGGGTCATCCTGAGCTCCTTGGGAAAGCCAAGTTATCCAGAAAAATCCTGGAGGAACGCGTGCGTGTTGCAGTTGAGTCACAAGCTGGCACAAGCCACATCAAGGTTTTTTTTTAATTGTACTTTCCTGGTGTGGATTCGGAGATGAGAGACCATTGTGAGCATCTCCTCTCGCCCCCATGGGAGCTGCAAGCCCCGTCTTGCTGTGGAGCTGCGGAAACTCTTCTGGAAAGGTCTCTGTGTTGGCTTTAAGACCTGCAGGAAGAGGCTTCCTATCACAGCACTTGCTAGATGCTTCCAGAGGCTAAATTTCCAGCCCTGTTGAAAACCTGTACCGAATCCTTCTTATTTCCAACCTCAAATTATCTGACTTCAACACCCATGCATGTCTCTGTCCACTAGATCAAGAGATCTGTTCGATTCTTCGGCAGGTTTGTTTCAAAGCCTGTAACTTCTTGTGCCTTTTCCTGCCCTCTCTGCTAAACGAACAGATTTTCATTGTGAAACTGAGCTGCGAATATGCAGGGTCTGAAGAACGTCTCGTGTGTCTGGTTTTTGTCAGCTGCAAAGGCCATCGCCTTTCCTTTACATCTTACCTAGCTCCGTTATCTCTGCAGAGAGTCCCTTTTCTGTGCAAATTCTATTTTTGTAAGAGCAGGGGTTTGCTCCACAGGGATGTGAAACAACATCATTTTTGGAGAATTAGTCACAAAAAGGACCAAGGCGGTAGGAATATGATTCGGTTTCCTCTCAGCGCATGTGTCTTATCCAGTTTTAATCTGCAGCCCTTTGGCAAAACCTCTCCTTGGCACAACGCGCCAGCACGTCGTGCTCTGCAGGGCAGCAGGGAACGAGACCCATCTTCTTGGTGACAGTCACCGGCTCCCTGCCTGACACCAGACCCGTGTTTTTGAGGCAGTCTGGGCTTTCCCCGGCAGTACCTGGGAATACTTTTATTACTGAAACTCAAGCTCTGCAAAAAAAAAAAAAATCAATTTTCTTGTACTGGTGTGAGCACTGTCAACAGCTACCGGCTCCTGATGTCAGGCTGGCTGCTAGGAGCTGCGCACGGAGAAAAGGGAGCCGACGCGCTGTAATTATTGTCGCAGGAGCTTGATTGCACCTGCTGGGCTTGCTGCTGCTGCATCGCGCTTGCATGACGGGTCGGAATTTCTCGGAAAACCTCCCTCCTTGGTGGCACTGCGTGCGCACTCCAGCTTTTGGGGGGGTCCGGATGAATTCGCGTCCCTCCTGTCCCCACTCTTCACCCCTTCACCCGCTCCGCCGCTCGCAGCCTCTCCGCCCGGAGCCGCTTGCTTATCAAGCTGCACGGAGGAAGAATCCGGATTAATTTCCTCTTGGGCAGGCAAAGACGCCTCTCCTCGAGGAGGGCCGTTTCCATGACGAACGTGGTGTTTTGGCTCCCAGCTGTTCTGGCGGCACGTCCGCTCCAAACACATTTCTCGGTGGCTGCCACGGAAATCAGGCAGCAGTGTGAACTGCACCCCGGGCTGGGCACGTCCCCAGAGCAGCGAGGCTCCATCTAGCCAAGGGATCTGTTTCCCAAAGTTATATCCGGCCTTAGCTCAGGTTCTGCTCAACCAGTGTGCCCGTTAGACAAGAGAGAAAAGTTTCATACTGTGCATCGCTTCTGACCGAGGAATGGAAATCCCAACTGTGTCCTTGGCTGAGCATTTTGCAGTAGCAAGTTGTGCAAAGGGGTCAATATGTTCTCCATGCCATCCCAGACGCATGGAGAACATGCTGGAGGTGCCTGGAGACCAGGCTGGCCTAGGGCAGCAGCACTATCTGCAGGTGTTCTGAGGACCACAGCAAGACCTGGCCATGAAGGTGCAACCCAAGTGCTCCTGGGCTGTGTGGACCTCCATGGAGCAGCCACTTCTCCATGAGCAGCCACTTGCAGCCACCCTTGGTGTCCTTGCAGCCCCCCCCAAGGCTGCAGCTCTGCCACCTTTACTCCACACAGAGTCAACTGGAGCCTTGGCAGCACGATGTGATCCAAACGTCAAGGGAAAGATCCCTTTTCACTGCCTTAGCTCTTGCCTTCAGAAACATGCTTGATGCCTGGAACACAGGGCGAATGTCCTCTCGGTTGCCTCTGCCCCCTCCCGGGCTCCCACCAGCTCTGGGCGTCAAGCAGCGAGTTCTTCGCTTCCCTTGAGCATCTAAATTTGTTGCTTCTAGACTGCTAGGAGCTGCTGAGCGCGGCGAACGTGGGGGAGAGCGTGATGTGAAGTTATGGTGACCTGCCAATGTATTGTTGTGGAAGTGCTGATCAGATCAAGCACAGATGGGCGACACAGAGCTGTCATAATCAGCCTGGATTTGAAAATGTTATAATTGGGATGGTAAACAAGTTCACAAGGACCCTATTGAGGCAATGGATTGCCATGGTAACAGACCAGAAAAGTCTGGAAATGAGAAAGGTATCAATAAGTGGGGGCAGCAGGGAGCTATTTGGAGTGGGCATTTTGGGGACACGCTTGGGGCGCACGTCTCTCTTTGCGGCATTGGCAAAGTGTGATGATGATGATGATGATGATGATGACCAAGGGACCACCTACACACTGGCCGGACGGGGTGCTCTGCCACAGCCCACGTCTCCGTTCAAGGTGACCTGGTTTGGATAGGGGATCAACCCGTCCAAGACAAGACCTTCTGCAAGACTACCTATATATAAATGTTACCCCCAGAGTTCTGAGCACAAGCGGCCATGAGGGCGCATCACGCAGCAAAAGCAGCCGTGAGGGTGCATCAAACATCTCGGCGTTGGTGTAAAACCCGGTGGAAAGCTGCTCTTTGGCAGCAGGCTCCTCCCGTGTGAGCCACCCAACTTGGTTGCATTGGCTTGAAGGGGGCTCCAGCCGTGTGACACATCTGCACATCAGCAAGCACACGAGAGCGGGGGGCGCAGTGCTCCCCGGCTGCAGCCATTTGGGGAAGTTTTAGGGTAAGGCATTTGATTTGAGGGAAGCAAGAAGCTCTCTCACACTGCTGAGCTTACAAATCCATTATTAATTCCAAAATCATGCTTTAAAATAGCTCCTATTTTGTTAATCAGCTATTTATCTTTAATTGGTTAATATTTCTCATTGCAATGTGAATGTGGCAATTTTCTTCACTACAGTAAAACAATAAAATTAGTTTATAGGCAAAAAGAAATGTTAAGGGCCTGGTGGCACCACGGCCTCGTTAACAAATCTTTTTTAAGTGGCAGGCTTGTAGTTTGGGTGGAAAGCTAGGGAAATGGCTTGTATGTGTTCAAATGATGGGGAACGGGGCTTGGTGGCAGCTCTTGGCCAAGCCTTGGTCTTCCTCGTGCTGGTGGCCATGGGCAAGCTGGGCCAGCAGGGCAGGTGGCCATGACTGGCAACCTGGTGGCCACCACGGCCAGAAGAGCCCGGGCACCAGGGTGGCTCCACTCTGCAGACCCAGGGCAGGTGCACTAAAAACTCATGGTTTAGTGCATTTTAGTGCACATTAGTGCACTAAAAACTCATGGAAATGCAGCTGGCAAGAAAATTTTTTTACTAGTATTTTGTTTAGTTGTATATTTAAATACATCTATGATGGCACTTCTGTTACCTCCATGGAATATTGCTCCATAATCTGATATTCCCAGTTGAATATTTTAGAGCAAATTTAATTATTACTATTTTTCTGTGATTATATATTAATAATTATATATAATTTATATATAAAAGTCTATAATAATTATATATATATTTTATATATATATAATTACTATTATTCTGTGATTACAAAAAGAATTTAATAAAAATAATAAGAAGAAGGAGATGGAGAAGAAAGAGAAGGGGGTTGAGATAAATCTGAGCATATTCCTGAACAAAACACAATCTTAGGCACTGCTTGACACCTTAAAGAAGAGCTTAAAAGGAGAGGAGACTTTGTCTCCCAAACATATGTTCTGCCTCTGCTCACTTGCTTTACCAGCTCCGGAGCTACCGAGAGCTCCCAGATCTCTTCCCTAGGGATCAGGACACACTCCGGTTTTCAGGAAGAGCCCCCTGAAATCCGTCCGCATTCCTGCAGAGGATCAATGCACCTGAATTCAGCAGGGCGAGTCGTGTCCGAAAGCGGGCATGGAGCCCACGCGGGCACACTGGTGCTCAGCAAAACGCTGCGAGCCCAGGTTTTTCCGCCGCTGTTCGGCAGCACTATTTATCATTTCTGCAGTTGCTGCATTCTGTGCCAGTCACAACGAACTGCCATGCAAGATCTTTGATAATAACTAGCCACTAAGACCTATGAGACTTCATTTATTACGGCATAATATACACATTACCTAACTTGTGTTGGACCATATGGAGAGCTCTCTGCTGAATTCGGCGTAGTTACTGGGGTGAAACAAGGATGAATTTTGTTCCTCATCCTCTTCAATTATGCCATAGATTGGATCGTGCGGCAAGCTCCAGCAGATCATCTGGGCACAGCAATCAGCCCTGAGGAGCACAGCGCTGATTGCGTCCCTGCCAATAAACAGTGTGCTGTGCAAAAACACTGACGGGAGCGCGAGTGGCACCGAGCAGCCCTCATCCCTGCAGCAAGTCAACGGGGCTTAGCGCTCACCTAGAGCTAAGGCCTTTGCTGCAAACGAACAGTCTTTTCCATCTGCCCCTTGATGGAGGGAAAAAAAGGGCTTGGGAATGTTCTGCTCATCCCTGCGCTTCCCAGGAAGGCAGGGATGAGATTGGAGCACGTGTGAAGCAAGGTCAGCCTGCTTGCTATGTGCAAAACTGCGGGGAAGTGGCTGGAAAGCTGAACATGGCAGCGGGGAGCCTGCGCTGGCCGTGCACGTGAGCTCTGTGGTTACCCCGTGTGCATGTGCGAGGACACGCTCCCCCGTGCATGTGTGCACTGCAAGCATGCAGGTGTGCCTGCGTATGTGTGTGCATGCACACGTATATGCATGCATGCATATGTGTCTGCATGCATGCATACACATGTGTGTATGTGAGGGTGTGTATCTATGTATGTATGTGTACATGCACAGACAAATAAGTGATAAGACTTAGAGAATAATTATGGGTATTACAATTTTTATATAGAAAATGTTTTGGCTATTGCAATCCATCATTACCCGATCTGAGGAGTTGGGAAACTCCAGCTTGTCTGGTGCCCATAATTCCCACAAAACTGATGTTTTTAGTGGAGCTGAGATGCCCAGCACCACTCCAATGCGCTCAGCCTTTTCCAGGACTGAGCCTCAGTGGTTCCAGTGCCTACACGCTGGGTGGCACAGTCACTGCTGTGCCTCTCTCTAACTCTGCCCAAAAAATCTGCCTGATAAATAGATTCTCCTTAACTAAAATCCCCTTTTTGGTACATACGGACTAATAGAACATGACATTTATTATTCAAAAGAGGTGGCAAACGAATCAAGATGTTGATTCAATGTGAATAGGCAGAATGTGATCCCCTGCTCCCGTCTCTCCCTCGCAGACATAAATAATAGAACGGTTCCCATTCCCATTCCATTATCACTAATAATGAGTTATGGGCAAAGCGCACCATGTCCCTTGAAAAAGGCAAGATATAGCCATGCTTATGGTTGATTATTAGAGGATAAAATAAAAAGATTGATGCCCCCAAAAAAGTCTAATTAGTGTTAGTCTATTGGAGAGGAAGCTGAGCATGCTGCTCTAGCACTGCCAAATGAAATTAAGGCCCAATTATTGATAAATGAAGAGTGGTTTGTGCTGGAGCCTGGCCTGGAGTCGAGGAAATACATCTGTCATTTGGCCTGCACAGAAGTCATTCATGTGTGACATAGCATCCTGTGCATTTATCATGCATCTGTAGATTTTTGTTTTAATTCAGTTAGCTGTCTAACTAGATTGGGTGCTGGATGCCTCGAATGCGGTCAGAATTTGGACTGACAGATGCAATTCTAGCCTGAAATGGTGTGTGACACGACTAGCTGCCCTGCATATTAATTATTATTGAAACCGTTGTGACCAAAGCCTACCCACTAATGGCCCGGGTTTGTTTGCTGGGTTTGTGGCAGCTCCGTTTAGCGGCAGCCCGTAGCTCCGGGGCAGGCAGGAGGGAGCAGGAGGCGGGCAGCAGCGCTGAGAAACTCCTCGCTATTGCCTCGAAAAACTGGAAATTGAGGTGTTTGAAGTGATGTTGCAAAAATGCCCCGTTTTGCCATTATTATAAACTGCAAATTCTCTCCCTGCGATAAGTGGGGTCAGGGCAGCAGCGTGCACTTTCTGAAAACCTTAAATTGGTAAAATAGTTTATTAATTCTATTTTCAAATGCAAATGGCAAACAAACATTTGTTAAGATGATAAAACCGCCGTGCGGGCGCGGTGGTTCTGACGCCGCTTCAGCGCAGTCATCTGTGAGACTTATTTATCCTGTCGCACTAAAGTTTGATTTAAAGTTCATGTAATTTCATCATCGTATTGTAGGGAGAATTGAAAATAAATGTCACCTTCAAACAGAAAGAGCTAACGGAGTTTTTCAAAAGTTCTGAGAAAATATTATGCAACAATGTGGCCTGCGCCTGGTCAGCCCACCTGTGTCCCCTCTCCTGCCTGCTTCCCTTTACCATTTATTTCCCTGCAACCATGCCCAAAGTCTGGTGTCAAACTCATGTTTTGGTCCTGTTTGCGAAGAGAAAATGAAAATAATGTAAACCTTTTCCAAGAGCATTTCTGTGAATTGTTCTCGTTATTAGAATGAGAACAGCCCAGGATTGTCCGTGGGACTCTCATACTGTCCGCTGCAACCATCTTGCTTAGCTTGAGCACCTAAGTCTTGGGCTCCTGCATCACCCTGTGCATGGCAGCACCAACCCAACGCAGCCACTAGCCCAGCTGTGCTATTAAATTAATTAATTAATTTGCATGCTGTTAATTAATTTGGATGCTCTGAGTTTTCCTGCGCGGGCACTTGTCTCTGTTGGCTCTGTTGACTGACCCATGACGTATAGATCCATACGCTATGTGAACAGCCATGTCCAAAGCAATGCCAGAAGACCTTCCAAGGATCTCAACCTAGGTGCTGATCTACCTGGCGTGTTGAGACACGGGTATTACTCCTTTAAATGCACATTCCTTAGACAGGCCTGATGATACATCTCAAAACTAGGCTCCTCACTGTCACCGGCTCCGGTGCTTAGCTCTTTATGGAGAGCCCAGCAAGAGCTCACCCATGTCTTTTAATACCAAAACATTTTTGGAAATCTGCCCCAATTCTAAGTAGGGCAGAAAATGTCTTATAATCTCAAAGAGCTGTAAATCATTTTTTTTAGACAAGGAGTAAAGTTTCCAAAGGCACCATATGATCCACATGCCTAAGCCCTATTTTAAAAGAGCTGCGACTTGGATGCGGCGCCTTTGTGTTGGAGCTTTCCCAACCTCGCGCGTGGGCTCTCGTTGCCCAGTTCCCTGCGCCCACCTGGGCTGCTCCCGGTATCCAGGAGCATCCAGCAAGGAGCAGGGACACACTTGGATCTGCTCCCACACGCTGCATGGCCAGGACCTGTGCCCTCTGCCTGGCCCTGGTGCTGCTGCCCTGCAAACACCAGGGACATCTTGTCTGGAAACAGCAGGTTCCAGGTGCCTGAATCCTACTTATTGCAGAATTAGGTGCTTAAAATGACAGCGAGGTTGGGGCATTTAGTTGATGAGCTTCTGAAATCCAAAGAATCAAGAGCTAAAACTGAGTAAGGACAAAATGGCATGAGACTGCTCCAACGCCTGTGCTTATCGCGGGGCACACCACTCATGAGCCCTGGGGTTCCTTAGGATTGGTGCTGAAGCACCTTTCATTGCCCTGCAGAATAATCCACTTCATTCCGGGGAAGACTCTTGCAAATGAAATACTAATAGATTTTTTTACCTGAGATTTACAATATTTCAGTCAATATTACAGCCACTGAAAACACACACGCACAAAAAAAAATCATTTCTGGATGTTGCTTTTCCTTTGACTCCTTGTTTTCCTCTAAAACGGAGATTATGTCACTAACTTCTATTTCATGTATACTGTACTGTGCAAACTGAGCAATGCCATGCCTCCAGTATAGGCTAAGTTTCAAATATTAAAAATAACAATGCAATATAATTCCACTTACTCATCCTAACTCACTTTGGGGCCGCCAACAGAAGCCGACTGCCATATGGAGGTTTGTTAGCCACTTCTGTTGGATGATGCAGCGTTTCGGGAGCCGGAGCCGGCGCGTGGGCGGCCGCCCCCGTCGGAGCTGACTCCTCCATCCTCCCCGTGGGCAGCCGTCCCCATTCCTCTCGCCTTGATGGGGCTCTGCAGCTTCTGGAGCCTCCTGCAGACCAGGTCTCCATCCTCAGACCTTGGTCCCGGGCTCGCTGCTCAGGCCTGGTCTTGTCTCCCACCCTAGTTCTAGTCCTGCTGAGAACAACGGTCTTCCACCAGGCTGCCTCTGTGGAAAAGGGTCTCGGTGGAATTTTCAGGCCCTGCCATTCCCAGTCCAAAATCTTCTTTAAGGAGCTTATCCTGTGACCAGAGCGTCCTCCAGCTATGGCTGCAGTACACACAACATGTTCATCGATCAAAAAACATTGTTCTTTTCTTGCGGTTGGTGCAATGACAGGTATTTGTGCACAAGCAACCCAGGACAAATTTTACCCTCACCTTTCCACCCAGTGCAGCACCAGCCTCCTGGTGATGGAGCCTCCACAGTGATGGTGATGACCCTTAATATCAACCTGTCCAAGGAAAGGGGAGTGTTATCACCTATGTTACAGAGGGACAACGACGAAGGGAAGGGACTCGCAGGAGGTCATGCAAGAGCGGAGGAGCAGGGCTGAGAGCACAAGTCCTCCGCAGGGCTCACCACTTGGCATGTTGTAGGGATTAAGGAATAAAGTGACATTTAAAGGTGCAAGATCTGTACAAATGTGAAGCATTCCCTTTCAATCAAGCCCTGATGGCTGCACCATTCATCCATTTCTCCGACATCTGGGTGGTATCAGGACCAATAAATCCTGCTCAGGAATGCTGGAATCTGGTTGAACACCACGGGCGAGCGCAGCTGATCTTCTCGTCACCTTCATGTTGTTCCACCTGCATCGTGACCCTGTAACTTTCATAGAAAAGCATTTTTTGCTGCCAACAACAGTTTTGTGTTTACAAAAGAATATGCAAAATAGCACTAAGTACAGCATGACATTTTCTTCCTCACAAGGAGACAGATTTCACTGTGCTTGCTTTATGCATAACTAGATCCACATTGTGTCACTTGTGCTAAATGGTGGGACGGGATCTGCACGGGGAAGAGTGGCCACTCTCACCAGGCATAGACCTTCCCATCCCACGGAGGGTGACAGAAATGGATGGAACTGCCCTCTTTGAGGTGGAGCATGTGGCAGCACTGCATTTTGGTCACCGCATGCCATGAAGATGTGCTGAGTGCCCCTGCACTGAGCAGGTCCCCAGGTCCCCTGGGCTTATCCAGAAACACGCACAGCACCACAGTGAGAGTGCATGAAACTCACCCCATGGCTGAATCCACCCTTATTCTGGAGAAGAATTAAATGGTCTTGGGTATTAAATAGATGCAGAACTTACTTCTGGAAGTTCTTCTAGAAACCCAACCTTGCAAGATGCTTTGCAAGTTGCTTTTTCATGTCACCTACTAGACATGAAGTTTAATAAATTCATCCTGAGTTTGGTAAAAAGGTTTTCTGAAAAAAAATTGCCAAAACCTGTTGAGGAAGAAGCTGGTTTCCCTCCAAAAGAGAGGGAAGAGAGGAAAAATAGCAGCCATGGAGAGGGAAAGCTGTAGGAGACGAGGCAGCCAAGAAAGAAGGCCACAAGGACGCAGAGGAAGGCAACCAGGCTGCTGTAGCTGCCTGCAAATTGTTGTCTGTTTTCTACTCTATATTTATATAATGCTTATAACGTATTTATAAGTCCATATGCACGGCCTTGCTGTGTTCCCTTATAGTTAGCTGCTTCGCGTGCCGCACATGGAGCTGAGCCTTGTCTCTTCAATTTTCTTTCCAGCTCTAATTGCAGAAACTGGTCAGGTTAATTGGCATAATTAAAATTCACGTGGGATATAAACACTTGGTGGAGAATTTAGTTCCAAAGATGGAGGCGATTGGACCAAAAACGGGTTTCCTGCAGTGACTTGAAAGGCAGGAGGAAGCCAAGCCCAGGCTGCTGAGCGGGGCTGCAGTGTGCTCTGCAACGTGGTGTGGCCATGACCACAAGCACTGCAGCCTGCAGAAATGCCCAAAAAAAGCATTTTGGACAATGTGGGTTCCTAAGTATGTGGCATTAGCAGCAGCAGTTGGTTAGTCCAAGCAGCAACCTGAGTTTTTGCAGTTGGATGGAGAAGACTCATCCAACACATGCACTGAGCTGGAGCCCGTGGGAGGCAGGACAAGGTGGGGGGTCAGTGTGGGGTTTGCATGCACAGCTCTGGCAGCGCAGAGCTGGCTTGGGACCCTCAGGGTGGCATTGGCCAGCAGAGCCCTTGGGTGTTTCGGGTAGCGGATGCTGCTAGAGCAAACCAAGACATTTCTGTGGCCCTGGAGTGTCCCCTCCCAGCCACCACTCACGATGTCAGGGAGAAGAAGAGAGAGACACAAGGCCTCTCTCTGGCCTGGGTACTCCTTGTCTCTGCCATTAGTTGGGGTCTCTGCAGTGCTCAGGAGATCAGGAAAGGGAAACCCCTCCAGCACTTAGCCTCCAGGAAGGGATTTGCACACTGGATCACCCGAACTTTTATTCACTGTCTCGTCCCGGGCAGCTTGGCACAGAGCTGGGCCGCCCCTCCAGAAGAAGACCTCTTTCCTACGTCCTTAAAAAGCTGGATGGTTTGTAAGTACCCAAGGACTGGAGATCTCCACGGGAAGTCCATAGAGTTTGGTCACCAGGTGACCTAGCACTGTTTTATAAACCCCAGATTTTACACTTACAGTGTTTAATTTGTCCTCTTTTGGTGGAAATTTTGTGTGTGTTAAATAAGTGGCTGCCATGGTGTGGTTGACTTGTCCTTCAAAGAGACGTGCTGCTCCGTGTGGAACAAAGAAAGTGAAACGCCTTCTTTTTTAAAAAGGAACATCAATAAAATTCTTAGTTAAAAAAAAAAGAATACAACAACCCACTCATGGAAAATAAAACCAGTAAAGCAGAACTGCACAGACACAACACTTGCTGCAGGGCTGAGACCTTGTAAAGTGAGCCTGTGCCTGGAGTAGAGTTTTACAGTGAGTTTTAAACCACTTTAAAATGTCAAGTTTGGTTTTTGACGTGGTTACGTCTACCCCATAAAAATAAAGTGATTTGAGGACCCTTTGGGGCCTTGGCATCGCTCCCGCTCCCGCTGTATAGGCTTTGCTTCGCATGCCAGTTTAAACTCCTTATGGCCTTTTGTGATGCTACGGGTACTAGGTTAGATCAGCAGCACTCCCGTTCAAAACCTCCATTGATCACATGCACTACCTGGATGGTCGGTGGCTTTTATGTGCAGAGAATAAACGATATACTTGTTTCTAACCATTAAACTATAGGGTTATCGAGGGACTGAATAACTGCCCTTAATATAGCCATTATTTTTGCAGGTACAGCGCTTGGTAACGTTTGGCGTAATTACCTAGTAATCTGGCATTTACTACGTAGCTGCAGAGTGTAATATTTGCACCTTGTAAAATAAAACGGGCATTTAAAAATATTTAATGCTTTCTGGCTTTCCTTTGTGCCGTTGCCTGGGCTGATCGCGCAAGGCAGCGCTGCTGCACGGCTCCCTTTGGGCCAACCCTTGCCATCGGGGCAGGACCTCGTGCCATGCAGGGACATGGTGATGGCTGTGCCCACACTGTGCTCAAATGTGGAGAAACTGGGCTTGTAAGGGAAATCTAAGGTTTAGGGAAAGCTTAGGGGTCAGTTGGGATGTTTTCTTCCCATTTTCCGGTGACCAAAGGAGGAAAACTCAGTAATGGGAAAGATGCAGTGGCCTAATTTATCCAGCAGCATATAGCCGTCCAGCATCCAGCTTCTAGGTGTTCTCTCCCAGCCAAGCAGAGCACGATATCATCCTTAGCACTGCTGTAGTTCAGCATTGCAGGTGTTTATGAACACACCATCTCACGGTGCTTCACTCTGTGGAGGCACCCAGATTTCTCACGCCGGGCTGGGAGGCAGGAGCCTCCTCCGAAGCATCAGCGCTTGCACATACATCGGGTGGCCAATGTCCTGGAGCTCTGCTGTCACAGGCTGCTCTATCTGCTGCCTTTCCAGCGTTCCTTGTTGGAGAACCTTTCTGTTGCATTTCCTTACAGTCTGGAAGGGTTGCCCACCAGTGCATTCATCAGAGCCGATGGAGATTGGGAGAATTTTCATCACTGCTGCCCTTCGCAGCCATCACCTTGTCACTTAGAGCTCGGCGGTGACGCAGGTTTGGGTGGTGCAGGTGTTCAGTTCAAAGTGGGATGGAGTCAGAGGACAATCTTGTCTTGTGAACATCTAAGTGTCCCTAAACACTGGATTTGAGATCTTTCTACCTTTTTGGAAAAAGTTGCAATAGGTTTCCAGTCAACGGAGAGCGCTCACCATCACAGGTCCCAGGTTGGATGTCCCAGTCAACAGAGAGTCCTCATGACCATGTGTTCCAGTTTGGGTGCTGGTGAGCACCGCTGAATCAAGGCTTGTGAGGCTCTGGAGAAAAGGTCCCACTGCTCAAGAGTGCTGGGAAGTGGGAACGAGCCCATGAGCCTGCACAGAGGGTAAAAGCTGCAGCTTCAGCCCCTTGAAAACCCTGGGACAGGTCTGCATGGCATGGCATATTGCAGCCCTCTTTTGGGACCTCTGGGCAAGCCCAAGGAGGAGGTCTGCACCATGTGTGGTGGCAGGGCATCGTCCCCAGCCAGGTGGCAGCACTGGGAAAGGGGAGAGCAGGGATGTGATGCAAAAGGACATCATTCTAGTGTTAAATACTGAGGGGAATTGACACCGTTGTGGAGTAACATCAGATCCCCATCAACCCCAGACTGGTGATGGAGGGGACAGGAAAGATCATTCTGATATTTTCGTCTTCCTTCTCTCTACCTCGGCTGCTGCCTTCCCCACAGGAAGGGAAGGGAAGGGAAGGGAAGGGAAGGGAAGGGAAGGGAAGGGAAGGGAAGGGAAGGGAAGGGAAGGGAAGGGAACGGAGGGCTGGAGCTGGCGGCTGCCTGGGGCAGCTCAGTGGAAGGACTGCTAAACTGTTGAATGCCGTAATGTGTTATGACATAGATCAGCTGTTGTTTTCCAGTCTCAAAGGGAACCTTGTGGAATCTCGTTCCTTTGACTCTATTAAATTATCCACAAATGTTGTCCTTTAAGCACAAACCCAAGGCCCTTTCGACGGAACGTTAAACATGGACTGTTGAACAGCAAAATCTCTTTAAAGCTATTGTTCCTCTAGATATTTGGTTTACCTTTAGTTTTATAACAAAGTAAATTAATAAATGAAGGGTTAGGAGGATTGTTACTATAGCAATCCCCATGGTAACATAAAAAATGCCACAAACACTCATCTTCAGACTATGGCTCCTGTGAGAGCACAAGTCTGAGTCAAACACAGGGACAGCTCCTCATGTCAGTGGGACTAAATTAAACAAAACCTCAGTTGCCCCCCGAATTGCCCCCAAGAAAACTTAATGCACTTGAGCAAAGAGGAATATCTTGAATCTTTGCGGACCATTTAGGAAAAAACAGCTCATTTTCTGTGTGCTCCTGGTGAGCACATTGCTCTAGGAAGTATTTCTGCGGTGGAGGGAGCTCTGAGGCTGCAGCGTGTGCGTTTTGGGGGAAGCGGGCTCTGTTTTGCACAAGTGCCCGTCGTGCGAGCGAGGAGCTCCCGCTCCTCCGCGGCCGCAGAGCGGGATGAGCTTGCGGCTACGGCTCTGCTAGCGGCGGTCGCCCTGCCGCCCCCGAGCAGCGCGGTGCCTGCAGTGGCGCCGGGAGGGACGCGGGGTGCAGGCGGCTGCGGGGCGCCCGGCCGCCTCGCAGCGCAGCGCGGGGAGCCGAGCGGGGCGGCCCCATCGGGAGAGCGGCCCCATCGGGAGAGCAGCCAAGGCCGCCCCGGCTCCGGGAGGAAGGGCCAGGTCCCGCCACGGGAGCAAACATTCCCGGTGCTCCGGCTGCTCCGTGTCCGCGCTTCCCGCCTGCCTTCGCGGTGGGTGCCGCTGGCAGGGCAGCAGCTCCCCGAAAGGGAGGCAAACTTGCAGCAAATGTTTCCTTTCATTCCGCTCTTTGTCAGTTAGTCACTACTCGGCTGAGCTGAACTCCTTACTGTTTTAATTCTCTTTTAGCCCCTTCTACCGCCTTGCAAGGTCCAAGGAGAAAGTGTTTAAGCAGCTGAGCAGTGCAGTGTTTCCGCTGAAGAACTTCTGTTCTTTGGGTGGCATTTGTAACCCGAGTGCTTGTGACAGCAATGAACCAAAGCGCAGAAACTCCAAAAACATGCATTTTTCACCAAAGTAGTGGTTTGACTGGGTCCAAGGGCAGGATCAGTCCCCAGGAGCAGAGGCCAAACACTGGGGATAAAACACAGGATTTCCACTTACTGCACTGATAAATTACTTTAGTGCCACGCTGCTGGCATCCTGCAGCGTGCTGCTGCGTGGCAGAGGGGAGATGCTGCCACTAGCATTTAATGGCAATAGGGAACCGGGAGCAAAGGGAAGGAAAGGAGCCCCCGTGATGGAGCTGCAAGGGTCCAGGCTGGATAAGAGCCCGCGCTCTGCGTCTCCGCATCCGTTCGGGGATGGATCTGGATGCTTGTCAGGGCTGACAATTAGGCCATACAGTTAATATTTTTACAGCTGTTTTATTAATAACACATACAGAGCATCCAGCCAGGATTTGTTGGAGACACCTCAGGAAAATGAATGATGTAAATAACAGATGGGTGCAGAATAGTCTTACAAACAGGCGCAAAGATATTCCCATCTTGTTTAGGAAGAATTTCAATAGACAGATTGTGGATAAACAAGCGCAGGGCTCCCGCACTCCCAGGTCCCGCAGTCAGGAGAGCCCAGCGCCCTTGCAGGTCGCTGGGACAGCCTTGTCCCCCTGCACACTGGTTTTACCTGGAGAATCCCTTCAGAGCTTTGCACATATGAGCAAGGAGCAGGGAGGGAATGGCTGATGCAGTCGTGGAGCTCCTGAGGTGGTGGAGCTCCATAGGATGGTGGAGACAGGGCACAGCCATCTCTAGAGTCCATTGGAAAAAAAAAATCCAAAGGTAAAATAGATGCCTCAATAGCTTCCTTTAGAATCACTATAAACAAGCTTCAAGACGTTTAGAAATATCCCTAAAAGATCAGGATTGGAAGAAAAAAAGGTAAAGCATCCCTCCAATGCACAGGTTTTCCATGCATCACAGCCCCTCGCATCATTGCCCATAGCAGCTGGGGAAGAAAGCAGTGTTGAACATGAACAGCTTTCCCCTATACATATACACGTGTATGTGTATAAGTAGGGGCTTGTGCCGCAGAGCAGAGGTGGCCGTGCTGGCAAAGCACACGCCAGGGATGGAGCCAGCCCCGAGGCAGCAGGATCCAGTTTTCCAGCACAAAGCGTGCGCTTGCTGGCGGGCACGGGCTAATCCCGGCTCCTGCAAGCAAAGGCCTTAAGCTCACGCTTGCTGTTGAGCACACACGTAAGTGCTCTGCCGAGCCGTGGCTTTGATTAGTGTCTTTCTTGGGGCAAACAGCTGGCAAATACAGTGTGTACAAGAGGAGACGATAAACATCGCCAGCGTACAACACACTGATGCTTTGTGCATAAATGGTAAAACAGGATCATTTGGCACCGGCACCCGGTGAATCATGCGGATTTGCAGTTGGATTTGTACGCTGGGATTTTCTTGGGAGCTTTGCAGGCAGAGCCGATGGTTAACAGCTGTGATTGATTCCTGCTGCCGGAGCCCGGGTTATCCGGTCGCTCCCGGGAGCGCGGAGCAGCCGTGGCCTTCGCGTGACTCCTTCCACCTTGCGGCTTCCCAGCCCTTCTCTTGCAAAAGGCTCTCCTGGCTCCCCCGCACATCAAGCGGGTGCGTGGAAAGTGGCTATTGCAGAGCACACGCACAGGGGTCTCCACAGGCTCTTCAGGGGCTCTTCCAAGGCTTTGGAGAGGGAAAGTTGGGCTACGCTGGCTTTGCAATGCTCCTCACCCTGCCCGTGTGCTCCTCCGTGAAGGCAGACGTGCAGTCATAGTCATACTGGGACCCTGTGTCAGTAAAAGCAGTGAGCAGAGAGGTATTGATAATGCAACTGTTTGGTCCCACCTATGGAGCCCGTTTTTGCATGTCACCTTTTTGCTATAGAAAAAATATGGTCGGTCTTCAGCACAAGAATGAGGAATAGAAAATGCTACAAAATAAGGGGGGTGAACCAAATGGGAAGATGCTCCTGGAGCCCTCAAGTCCAGTCACCAGGACGTCTTGCAAGTCGTATTAGGCCATAAAGCCCATCAGGAGTCACCTTGTGAGTAGACAGGCTGGTTCCCCTACTGCTCTCTGCAGAACGTCACTGCATGGACGCAGGCAGAGCAAAGCAGAGCCTCTTTCTCCAAGGTTTTCCCTGGGGATTGCGTGAGCATTCCTTCTTTTGTGTCCCATCAGAGGATTCTTCCCCTGTGGGTTTACACGAGTGATTGGGGCTCACACCTTGCTGGTAGATACTGACAGCAAGGAGTTGGCACTGGGTTGAATATTGACCCTTGCATTGCTCCAAAGACCGGTGTGGGTAACTCCTTGAGGGAGCCGTGCAGCCCCAAGGAGAAGAGCCGCAGGGCCAGACCTCCCAGGGCTGCTCCCATAGGGAAGCAGAAATCCAGTGTCCGCCTCCCATTTCCATGAGCAGAGGAGCGAGTAATGACGGATCTGATCAGCCCAAGTTCCAGCTCTTTTGCTCTCATCTCAGTTCAACCCATAGACGCTTCCTTCTGCTGCACTTAACTAAATGCACAGATCCTGTGCCATGGGTAGCACCAGTGTCACCGACAGGGACATCAGGATGGGGGCCACCCCGGCAGGACACGTGGACGTTTGTGCATTAAGCATCCCCTCCAACACAGACCTAGCAGAGAAACCTTGCTCTGGATAGCTACAGTGTCATCAGAAGATGGAAAAATGCTAAAAATGAATGTATTTGGGCGTCCTGCAAACCCAACTGTGATAAACAGACACACAGGGAACCTCGCTGGGGACACCAGCAATCCTGGAGCAGCCGTGGGACTATCAGGAATATCGGTGCCTTGAAACCCCCCCTTCCCCAGGGCTGTGTGAGAGCAGCTTTAGACCAAACTTTTCCTTTTAACCAACCCCTTTCACGTGCCCATTAAATAGGAGCACAAAAGTGGGTGCTGGAGAGGCCGCGCATCCTGGTTCCTCCTTGCTCAGACTAGAGCTTCTACCAAAAACTCCTGCACACCACTCTGGCTCTTGTGGCCTACCAAGGCGTAGCAGGCCAGCCGCCGCCAAAGGATACATTTAATTGCAAATGCTCTCAGATTTAGAGCACGGATGTGTTTTTGCAGTTTGCATAGCAGCTCGGTTGTGATTCGAGGCTAATCCCTGTGGTGGCCCCAGAAGGAAATTCCTGCTTCTGCAGCACGGCGAATGGCATCCACACTGCTTAAGCCACAGCTTACCCCGGTCTCCACGAACCCCTTCCTCACATGAAGATTTAGGATTCTCTCTTATAATCCTATTGCTTTTTAGGATCAGCCCAGTATTCGTTGGCTGTATAAGCAAAATTTTTCTAACTTTAAAAAATACTGATACAGGCATCCCAAACTTGTCCCGAGCCCCTTGCCCAGCACAGCAGACCAAGACAGAGCCAGGGGGTTGACTGCAAGGCGGCACTTGCTCTATTATACCAGGATAATCAGGCATTTTGGTGAAGATAGTTAAAGGATAAGAAGTAGAGGCAGGTAGTCTACTGCGCTTAGCTTACCGATGTGCAAAGCTCTACAGTACAGACGTCTTAACGCATAAATTTAACAATTATTATTGTGTTGCCCTTTTCCAAGAAAGGGTAAAGGAGATTTGTAGGAGCACTTAACACATGTAAATCCCCACCTCTTTAAACCAAAGCAGTGTGTTAAATGGTCCATAAATATCATAAGTATTCTGTCCTTTTAGAAATCATACCTTTTTTTCCCTTCCTTTCAGTGCAATTAAACTCGTGCCTTATTATAACACAACTCTTGGGAACCAGACATTTCAAAAACTCTAAGCAGGTGTTTATTGAGAAAGACGGTGATCTTCGCTGGGTTGAGCATCAGTAGAAGTCAAAGACAAAAGGCAGCCCTGAACCATGATTTGGCAGTTGTTTCACCCAAAACAAGACCAAATCACATTCATGGGCCCCATTCACCTGCAACCCAGAGCCCAGGTACTCACCTGGGCCTTCTGCCTCTTCTTGGGGCAACAAGGGCATGGAAAAGCATAAAGTTTGCAATGAGTTTGTGCTCAATGAAATAGTCACTGCATTAATATGAATCCAGTGGTGTCCTGACCAACCTTGTGGGACATTTTCCTAGCTGGCCCTTGCAGAACACCCTCAACAAGTTTCTTATGATGTGAAGGTGCCCAAAGTGCAATTCCTCTGTTACGATTACTGCACAAAGCCCTAGTTGTAAGCTAATGAGGGTGGGCAGGACTGAAAGCGCTGTGTTCTGGGGGTGAACCCCCCTCCCTGGCCTGCTCCTTTTATGATTCCCGTCGTAACTCCGTGGTGTTGCATCACTGCCAACTTAACGACACTCCCACCAGCACGACGAACAAGGGAAAACGAAAATCATGTTTGGCACTTTTAATCAGATAATTATTTTTTAAGAAACTAGCAGGAATGTTAACTACATTTTTTCCACTTTTTTCCCCATCTGTTCCAACTGACGTGCAAGACTGGTGCTCTAATAACGCGGCAGATCTCACACGCGAGCCCCGTAATGAACATAGCAGGATTATTCCTGCACAAAGATATATACGGGATACCTGTTCGCAGGACATCTGGCTGCAACATGTGCCTCGTTACGGTGCACCTGTAAATCCAGGGTCAACTTCCAAAGCAATAAGGGCGAAACCAAGACGTGGGGCGAGCGGGGCTATTAGGGGCCCCAGGTGCTGGGTGTGCAGGACGAGGTCCTGCCTTAATTGCAGAGGTCCCGGGCGGCAGCAGGACCGGTGCTAATCCCTGCCTGAGCAGCCACGTGAGATATATGGAAGGCATTTGCTCGTCAGCCTCCAAACGTGCTTTATCCGAACGGTGCTTGGGCAATATAATGAACCTCATGTAATTCAGTAACATTAACTCCGCTCGTACGGGCTGCGTGTTGCATAAACCAGCTCGAATGTTTGGTTAAGGTTCAAAGCCAGCCCAAATACTTTTCCTTCTGGAAGAACAACGGACTTGCTTTCTTCCCTTTGGCACGCTCCCCTCTTGGACGAGGCACATAAATACATAACGCAATCAAGTGTCCCGGAGAGGCGAGGCTCTTTGCAGGACTTTCTCACAGCTTTCCCGATGCAAGCGGAGAGCGCCGGGCGAAAAGTCAAGGGAAAAAGGTCATCGACACCAGCGGGCAACAGTGTTCCCAGCAAGCCCAAATGGAGCGTGTTCATGGGGCCTCGGGATACACCGGAGGGAAAGCAGGAGTGCTGGAGCCAGGAGCAGCTACCACAGGCATTTGTAAGAATGTTATCTGAAAGGCAGATTATCAGCGGTATGAGGATGTTAACGATGCAGTCATATCTCCCGGGGACTTTGCAGCTCCCTCTGAAAGCTTCCTCTGTTTTCCCCAGCCAGAAATTATAGCAGAGATAAGAAGGTTGGTTGTTTTTACTGACCAGCTGAATGAAATACTCTAGTCTTTTTTTTTTTTTTTTTTTTTTAAGAACACTTTTTCTTGAAAATCATTTTCTTTGCTGTTTTTTCCCCTTTCCTCTACATTCATGCTCAAAATGAACAGATAGACCGTGGTGCCCAGGCAGTTTTGAATGTCCCACCTTGCCTCTACCTCAAGTCGCAATCTAGCACAGCTCGTGCAACACAACCTGGCCAAGAGCCACGGGTCCTTCCATCTCTCAGACCCATCCACCTGCAAACCTGGCCCAGGAGCCTCAGATCAGTGCCTGAAATTGCTGCTCTCCATAAACTTTCCAAATTTGCCTCTTCTCCAGCAAAGGAAGCAAGTGCAGCAAACTGGACTTGGAAGGAGGAACATCTCCTGTTTAAGTTTGCAGTTGCTATAGTGATTGATTAAATTAAAAAAGAAAAAAAAACTTGTAAATTCAAAATCCTAATTGTACTGACAACAATCTAAATGTGGTTAGAACAGTGAGTCACACTCCAGATTATGTGTCTCAAATAAGGTTTTAATTTAAATTTAACAAGGCAATTATTGTACAGTATGTTAATTCAGTATCATTTGATTAACAAAAACGTGTTGCTTGAGTTTTAACACCTATGGTACTTAGTTAGATCTATATCTATTACATGGTTAAACCTCTCTGGTATACTTGGTGCTAATAATTAACATACAATAAGCATTGCATAAAAATGTACCTTGCCAGGTTGGTTAAGACAGGCACATTTTGTGGCAGCTGATTATTAGAAGCAAAGACTGCATACAGAGGGCAGAGAACCACATAGAAAAACATAATTATAGGTGTTACATGTGTTTATATATATATATTTCCCTCTGTATTTGTTCAATATGTAATAAAAATCCTAAACATTTAAATCGTATGCAAAGCTAAGGTGTTGTATTCAGGACAGCTAAGCTGAAGTGCGCCCAGATTTTCATTTCTAAGTGTTTCTTCTGATGTCCATCAGCAGGTGCAGCAGTTTGCACGGGAGGGGAATGTGTTACCGTCACAGCCCGTCGCTTGGTTGTCCAGCCTGCCAAAAATCCCAGACACCATGAAGAGGAAAGGGAGCCCCATGTGTTCAGCCCCTTTGGAAAGCCAACTGCTGAGAAGACCGGCTTTACCAGGCTTGGGGGCGAGCAAATAAATCTCCATCGAGTCATAAAAGGACCCTCTGAGACCCCAGGCAGAAAGAGCTGTGCAGCTCCCATTAGATGTTGGTTTTTTTCCAGAAACCATCAGCAGTGGGACATCACAGACAACTCATTTCACTGTTTCATGCTCACCATTGCCATAGCCACCCCTGGTGCATAGATATGGAGTATTGGTGGCCTCCTCCCTCTCTACAGAACCTGTCATGCTCTGCAGAAGGAAACCAGGCTGGTTTGAGATCATCTGCCCTTGGCCAACCTGTGTTGGGTGCCATCAGCTCCTGAGGTCAACCTCTCTTCACCGCTAATGCAATGACAGACACAATATTTTCTTTTTCTTAGGGTTACAGCTCATAGCTGCTCCTCTTTGTCCAAAAAGGTGACCGCCAACAGCTCGGTGGCTGCTGTGGCCAGGTCAAAGCACTCAAGGAAGGAGTTCAGCAGCTCCAGCCAGGTTGGACACACAAGTCTCCACACAGAGCTCTTACATTTTGCCACTGGTAGTGATTTTGCCACTTCACTTAAGCTTTATCTCTGAAGATGGCTGAAAAAAAGGCTGATAAGCACATCAGCTTTCTCAGCATCATATCAACAGTTTTCCCCTCACTGAGCAGCAGACCAGGAAGCTTTCTTTGATCTTTCACTATGAATGCCCTTACAGAATAACTCCTTGTTCACCCTGATGTCTCTAGGTGGTTGCCTCTCATGACTTTCTCTTATATTCCTCCTCAGCTTATGTCTCACATAGCTTTTCTCCTCCATTTCCAGCCAACAGAGAGCTCTAACACTGATCCCATGCTTTACACAAGACTGCAGACAGACGCATTTCTTCATGGACCTCCTGTGATGTGACGGGCCATCAGATATGGGACAAAAATCCAGCAAAGGTGGCTCAAGCAGGTGAGGTGAGGGTAAAATGGGTTGGCAGAAGAGGTTTTGAACAGGCTTGAAATTTTGATTGAACAACCACAGTCCTAAACGTTGTGGTAATACACAGGGCATGAAGATCAGTGTGTTTGTGGAAATAGAGGGGAGATAGCCAGTGTCAGGACTGCAGGGGTAGTCTGTAAAGAAGGTAATAAGGAATAAGGGCAGGTCAGCAGCAGGGTGTGATTAATCAGGCAGAGATATATATTCTTTTATTTTCTGTTTGAGGTTTGCTTTGGGTTGTTGCCATAGGCACCATGCAGAGCTCCACCATCGGCTTTGCCCTGGCTCCTGCACTGGGATGAGGAGACCTGCAGGGGCTGAAGGGAGGCCTGATTCCCAAAGTTTCCTGGCTGTTGTGCAGCTGTGCAGGAGTCACCCTGTCTTGGTTTGTTTTCTGGTAAAATAACAGTCTAGATGTGCAGTGCCTTTTCCAGGAACTCAGTTTAAGGGGAAAACGCAGGCGTTGAGAGCAGCCAAGCTCTCATTTACCTGCTCCCTGACCCCTAGGCTGGCCCCAGACCCGGTGATGAGCCAGCTCCTGCAGCCTGGGAAGCAGCAGCGATTGGTAGAGATCACTGATTTTCCCACTGATTTCGCTCAATGCCCACTCCTTCCCATGCCTTTCATTGCAAACTTTTGAGGACTAAATTCTGCATCAGGCTGAAAAAGAGAAAACAAAGTACTGGGGAGGCATAACCAAAGTATCCCTTTTAGCACTAGGTCCAGTCCTGCAAAGATGACCGCACGACATCCTTGTTTTATTCATTTTCACATCTAATCCCATAAAAGCTTCTGTTTCTCAGTAGCGGAACTTGCCAAGGAATGCGAGGCCCTCTTCCAGAAATTAGGTCAATACACAGAATCCTGATAATGAGTCGCTGGTGACTCAGCTCCGAGACTTGGCGGGAGCAGGAGGAAGTTTTCCGAACTGGCTCTGGTCCTTCCTCTCCGTATGGTCCCCGAGGGTCGTCACGACCAGCTGTGCTCTTGCCTCAGACTGCAACTGGAGGGTTCTCTTCTCCCGTGAACTGTTTAGCACGTATGGGAAAGGGCATGAGAAGATGAGGAGAGGCCATCAGCACGTAGGTGTCACCCGTGTCCACGTCTTCCTGACTCGTACATGCACAAAGCTGCCTCGGGGACTTGCACCAAAGTGGAAAATCGGGCTGCTCCTCCACAAAACCTCAAGGGAGCAGTTTCGGGAGAGCAGCAAAGCTAAGAGCAGGGCAGAAAAGCCCAGGTGGGAAGGGACCTCTGCAGATGACCTGGTTCTACCTCTGCAGAGAGCAGCCCTTGGCTTCAGGTGGATATCAACGTGCAATAACTCACCTTAAGTATATGATGGAACCTCCTACTTCTTCACGGGAAAGAAGAGGAAAAAAAGAACAAAAAAGGATGAACTATATTTAAAACATTAATTGATTTTAAGCAATTTTTCATAGATATTTATTCACCAATATGCTGCACTTCCTTTTAAGTTCAGACCCGCAAGCATCCCATAAATACAGCTGATTGCTAAATTATAGTGTTTTCATGCTCAAGTTTCCACACTGGGTGCTTTGGGGTCTTACACGGGACTACCCTCATTCTAGAAAGATGCAAGATATCTAAAAACGTGTTACTGGTAATGGCTTACAGCACCAGTGTTGAGTGCTAAAGTTGTTTTCCTATGAATATAGATTACATTTTTTTACATAGCAAGTAAACAGATGCATAAAGATGCATTATTTCATAAGCATAAAAAAACCTGCTGCAAGTATAGTGCTTTTAATTTGTTTTTATGATTACTTGTAATTAATTAGCATCAAAAGTAAATTATCAACATAGCTAAAAACTGAAATTGTACCAGCAAATGCAGGAGTGATTTCACTGGTTTATACTGAGGTGGAAAAAAGAAATTATCCTTTTTTTTTCTAACTATGCTTAAATTAAAGTGTCAAAAGCTAGTGGCAGCACAGCCTAAAAATGTACAAAAAGAGAAATAATATTCTATAATTACAAGCTGTGCAGAGAGCATGCCATGCACATAAATATTTAAGGCAGTCCTAACAAGTTTGGCTTATTATTAAAGTTGGGTTTCAAAAAGAGTTTTTAGAAATCATGTTTACACTTTATGGAGCAATTTATGAGGTCACTGTTCATGCACCTCATCAAAAACTTCAGCCTTCAACTGAAAGCCATAAAATGGAGGCATTTTGACAGGATCTGGAGACTTTTAACAAGTTCTTGCTGCTGCCGAGATGGACGGCAGAGCTTGCTGCTTTGGTCAACCTAAAACAAATCTGCAGGTTCCAAAAAAAAAAGAAAAAAGTGATCTTGCTGACCCCCATCCATTTCGCTTGACATTTACTGCCGTGTCCTGCTTTGCTGGCCAATGGTTTAGGCAGCCTCCTGGAGAAGGGACCGGCCCAGGAGGAAGGCGGCTCCGGCACGGGCAAGATCTGACCAGAGGAGCATCCTGTGCATTCATCCTGCCCATCCATCCTGCCCATCCATCCTGCTCATCCATCCTGTCCATCCATCCTGTCCATCTGTCCTTCCCATCCATCCTGCCCATCCATCCTGTCCATCCGTCCTGTCCATCCATCCTGTCCATCTGTCCTTCCCATCCATCCTGCACATCCATCCTGTCCATCCATCCTGCCCATCCATCCTGTCCATCTGTCCTTCCCATCCATCCTGCACATCCATCCTGTCCATCCGTCCTGCCCATCCATCCAGGCCATCCATGCTTTGGAACAGAGCTCCAGTGAGGAAAAAAATGACATTACCTGTAAAAAAAAAAAAAAATACCATTTTGCTACTGTGTCTCCTCGACCTCACTGAAGGAATGGAGCAGGTTCTGCATAAGGAAACCCAATTAATGAAATCACAATCAAAGCAGCTCTGTGTAAAGTAAATTAGGCCGGAAGAAGATGGTCCAGTAGCAGGTGACGGGGGAGTCAGGAATTTTGCTCTATGGACATTCAGGAGATTCCCTGATTTCCCTGGCTCTGCGGAAGCTAATCCAGCTAAAGCCACGTTGCGTGTGCTGCAGGACTACTAGGCTCGGACGCCGATTACCATCCCCAAACAAGGACTTACACGGTGGCTGCCTGAGGTGCCCTCCTCCAGGAAAACCACCCCAGTGCTGCCGGTTTTCCAGCTTTTCCGCTTGCTCCGCCATGCGCGGGGGCCGGAGCATCCTCGAGGCAGTCCTCACCACACACCTGGCTCTGCTTGCACAGGGCTGGCCAGCGTGGCGCTGATGCCTTTAGACACCGAAACCCCCGCAATATCACCCGTTTCTGCATGGCAGTTCAAATCCCGGTTATTCCTCCCCTGGTCTGTCCCAGCTTCTCTCCCGAGCTGCCCAGACATGCATGTTAAGCCAGGTGCTTCTACAGCTCTTGGGAAAACAGGCTCCTCCACCAAAGGTTTCTCTGGAAACTCAACCTTAAAAAAATCCCCAATATATAGAAACTGTATTAAAAAAATACGTAAAATGTATAAGTATACTTAATGAAGACAGGCAGACCATCCCGGCTCCAGGGTGCAGGCTCCAGAGGGAGGTGATCTTCTCGATCTTCCAGAACCCTCCTCTGGGGAAGGAGTGGGAAGCAAAAGCAGCTCTGGGAGGTGCAGCCCCAGCACTAGTCGCGTTGGTGGCCGTGTCTCCTGTATTTACCACCCTGGAATCACTCTCCAAGCCTCTGGAGCCACTAACCCTTTCTCACAGCAGAGGAGTGCCTGATAAGCTCTTTTTAAACACCACTTTTACTCTTAAATGCCAAATCTAGAGCTCCACGCACTGCCTCATTAGTTATTAATGAAGCAACATATTTGTTCAAAATTTATGATTGTTGATTTGCTCCCATCATTGTATGAAATATTAACACGGCGTTTGTACTTGCAACCATTTTGCAGACATTAGACTGCGGATTTGCATATTCATGAGTGCTCATAAATGTTTAAGGAGACAGCACAGAAAGCATGTGAGCTGTCAGCGAGCCAGTAAAAAGGCATATTTACAGTGTTAATAAGTATTTGAGTTTATAGGACAAAGCAGCGAGTGCGGATGGCGGCGGGTCCGGGTGGTGCCTGTTGCAGCGAGCCCCGGGCTGCTGCGCGGAGGCGCCTGCTGCAGCTGCGGCTCCTCCGTGCAGTAATTCAGGCTGCATGGAGCAGCAGGGCAGCGCTGCCCGGCATGGAGCAGCCTGCTGCACAGAGCAGCCTCGCTGCATGTTGCAGCCTTGCTGCATGGAGCATCCTCACTGCATGGAGCATCCTCACTGCATGGAGCAGCCTCGTTGCACCGAGCATCCTTGCTGCATGCAGCATCCTTGCTGCATGGAGCAGCCTCGCTGCATGGAGCATCCTCGTTGCACCGAGCATCCTTGCTGCATGCAGCATCCTTGCTGCATGGAGCAGCCTTGTTGCATGGAGCAGCCTTGCTGCATGGAGCATCCTTGCTGCACGGAGCATCCTCACTGCATGGAGCAGCCTTGCTGCATGGAGCAGCCTCACTGCATGGAGCCTCCTTGCTGCATGGAGCATCATCATTGCACCAAGTATCCTCGCTGCATGGAGCAACCTTGATGCATGGAGCAGCCTTGCTGCATGGAGCATCCTTGCTGCATGGAGCATCCTCGTTGCACTGAGCATCCTTGCTGCACTGAGCATCCTTGCTGCACGGAGCATCCTTGCTGCATGGAGCATCCTTGCTGCACGGAGCATCCTCGATGCACCAAGCATCCTTACTGCATGAAGCATCCTTGCTGCACGGAGCATCCTGCCACCATCTGCAGCCCCGTGCACAGGGAGCAAGGGCCTCTGGGGAGCTCGGTGGGGCTGGGGGCATCTCTGCATGTCAGAGCTCTTTATGTGCACTGATATGTGTAAGTTTGTGCCCCTTTGCTCGCTGCTGCTGGAACCACAGTCCGTACAGGACGTGCGTGCACTTTGTATGCCTTGCACCTTCCTGCAGCAAGAAACATCCTCATTCCTGGGACAGCAAAAACTGAAAGCGGTGCAGAATAGCCTTGTTCAGCAAAAAGAAGTGGTTTAGATGTGTGAGGTGTTTTCTATGGGCAACAACACGCTGGCTGGGCTCTGATCCCGGGCTGAAGGTGCCTGTAAAATGCCAAGCGGAGCCCCACGCACCGGGAGGCAGGAGCGGCCCCTTGGCCGCACTAACAAGGACGATGCTCGGGAAGAAGGAGCCCAGCGGAGCCGGGGTCCTGCCTCTGCAAACGAGACACAGATTAATTGGTGCTCGCAGCAGCTGGTCCCGGCGGCGCGGGGTCCCCGGTGCTGCCCGCGTGCCCCCGTGTCACTGCGGCTGGCAAACAAATCCCCGAGGCGCGCGGGAGCTGCGGGCCCGGCCAGCGACGGGCGGCTAGTGCGGCACGGGCCTTGGAAACTGAGGCAGCCGCCTGTTTTGCTATCGGCTATTGGATAGTTATTGCTATCAGGGGAAAAGAGGCATTATTTACAGTAGCTGTATTTATAACAATAATAGCCAAATTAGTTTTATTAAATAATAATTTTACGTTTATTAACTTTTTAAAGCGGGGCAGTGATTCATTGGCAGGACAATAAAACTTCCTTTTCTGCTTACCGTATTTTTTCCCCCTCTGCGGGGCATAAATCACATTTTGTGTGAAGCGTGCAGCCTTACTCTGAGCTACCCATGCTTTAATAGCGCAGCCAAGTCAGTTATTTTAATCTCTGGTACTTTATAATAAATGCTTTTTATTGATTTTTATTGTACACTGCCACGAATTGAATAAACTACGCGAGCAGCTGAGAGGAAAAGGCTGAAGGAGAAGCCGCGCTCAGCATGTTTCGGAGGCGCGGGAAACGCGCTGCTTAGCACTTTCTTTGGCGAGCAGCTCCCGCGGAGCCCGAGAAAAGGAACGGGCAGGATGTGCTCGCTATTCTCCCCTCTTAAACACCCGGGACCGGGAGGACTCTTCAAGAAGAATGAAAATACGATGCAGCCCAGGAGTATTTATTTTAAAATCTAACTTTAAAAATGAATGAAAACCAAATGGCCAGTGTTTGCTTTAGGTTTCTCCCTGTCCCCTGTCTTCTGCTGCATCATCTCTTTCTGCATCGTCTTCCAAAGGGAGATGGGAAGCCCAGGATGCCGGGAGTGCGGTAGGGGTAGCCACACTGGTAGCCATACTGGTAGCCACACTGGTAGCCACAGGTCCAAGATGATGCGAGCGGCAGCTGCCTTGTTTACAGGCCCTGTCCTTGTCCCCTGGGAAGCTGGGATGCAGTGTGGACATCTCAGGGCCAGCACACACAGTGTTGTGGCTACCAGCAGTTTCCACAGAGGAATAGTGACAAGGGGATGTTTCCAGGGGGTTTAGGTGGAAGAAGGTGTTTGGAAGGCCCCGGGAATACCTTTGGGAGCACATTTGGCCACGTCAGCCTTCCTGCAAACTCTCCTTGGTTCTGCCTGGGAAAGGGCAGGCAAGGTGCCCGCCCAGGGCCCGAGGGCTTGCCGAGACCCGCATAAATCGCCAATAACAGCTTCTTTAGCCCCGTTTCTTCACCTGGCCAAGAGCAGACCCTCCGGCCAGCAGAAGAGCGATGCTGGGCTCCTCTCTCCCCGCAGGGCCTCTCTGCAGATGACCCGCAGAAGCGATTTAGCACCAAGCTGCTGGAGCTCCCACCTTCCTCTGTGCTCCTCAGGCAGAGAGCAGCTCATTTCTTTGGGGTGTTATAACTCCGACCTGCTCCATTAAGTAGCAAACAAAGTACAGCTGGAGATAGCAAGCTCAGCTGGGCTCCTAGCTTCCACATAACCTGCTTGATTGGGAACAACGCGGTGCCCTTGTCACAGAGCTCCGGCGGCACTCTCAAAGGAGGGGTATCCATTGATTTCTGCATAATATGGATTCACACTGCCTTTCCACAACAGTGTGCTTCACACCCTAAAATAACCTGGCAAAAAAACATTATTTTTCCTGCTGGTTTAACTGTAAAATGTGTTACTACTCTAGGTAATGTGCTGCTTATTACACAATTACCTGAAGTGCTTTACAATGCATTAATTGCTGCTTGATTTAAACATTTCCCATTTAGTAACCAAGCTATATCATTGTGACAAATTACAAGTCAATAATCTGGTTACCGAGAGGAGGCGATGAAGAAGCTGGAGCCTGCTTCATTAAGGGAACCAGACCATTGCTAAGTGAAATGCCACGCTGCTGCTGTCACCAATACTGTGCTGCATGTGCACGGATTCCCGTCGCAAAGAGGCGAACGGGAAAGCAGAAGGTATGACCGGCCCTCCTATAGGCTGCGTTTGGCACTCGAAATAATAATCCTGAAGGCTTAACAGTGGATTAATCCAGGGAAAGGCTTGTGTCCTCATCAGGGCTTAGCCCAGATTGCGGAGCAGGTGAGTTGTGCATGGTGAGGGTCAGCACCCCTGGCCAATGGCCCTGCACTAGCCCCACTCGTGCACCCCATGGATTCTGCTTTCCGTGTGAAAGCAGCATGGATAAGGAAGCTGCAAGGTAGGTTCCTCCTGCATAAAGAGCAGGTCGCTTGCTTGGGACATTGCGGGTTTGCTGAAGGGGAAAAGGGAAGGGGAGCATGTCCTGACCAAGGACCGTCCAGTTCCTCCCGCACGCAGGAACGGTCGGGATGCTCACACACCCGTGCAGACAAGTGTGGTGGGCAGGGCCCCGGTATGGCCACAAGTGCATGTTTCTTACCATGCACTTACAGGATTTCAGATGGGAATATACTGCATCATTCCAGTTTCCTTCCTTCCTTCCTTCCTTTCTTCCTTCCTTCCTTCCTTCCTTCCTTCCTTCCTTCCTTCCTTCCTTCCTTCCTGCAAGCACAGAAATATTGTTTTAAGAGCACTAATGTGGCAAAAATTAACATGAGTGATTTTTATGGAGGCCTGATAAATAAAACTCAAGTGCACAAATAAATAAAACGTCCACATAAAAAACAATCCAGAGTGCAAAGGGCAAGAAAGGAGACATTGAAAACTGGAGCACAAAGATGAATGAGGAGAGCTGTAGTGAAGGATAGCACATGGGGAATGTGGATTTGACAAGGGATGCGGGACTGATCATGAAGGGCGTGAGGAGGAGGAGGAGGAGGAAGCCAGCGGGCCTGAGGACAGAAGAAGAAACACAGATATCTTCAAATACTGCTGCTCTCCTAGGAGGCAGCTGGGCTTTGGTTGGGTGACAAGCGTCCTGGAAAGCATGGGAGGGCAATCAGCCTGTCTATGAATGTTTGGTGCCACATACATGGCAAGCTTTTGGAGAGAAAAGGGTGGGAATAAATCACCAGGGATGGCCCAGCAAAGTCAACCATCGAGCTGACTTAAATGATGATGGATGATGCTACGGGCTGGAAGAAGACGGTCTTGCCGTTAATCCAGGGGGCTGGGGCTCGGGAGACTTGGGCTCTGCCTTTGCCTGGCAGATGGACCTGGTGAATGTCTCCAGGCAAGTCATTTAGGGGTAATTTGTCACCATGAAAGCATAAATCATCGTATAGATTATTATAGTATTATTTATGCGATAAATATCTATAGAATTGAAACTGCTCATTCTGTATTCTGTACTTACAAGCGTGATTTGTACATTTAAGCAGGTACTTCTGTATATAACCTACAATTCAATTGCAGAAATATCCAACATCCTGCGTAGCAACAACACGGGTTAAGCTCTATTCTTTGTTGTTTGCCCTGCCTCGAAAAGGGCAGTGTCTGACTCTTCACAAGGCCATTTCCAGACCAAGTCTAGTACTTGCAAAACAGTTCAAGTTCCAGAGAACGAGATGAAGAGGCATCGTGATACTTGACAGCAAAAAGGAAAATATTAATCAAGAGAGATAAGCCTAAGATTTCCTAAGACCTTCTCCCAGACCACAGCCTCGAAGGTTATGTACAGTGGTCACAAATTCTGGAAAGTGAGATGAACCAGGATTTAAAAATAAATGAGAACCATGGGCTGCTGTCGGTGTTCTCCATACACCTGATCTTGCCAAACAGTACCCAAGTTGCTAAATTGCCGCCCGTGATGGCAATATGTGGAATACGACAGCACTGAAAGGGTTATCCCTGCGCTTGCAGGCTATCCGTGCCCTCAGCAGGCTACCACGCGCCCGGCCCTGCCCGGCGCAGCTCTGGGTGCTGCGTCTCCGCGGTCGCAGCTGCGGATCTCCTCTGGTGAACCGCCACGTTAGCTGATTTTGTAACGCAGATTAAGGCTGACTGAGGACCTTGGGCACAACCATTAAAGCATTCACTTGTGAAACCCAAACGGATTAAAAATAAAGCTTTCCCTGGAGGAAAAATGTCACCGTCGAGCGACAGTGCCGGAGAAATGGAAGCCTCTGGCCCACGCTCCCCCGGCGTTCCTGCCCTCGCTGTGTCCGTCCTTGCGCCTCGCAGCCCTCTGCATTGCTCCACCGGGGCCAAGGCCACCGGCCGGGCAGCCCAGGTGGGACCCAGGCCAGTGCACAGCCCTCCGAGACCCCGCGTCAGAGAGCCACGAGACGCCCAGGTGAAATTCTGGCCATTTCGAGGTCAACGGCACATTTTCCATTTAGCTGAGTGGGGAGCGGATTTTGCCCGAGGTGGCTGCAGATGTTCAGAGGGATGCCCCAAGGCCCTGCAGAGCACCGTGGCTTCACTCACTGCCTCCCGCGTTTCGTTCTGCCTGGCTGCCCGCCGCCGCAGCCCGCGCTCCTCCCAGCGCCGCAGCCCAGGCAGGAAGGCTGCAATTGCCCCCGAGACACAGCGCCCGGGTGGCCGACCACGGCGATGCAGCAGTCTGAGAGGTGCTTTCGTGCCCAAGTTGCAATAAGGCTCTGCTTGCATGGAGTAATCCCAATTTCCAGCCACGGGTGGGAGGGACCCCTTAGAGGGCTGTGCTCTGGGTCTCATAGCTCAGCCCCGTGTGGATATTTGGGCATGGGGATCCAAAGGAGGTAGGTTGGCACTCTTGCATGGATGGACATCTCCAGTGGCCTGCGCTGGGTTGCTGGTGTTGCTCTCGTCCCTGCTACACTATCGCCCTCCTTAGAGTGAACACGGCAGGGCCAAGTTTGGCCTGTCCAACCAGTGATGAATTTGCACAGAAACAAGATTTTGTACAGAATTTAAATTTTGAATTTTGTACAGAACCAAAGGAGATGACTGCCCTGAGACATGAGTTGATGGTGAGCTGCCCTGTGCTAGCAAGGACCTAGAGTAGATTTGCAGTTCTGCATTGGCCAAGTTAAATCCTCATTAGGAAGGCCACTCCGTACTGATGTTTTTCCATTCATCTATTTTTGATACCTATTTTTGAGCTCAAAATTCATTTTCAAAATTCATTTTCAAAAGCACCCTGGGAATTTATATCATTTTAGTTCAATAGCAATCCTCTCCTCTCCTCTCCTTTTTTTTTTTTTTCTTTATAAGATTCTAGAGGGAAACATCAGAATTTGGGATTCTTTAGAGAAATGGAAATGTGTGGAGTGTAAGTATTTTACTGCTATTTTTTCTTTTATGTTTTCTAGCTATGCTAGATAATGTTGTACTGATTTTAAAAGTCTCAGATCCACAGTTCAACAGGAAGTTTCATTATAAATTTTTCTTCTAATAGAGAAGTCCAACAGTCTATAGAATGGAAATTTATTCTTCTAGCCAGTTCAGTAGTATCTGTGTAATGAATTTTACTTGAGTGGGATGAACATGGCCCTCTTGTCCCGTCTCCTCATTCCTTCCTAGATGGCAGGTGCTGGGAAGGCACGGAAATGAGCTTGACATTAATTATCATTATTTTAAAACTCTAGGTTCTGGTTCAGGGTGCTGGTTGTGTTGGGCACTTGGAGGGACAAACATCTGGGAGGGAGAAGTTCTGCTAGTGAGTCCCTCGGTTCCTGGTGTTCCTGGTGTCCCGGGAGAAGTTCTCCCGGTGAGGGTGTAGTCCGGAGCACGTTATTCCACCGTATCCCAAAGCAGCATTCCCATGGAAGACAGGAGCCTGGCTCAGCATGGTGGCACTCAGGATTTGCACTGCTGACAAAATATCTGCCCTGCATGAGTCTATCTTCTGAAACTGCTCTCCTGGCAGGCGCAGCCTTGTCGATACCGCCTTAATGACACGTTATTAGTCAGTGCATATATCTGCCTTCCTCCCTTCGGGGAAAAATATTTTCCTAATAAAACTGTTTGCAGTGAGATGTGAAGCAAAGTTGCTGTTTTTCCCTTCTTGTTAAGAAAAGCGCAGTGCTTGTGCTTCGGTGCCACGCTGGTAAAACAGCGGGTTCAGGAGCTGCCACAACGCGACGGAGCCCTGAATTACAGGAGTCGTTCCTGACGAGATTATTGCAAATGTAAATAAGCTCTAATGGAGAACCACTCACGCGAAATTCTTTACATCCAGACAGCAACTTCACCAGTCCAAAATAACCAGCAGGTATTAATCAGCGTTGGAGATCTGCAAATATTTTCCAGTTTCCATAGCAATTGGTAAGCCCACATACAAAAAAATACCTTTTCCCACATACGTTATCATCACTTCCTAATAATATAGTCATAAAACCATTTCTCAGACCAGGCTGCGAGGAGCATAAACACCATTAATTAACAGATTCATAAACTAGTGGAGGAGGAGGTGGCAAATGAGGAATTGAGTGTAAAAATGGATATCGGAGCAGAAGATGGTGGCTTGGGCCTCTTTCATTTCTCCAGGAAATCTCACAAACTCCTAATTATCTCACAAAATACTATCTGTCTTTTCTTGCAAAAATAAAGCCTCTGACAACCATTCGAACCACGCCGCACTCTCACCCACCAAACACGTTCGAGTAAAAATACCCGGCCCTGGCTGCAAAGTGTCGGAGCGGTTTAAGCGGAGCAGCAAAGCCGGGCTTTGGCACCGCTCTCCATCGGCGCCACAACACAGAGCAGCAGCATTGGGCCGGCTGGTAATTAGCGCTGCGATTTGCTTCCACCCAGGGATAATGGTTGTCCCAGTTCATGGGTGCTCGAGCCGCAGGCGCTGCAGCCCGGCGCACCGGCACTGCCCACAGAGCGAGGGGTTTCTGCCTTCCCAAATGGCTTTGCTGTTTGTTTTATGCAAGTGCGCACATGCACACGCACGTAGGCGCACGCGTGCGCCCGAATACATACAGCTGGAAGCAATAAAAAACCCGCAAGGAGGGGATTTGATTTGCTGCGCTGCCCGACGAGCACTAACTAACCCTGCACGGAGAGCAAAGCCGAGCCTAGCCAAGGCATCGGGATGGGGAGACCAGAGATGTTCCTCAAGGTCCGCGAGCCCAAAGCAGGGCTTAAGTTGGCATGTCTGCAGAAAGCAGCAGCTCTGTCCAGACACCGTCTCTGAGTGCTCAAACAGGCATCCGAAGAAAGGGAAACGCTCCCTTGGCCTAAAGAACGTTTCACACGTGACGTTTTCTTAAGTCCTAAGTCCCTGCTTCTGCCTTCCCCAGAACAAAAGCTTTTAAAGGCTCCTTTGAAGGGGCTGCATGGGCCGCACCTCCACAGCAGTGCAAGCTGCTTCATCCTGGGCAACCGAAGCGGGAGGCATCCAAACCAGAAGCGATTTGGAGGAAAGCATCTGGTTTTGTTCGTTCTTTGTTCAATGCCTCCGAACCAAAAGTTTTCCAGAAATAGGAATGGTAGGTCAATTAGCTTTTGATCGTAAGGTTAAAAAATTGCAGCAAAGTTTTAAGCCTAGGATTGCCTTTTAATGAGCAGATGGAGAGGACTCAGGCAGCGGTTTGCAGGAGGAGGAGCACGAGTGACTCCTGCGGCGTGAAGGACGAGGGGACACCAGTGCCCGGGCTGTGTCTCAAGGCCACCGGGTGACAGAGGAAGACAAGGAACCTTCACCACCTCCTCGCGCTTCTTCCTCACACCAGGGCCGGGCACAGCCCTGATGCCAGGTGTGAACTTCTGGGATCTCGCTCTGGAAAGCCGAGCCTGGACAATCAGGGATCATCTTCCTTCATGTATCCTCTTTGGGCTGGCTTGGGCAATGGGCCCACAGTGGCACTTTCCAGCCCCAAACCCACAAGGAGCCGAGGTAGGAGCTGTGAAGGACCCACCAGCTCCGCTATCCGGTGGGAGCCAAGCCCATCCCAGCCCACGCGGCCCCTCCGGAATCCCAACACACTCATTTACCCCCAAAGACTCCCCAATACCATGCCTGGCGTCGCTTCCCAAGATCAAATAAACCTCCAGAAGCATCCAAACCACCCGGGGAGAGGAGACTATATTACCTTTAATATTGTTTGTATGAGCTAGACCATGTCGAAGCAGTGTCCTTATTCCTGCCTAATCAAGTTTCTTATTTTAATATAGCGTAAACATTACCACAGGAGACCTTTGAAGCACTTCTTCTCATTGAATATGGCTATAAGGTACTAAGTCACATAAACAGCAATAAAAAAATCAAGGAATAAGCGTCAGCCGAGGAGGTTTTTTCTTTTTTTAATGTTGTTGACATTCCTAATGAGGAGCAGGGAAAGAGAATATTTCCACACACTCCTCCTGATGAAAGTTCAAAGCAGACAGTGCTGATTTACTTTGCATTTTAAGCATTTCATCCCTTCCGTGGGAGAAGGGAGCACATTTTAATGGCCCGGCACAATGAAGCGAGGCAGCATTATTTAGAGAAGGATTTTTAAGTCTGAAGAAAGTATCTATAGGCTCGAATCTCTATTGCGTTTCTACTGTCCCTGGATGGGGGGCATACAGCCCCTCCATGGCTGTATCCCACCAGTCCAGGGCCTCTTCCCATGGGGAATTCCCATCCCTGAAATAGAATCGTTGAATTCTAGAATGGTAGAATTGTAGAATCATGGAATCTTAAAATCACAGAATCTTAAAATCGCAGAATCTTAGAATCATAGAATCTTAGAATCCTAGAACCATACAATCATACAATCAACAATTATGGTTGGAAAAGATCTTCAAGATCATCAAGCCCTCAAGAATCTTAAAATCTTAGAATCATAGAATCTTAGCATCTTAGAATCTTAGAATTATACAATCATTATGGTTGGAGAAGATCTTCAAGATGATCAAGCCCAACCACAACCCCATCACCGCCATGCCTGCTAAACCATGTTGCTGAGGCCTGTTCACTGCAAACACCAAATGATTCTTCACGTTGCCTTGCTGTGAGCGACCCGAGCCCATAAAAGGTAAGAGCAGAAATAAAAGTGGCAAGTCCCACCGCGGGGATGGATCCACTTCTCCTGATTTATGAACTGCCAAGGGCCCGGCTCTGCCTTGTGCTAGAACCTTGCAATGGGATTTGAATCCAAGGCTTGGCAATAAATACCCGCAGACCGCTGTGCCATTTACGGGGCACGGCGTCCCGTGTACACAGGAAGACGCCATCTGAAATGAATCAGTCTCTGAAGAATAAAGGCATGAAGAGGCAGTTTAAAACAAGTGATAGGCTCTTTGGGGAGGGCCGGGAGCTGAGCACGAAACTGAAATGTGTGTGTTATTGCTGCTGAAGAAACTCAATGGAAAAAGCTGTCAAGAAAAGACTCATGAGTTTATCAGAAATTATCCTATCATCTGGAAAGTACACCATGTATTTTAGGAGGGATTCCTATAAAAATTCTTTGAAAATTATACCCTCCAAATATCTAGATTTTTTTTCCCTGATCTTTCAGCAGTTTTGAGTGTTTTTAACCTGTCTCCAGCATTCCAGCAGCAGCCTAGCGAAGGGAGGCACAACGGGGTGTACTGTCCCCTCAACACCAGCTTGCCATCCAGGTACTGGTACTCAGAGCACTCTGCAGACAGAGACACCCGATACCATTATTTTATCATGGGAAAAGAGGCAGACAGTTTACAAATGAGGTGGTCTAAAGAGATGGGTAGAAGAGATCCTGTCCACGTGTTGTCTTTACCTCCAGATTTGCAGCAGGATAAGATGATGTTGCAGCCACTTAGGCATCCTGCACAGGTCCCAGTATGCAATGGGAAGGGGCCAATGCATGTGGTGGAGATCAGTACCTTGTTGTGTGAGGCATGACAAAAAAACAAGACAGACGAGGTTATTTCAACAACTCAAATTTCTTTTAAATGAAAGAAACTCATGTGACCAGGTGAAAACCCAAAGCTCAGGTGCCGTGTCCCCCCCGGGCCACCATGTCTCATGGCCCTACAGAGGGGAGAGGTTGGAGATGGCCGTAACAAGCTGGCTACTGGTGGGAATCCAACACAAACCTCACCCACATCAAGAGGAAACCCACGGGAGAGGAAAGACCTGCTGGGTCAGCAGCCCTGGAGACTGCGCTGTGCTCCTGGATCATCCAGGATCATCATGGGATGGGTGATGCTGGTGGGACCTCTGGAGATCCCTTGGCACAACCGCCTGTGCCAGTAGGGTCACCTAGAGCTTGCTGCCCAGGCACCACTGGAATATCTCCAAGGTGGGCATTCCTTCAACGTGGCCTGCAGGCATGGCAGCTGGGATGACCTTGGAGATGTCCGGCCTCCTCTCCTTCCTTTGGCATCTGCTGCAAGGTCCCCATGCAGCAGCAGCAGCTGCTGAGGAGGACGTGGTGATGAGCACATGAGGTGGTTGGATCTAGCAGGAGTTCTTGTACCAAGGATGGGTCAGGCCCTCACCGGTCTTGGTTGCAGAGAGGAGGAATGCGCAAAACCCTTCAGCTTCCCTGGTGAACAGACCCCTAAGCCTGGGATTTAGAACAAGCTCTGGACTTTCTGCTGCTCCAACGAGGCTACGTTTTACGATCCAAAATTAGCAGAGGCGTGCGGATGTCCCTTGCAGCGGAAGGCTTACGGCAGCTGGATAGCTAGCAACAGCTCGTGCTGATTAATAACATATTACCATCTGTAAAAAGAATCAAACGTATATAAGGGCTGCAACATTTAGCAATCTCAAATGACATCTGAGTAATGTTGATTTTGTTTAGATGACAACCTCATTATGGTGCATAATTGCTTAGCAATCTCCTAGTAAACACTGGGTTAAAAACTACTGGAAGATGCTTGTTCCTCTCATTATTAATTAGCATGTGTCCACTCCGCCAGATCCAGAGCCCAAACTTCATTTGTTATGTTCAGCCAAATGCATGAATAGCTTTTGAGTAATTATTTTCCAACATCATCTAATACCTCTCTGCACATCAATTAAAAATCCTCTTAACAAGGAACTGCATTTTGTTTGAGATCAAATGCCTAGTCCAAAGCTGTATCAATCATGTAGAGCTAATTAGTGGGTCTGCTTTATATCATTTGTTTTACTTTATTATTCTATTATACACTTCCTAATGAAACCAATTGAACAATTTTAAAATCTTTGTTCAATTAATTGGAGGCTTAAAGGCCAGCTACCTAGTCAGACTTTCTCTGCTTTAAAAAGCACACACGGAATGAAGGAAAAGTGAAGCCTACGTGTTTTCTATAGATTTGTTTTACGTGGCAAATGATCTACAGCTGTTTTTAAAGGTTTATCACCACTTTTCTGTTCCTTGAGAATAAGTGATGGCTCACCAGGCCCTTACACCCCTTCGCTTACATTCATGTGCTTTTGGAGACTATGGTTGAAGGGACAGGAGAAGGACCTGAGGTGGCCAGAGCCTCCAGGGCCACCAAAGGCTTATCTCTTGGTGCTGATATCATCCAAGTGTTCCTGCTCCTTGCAGCGAGAAGCTGGGCACAGCACAGCCTGGCTCAGTAGATCCTATGGGAAAATAACCTTTTAATTCCCTTGCATTAGAAAGCCAGTGGATCAGCTGCTAGGTGAGGCCCCAAGCAGGCATTGGTGCAGGAGCACTCTGTGGTGCACCTCTACCATGGAGAGCAGGAGCAGATGTACTTGGGTTTCATTTGAGACCTTGCAAAAGAGAGTATATAAAATGTATACAATATTCATATGTCTTCAATCACTGTGTGCGTCCACAGTGGTGGCAGGAGCAATCTACAGAGCAATGCTTGTCTGCAAGGCCTTTCCCTTCCCAAAGTGCTGGACTTTCCCCATGGACAGGCAAGAGGGTTAACGCTGGCTTTGTACCCTGAGCTTTGCTAGACTGAATTTTTCATTATGAAACCAAAAAAAAAAAAAAAAGAGAGAGAGAGAGAAAAGAATCAAAAATTAAAGTTCAGCTGGCAGGCGACATCCCCAGCGCAGTGCTGCTCCCGAGGGGCACGGATAGCTTTGCCACCACGCACCATCTTTACCCTTTCCCACTAATTTTAAACTGCAGGAACTGCCTGATTCCCCAAGTGCTTTTACGAGGACATATCATATGTCACAAAGCATATCTTAATTATTGTACAATCAAGGTAGTTAATGCTGGTAAAGTAGAAGTAATTTTCTCCAGCTAGCTTGTCTAAATGGTCCCCTATGCAGCAAAAGTGAATGCATTTTAACTAAATAAAACTGACAAATCAGCAGATGCTGAGGGGCTCCCAGCAAATGGGCTGCGTTTCCCTTCTCAGATGGGGAGGGAGGGTAAAAATAAGAATAACTTTAGCATGCAGTCAGCTTGCTTTGGAGAAGTCAAGCAATATTGCAGAAGCATTTGAGCAGAGGGAATTCAGATTTAGGCCTCTGGAAATCTGGGCTTGAGAGCTGAATTGCTACTTCTTTTTAATGCAAAAGGAAAAAGAAATAACCTTAGGTTCATTATGGCTGGGGTGTAAAGATAGATGTCTCGCTGGAAAGCTCCAGGTTTCTGCCACCACCCGGCTGCTGAGAGCCCGCGTGTCCCGGGAAAAGCCCTGCGGAGCTGCAGGGAGCAGAGCAGCCCAGAGGCACCAGGGAAAAGGGAGGGGAACTAGTGAGAAGCCCTCCAGGGGCTGGTGGAAAATGGCTGTGAATATTCACGGATTCCCTGTGGAAGGGAAGCGCGTGCGGCTCAGTGCTTTACGGCACAGACGGGTTTTGCTCAGCGTCATCCAAAGCAGAAGTGGTGACGGGACAGCAACCAGGACGCGACGCCCGCGTCCCGCATCCCTGCATCCCACATGCTGGTTTCCCAGGAGCCGGCATCCCGCATCCCACATGCCGGTGTCCCCGCCAGGCCAGGGGAGGCCGGCAGGGCCGGCATCGGCACATTTGGGAGTCGTTAAGATGCCGAGCTCGGAGCTGGCCCGTGTTCTGCTTCTCCTCAATGGCTGGGAAAGGGGGGAACATCCTTTTTGGATTATCCCGGCATCCTGTTTGGGGAGGTCCTGCCAGAACGGCCGGTTACACTTCACATGCAGCCAGGAAACACGGCGACACCAGGAGAGCGAAAACCAGGCGTGGTGCCGCAGGAGAACGGTGCTCCCCAGCTTTGGGACCTCGAACCTGCCCGAGCTTAACCACAGACCTTTGCAAGGAAAGCTACCCATGTCTGGTGAGCCTTAGTGGATGCAAGCAAAAGCCCCGGGGCTGGTGGTGACCCACAGCCATGGAGATGGACATCCCCGACCCATGCTGCTCACGGGGGTCGGGTGGCAGCCCCACGGCGTGCTCGCTGTCTGACTCGTGCACCTGCAGCTGCTCATGCCCTCCGACCTCTACTCACCCTCACAGCCGGCCGGCCACCACGGCGCAACGTGTCTTTGCTTACGTGAACACCCCCAGGATGAAAACCCTAAATCAAGGCTCCTGTGCATGTGCGTGCTCCTTGGATGGAAGGTGTTACAGGCTCCAACGGAGAGGTTGCAACCCAAGCATGCAAGACCCACATGCCTTAAGGATGCTCTGATTCTGTGACGGGTTTGCAACGAGCTGTGGCCCAAAGGAGCTCGCCAGCCCCCTGGCCAAGGGGAGGGTGTTTGCTGGGCGCACTGGTGAGCAAGGTGGGATGAGAGGAGCCAACGTGGGCACACAGCATCTTGGAAAGCCACCTCCAAGAAACCAATCCAATGGGCTTGATGGGCTGGGCTGCAACACAGTTCTTTGGAAGTCTAGTGTCATATGAGTAGTCTCCAAATAGGGCTTAAATAGGCCATAAGTGTCCGTAACCTCATGCTGGCCATGGCACAGGGATGTTTTCAGCTCAAGTGAGCACTGGATTCTTGCTCCAGCTCAGTGAAGCCCTCTTGGCACTGGGCCTTGGTCAAGGTTTGGCCAACACGCTCCTTGCAGCCAAGTCGGGAGCAGGGCTGCCCTCGCTGGAGTAGAACAGGGATCAGAGGTGCTCTCTCCGAGCAAACGGGTCCTTCACGGCCCGCAGGAGGTGGGGAAGCTCCATATATGCAATTTAGCTGCTTTTTCTCATTTGAGAGAGCAGCAAATATCCGAAGCCACTGCCACCCTGTCCTCATGTTGTTTCCTATGGACATCAGCTTGCGGTGTCTTTACAATTAACATATACAAAGCTGAAGTGACAGATCCCCCTCCGCCCCAGCGCCGGCCAAGATCTTCTCCTCCTCGGCAGCCCGTCCAGAAGAGAAAGGCCATCTGGAAATTAATTCCCAACAAAGTGTAAAGGGGGAATATTTTTGTGATCTAATTCTTGAGGTAGCATTATTTAATTTATTTGCACAAAGGAGCGAGCGTGGAGACAGATGCAGAAGCGAGCCCGAGAGGCAGCACGCACATTGTTCCGCTCTCCTCCTGCAAAGAGCCAATTATTCTCCTTTAAGTCCTTTAGTTTCAGGGGCTGACTGAGTAGTTTAAGGGATAAAAGTATTAGCCTTTCATCTGCGGGATTCAAGTGCCAGTCCTCAAGGCAGACCAAAGCAAAATGAAGTGGGCTGTCTTATTTTGCTTCTTAATGTATTATTATATAATGGCATTATTAAACATTAGTGAATAGAGAATTAAAATTTCCAGTGCTGACAGCTGATTAATTTTTTAAAGTAAAAAATTTCACTCATCAAAAAAAAAAAAAGAGAGAATTAAATCTTTTAAAAGAACTTCCAAGGAAAAGACAACGGTTGCTCTTTTGCACAGTTCTCCTTGCTGCAGCGTCGCAGTCGGAGCACATTCCCTCTCCCCTGTGGAATAACACGGGGCCAGGATTTATCCAATGCGGAATCCCAAGTTTCCAGCTTGGCCTTGTCGCCCCGTCACAAATGCATCGAGTTGGGCCTAAGGACGTTGGGCAGCGAAGAAACCTGATGAAGGCAGGAGCAGAATCATATGGAGAAGTTTAATTATGTTATAAAAAATGAGCGCTGCAATGAGAGGATAGAAATAATGAAATTAAAACAAAATGCAGGTAAAAAAGAGGGATTTGGGGACCGGATGCTGTTCGATGTGGCTGAGTCACATGCAGGGCAGCAGTGTCCCCACGGGAGCAGCCAACACCACTCTCACCAGCTGCTTGAACCTGGGTAAAGATATCGGCATGCATTTAGGAAGAGCTCAGTGTCTTAAATAGTTGGCATGTAATGAGCACAGCTCAGTTGCTAATGTTTGCAAACGTGAACGCATATGAAATCGTTTCATATTTAATTCTTGGGAACAGCCGGGAAAAAATAGCCACTCGCATGTGCGTAGCCAGAGCAGGTATACATGTGTGCATATATATATGTATATGTATGTAGTTGCATTATATGCATACATACATACATACATACACACGGAGCCTAGCAAGGCTGGCCCACAGCCGCCCTGGGCCTGAAGCAGCCCTAAGCCCATTTAAGCTGCCTCACTTTCGCTGGGAATCAAGCTAATGAGATGAGGGTGACTCTGGCACGCCCGGCCGCGGGTGCAGCCGCTCGCCTCTCCCCAATCCCACCCCTTTCCCGCGCCGCCCCCGGAGCTGCCGGCACCGCCCAACGTGCAGCCCCGCACCCAGATTTTTAGGACCGGCCTATGGGGCAGCTCCCGGTTTTCCCAGCGCAGGCAGCGGGGAAGCTGCATGCCAATGGATGCGATGCCCCGATACCCAAGCGATGCAGGTGCGTGCCATCCTCCGGGCTCCCCGCAGCCCAGCTCCTGCCGCCGGGGCCACCAGCCGGTCCCCAGCGCTGCCCCGAGGGCAAGAGCCCTCCCGAGGGCACCAAACCGCCCCATTGCCCCAAGGTCCCAGACCCTTGGGGCACTGGGAGATTTTCCCAGATTGATGCTCAAAGCTGTTAATCCCAGACTTCATCCTTCTCTTTTTTTTTTTTTTTTAAGAAATTGAGAAATGTAATCCTAATTTAATCCAAACTCTGAGAACCAGTGGAAACTGCGGAAGGGCAGGCACCCGACAGGGGAGTCGAGCATGCCGCACGCGCCAGCCCGAGGGCTGCAGCGCCCCTGCCGCTGCTTTAAAAGGTTTCTGCAGGAAGTCAGCGTTTTCTTGGGTCAGTTATTGTCTGCATTCCAGGGACAGAAATACCCTTGCCCACCTGTAAGGCGCTGGCCCTGCTCCGCAGCACATTCCTGCTCCAGCCGTGCAGTGGCCGGAGGGTCTCCGGGGGCCAGATCCGGGGGGATCCACACATGGTCACACAGGGCAATGGTTTTTTAACCATCTGGGGTCACACGGATCCTTCTGCCACTGGCCACCTGCCCCATAGATGGATTTTGAATTTTCTCAGCTCTTCCCAGTGCTGACATGTCCCCAGCCATGGCCAAACCCCAAGAGACCAAGCTCCTCTTTGCTGATCAAGACCAAGAGCAAGTCACCACAGGAAAGAGAATTTTATTTTATTTTATTTTATTTTATTTTATTTTATTTTATTTTATTTTATTTTATTTTATTTTATTTTATTTTATTTTATTTTATTTTATTTTAT
>VZSG01000621.1:343919-374740 GCA_013398315.1 Nothoprocta pentlandii | reverse complement strand
AGGAAAGCTGTGACAATTGGGGCCGGTTTGGCGTTCCTGGCGTGCGAGCGTGGACGCGTCTGTGCTGTCGTGCCTCCCTCGCGCAGTCCCGGCGAGATGCCCTGTGAGCGCGAGGAGACGGTGCCTGCCCTCGCAGCGCCCACGGGCTCGCCGGCAGCGGGCGGCAGAGCAAGCGAGATGAGCAGCTACCTGAGCCTGCAAGGGCTCACCGACGGGGAAAGGAGCTTCGCTTCTGCTGCTTAATCTCCAAACAGAGGGCCGTTAATTCCAGGCTATGATGCCAAGTGATTCTGCAGCGTGGAAAAAAATGTGGGAAGAGGGCACAGAGGAAGAGCAGGTCTTTAGAGCTCTTCCAGGAGATGTAGGACTTCTAAAGATTTGGGGGAGGCAAAAAATGTCATCCAAAGAAATGTCTAGCTGTGCGAGTGTTCACATAGGAATCTCCTTTTCTCTATATTGCCCCCAGCCCTGGTCCTGGGCTGCTTCTTGCACCCAGAAAGCCACCTCCGGCAGCCCCCGTTACCTCCTCCTCGTCTTTACCTTCAAGCCAGACCCAGAAACCTCAGGTGATGCTTTGAAGGCTCAAGCCGACCAAAGCAAAACACTCACGTGCAAGCAAAGCATCCCAAAGAGTGCCAGCCGTTTGCATGGATTAACCCCATCTGCTCCCACGCACAGCACAGGAATGCACTAAATTAGTACTGAGTCTTAGCTAGTCTTAGCTCCCCTCCAAAAGGGAAGGAACAGGCAGTACCTACCCTTAAACTTCCAGCCCAAGATCCTGCTTTCTTGGCTGCCTTTGACTAAAACCACTCCGTGGCTTTACAGAAGGCCAAGGACACAACAGCTTAACTGGGACCCAGTTAGAAAGTCACACGCAGATCAGGCCAGTCTTGCTGCTGCAGGCACTTCTACCCGGTACGGATCTCAGGCTTTAGCTACTTTGCTGGGATTTTTTTGTAGTTGTTGTTTTCCTCTAGGAGAAATGCTCATTCACCATTTATGAGCTATTTATAGCACTTACTGAGCCGTAGTTTAATGTCTGAAGACAGTATTTAAAAAACAGTGTCAGAATCAAGGCAGAATATAAGATGATGGATATGAAACAAGTATATCAGGTAATTGTAAAGCACAAGTCACTCTGCTGACTCCAGTTTTCATCCTTCATAAAATAATTCCTGCAAAACAAAAGTACTCAGTAGCACCTCAGATCACACCCACCTATGGAGCAGCCTGGTCTCCACGGCTCTATATGCTCCTATACCTCCCACCCAAGCTGCCTTTGCTCTCATAGATGTGACTTCCACCCTCTCCCAGGTGCATCATGAGCTGTTGGGAAATGCAGGAGGCAGCCTGGGCATCCCGCCTTCCTTGATGTCCCCAGGTTCTTTGCATCCTCACGGCAATGATTTGGAGAGGGTAGAGCAGCACCTTGTGTTTTTGCATCACAGACTAGTTTTGGTGGCAGCTTTCGCAGTGCTGCGTGACTACCCCAGTTTGTCTGGCTCTTGTGTGGGCTGCTTGTGAAGGAGGACACCCATGCAGGGCCCGCGCCGTGGGTGCCAAGTGCTAGTGTGTCTGGTTTTGTCTCTCAAGACCTAACCCTTAAATCCTGTAAGTCTCTGTGTTTGTTTTTTCTGTCCTGATTCTTTTCTTGTTTTCTTTCTACGTTAGGCTGATGTCTCAGGTCCCTCTTCCTCAGCCCCCTACTGCAGAGCTCTCCCAGGCTTGTCCTGCCCCATCCGCTCCTGTATTTGGAGTCTTCTCTTTCATCTGAGACTCTTTGCACAAAAAGCTCAAAGTCTTCAATTTTCACCTGCAGTTAAGTGCAGCTTTACCTTATGCTGGCCTTGCACTTCTCTCATTGCAGTCGCTGCCCTCTATCCTCCTTGTCTGTCCCCCTTGTCACACTTTTGGGACTGCCTCTCTCCTGGGGGCAGTATCCGGGTTGCCTTGAGCCTTCCTGGTAAGGGTGGTGCCTGGCTGCAGCCAGACCTTTCTTTTGTGGGGTAGGAAACCATTTCTAGGGAAAAAAGACAGTCTGTGGGGCTAAGCCTTGGGTTTTGTTACCAAGATTGCCCTCGGAATGGCAAATCTGCAGTGCTGCACATGCAAAAAGCTCTTCTTGAACGCTCCACAGATGCTTGTGAGGAGCCTTCCTGGAGGTAACTGGAGGGAGCTTGGACCTGAGCATGCAAAGCACTTGCAGGCACACACAGGCATCAGCCCAGAGTCACTGCCGATGTAAAAGCCCAGCGGGACCCGAGGTCTGCGCCCGGCTAAGGCATGGGTGACGTTGCTCCGCGTGGATCGACAGCAATCCCACGGAGTTTGGAAGCTGCCTGGAGACCCTCCGGGAGAGATGCTAGCGAGATGGATAGCAGCAATGATAAGGCTGTGTCCCATAAATCATGCCGAGATTACCCATAAATTACCATTAGCGGTGAGCGCGGATCCGTATGCCTCGTACGGCGAGGTGGCGTTCCGTTCCTGCTCATAATCCAGCGCTGCAAACAGAGAAACAAATAATAGAGAAGTTAACATTGGTCCTTTAGAAGTCAATTTCTCTGTGCATTTAAGCATACAAGCAACATCTGCTCTGCTAAATACAGGTGTTTTATATCCCTGTCATTAATTGGAGGGGACATTATGTCATCATACATCAACAGTTAAAGTTGGTTAAAGTGCCACTTATCTCAGGTGCTATCATTAATCAGCTCCCTCTCATGCGGGTGCCCAGGCAGCCTCTGCTAGCAGCTACGGGACGCCCAGCGATTTGGGCTTTGGAGCTGGTTTTGAGCTAGCAGCTTGGAAATGATGCCCATGCAATGCATGGATTGCAACTGCACTTGGGCAGAGATCCCACGAGCCCGGGAGGGACCCTCGTGTCCCCCTCTCCGATGACCGTGACGGGAAAACTGCCTTTAGTGAGTCCCAGCTGCAAAGGGATTGTGAGTAAAACAAATCGCGTGTGACAGAAAAAAGTAAAATATCGAATGGATTTTTCTTTCCAAGAATTACATGAAGTCAAGTATCTTATTAAGTTCAAGAGCGCTGCATTTTACATGCTTCAGCAAGAGGCACGTACCCTTTAGAAAATAATAATGAACTGCTTTTTTTTTTTTTTTTTTTTTGCATTCATTTACATACCTTTGATAAATTACTGTAACCAGATTAGGGAGATAAAATAACTAGTCTATTAATTACAATGATTATTATTTAATAGAAAATGGGATTCTGGGCAGCGTGTATGGTAAGAGGGAAGCTTAGCAATGCATTATATGGATGTGGTATTTTATCTTAAAGAGTAAGATAAGTGTCCAGCTCTTCCTGCAATCTAAAGAATATGTTCATTACCTGCACAAGATTTATAAGTATAATTGAGTGTAATATTTTAAGACTATTTGCTTTATTTCCTCATACACGGAGGACAATGCCGAACTGGCTCTTTAATTAAACTGTGCAAATTCCTTCATGAAGTTATCTAGCAAGGATTTGCAAGGAAATGACTTTTCTCATTTTAAAAGCGTGCGGGATGGCAGAATTGCAGCCGTGCCTGGCTGCATGTGGGTGAAGGCACACGTAGCACTCCGCATATGTGTCTTTATTGCAGATGTGCTCCGTGCAAAACCTGCTGCATGTGGGTGCAAGCATGTCGGTGTGCACATGCACGGGGGGTGTGCAGGTGTGTGTGCAGCTGCGTGTGCAGCCCCGGGCCCGTGGGCGGCTGCACGGGACCCTGCAGCGCCGCATTCCCGCAGGCACGGCCGCTCCGGCGGCAGGAACGGCGCTGGCCGCTCCTGGGAATGGAAGGTGGATGTGTCCGGCTGTGCCCAGCAGAGCCAGAGAGGGGCGGCCGGAGCCACCCGCGCCAGGCACATCCCAGCCGCATTCCCAGGCCGTCCCGCTCCCGGTTTCCCTCCGATGCCCTGGCTCGCTGCCTTTCCTGAGTGCACCGTGTGCCTTGCTTGCCTCCTCGGCACCCCTGGCTGAGCTGATGTTCCCTTGTCCCCAGCCCACCCATCGCACCTGGCTTTACTCGCACATCTGTCGAGAGACCCTGGTGGCACTTTTGCCTTGTGCCCAAGGAAGAGTCGTCATCCAGTGATTCCTTGTCTCCTGCTCCTATGTTTGGGAAATAATATCCACCACCTGCTAGATCCTGTTACACAGATATTTCACACGGGAGCCTTGTTCTGCTCAACAGCACTGAAACTGCTTACATCATGCAACCTACCGCACATTTAATCACAACTTGGGTATTAAAACACTCCTACGGCAATGGGGGAACAGGAAGGGTAAGATGAGGCAGCTCTTGAGCATCCTGTCCCCCTTTTGCCCCCACAGAGCTGCTGCTACCACTCTATCCCCCCATACCCTTTTACCCTCTATCCTCCCTACACCTTGCTGGGTGTTCTGATCGAAAGGGAGCCCCGATGAGGTGTACGGGGACCCAACACACGGAGCTTGCAAAGTGTCTCTCCCTTTCTTAATCCTTGCTGCTCGTTCGGAGGAGACACTTGTGCAAAGCTGCAAAACCTCGTGGTAAAGGGCAGAATGGTCCCTGAGCCCTGCAGGAGCTGCTAAGGAAGAACCTAATGCATTTAATAGGGTCCTGCAACAGTTATCCTGGAATTCTGTGCCGGGGCATTCCTGTGCACAGCTGGGGCGCCGGGATGGGATTTGCTCCCTTCTGCCTGGCACCTGCTGCCTCCTGCTCTTGCTGTGAGATGGAGCAAGATGGGGGGCTTGGCTGGGGGTCCCCCCAAACCCCCTCACCCTGCTGCCTTCCCCCAGCAGTGAGCGGCTCACCAGCAACCCCAGAAATCTCCTCGAGAAACTGCTAATCTGCGAGATGTGAAGAGAAATAAAGAGTGGTGGTTAATAATAAACCCAGCGCCATGGCAAGAACAGATTGCACTGAATATTACCGTCTCCCTCCTCGACTGGGGGGTTTGGCGGGGGGTGAGTTTTTTTGGCTTCTTGGTGGTGTTTTTAGCTGATCGCTCCCAGCTGGGACTACAGATTTGGCTGCGTGCGGAGCTATTTTCCTCCTCGTTGGGTGCCCGTCGGGATGGTGCAGGATGCTTATCCTGCGCGGCACACGTGGGGCCTGCAAGGAAACCTCCTTGGCGCCGCCGGCTCCTCTGAGAGAGGCTTTCCCTTCATAATGGGATTAAACGGGTTGCAAGAAAGGCGCTTGCCTGTGGTCTTCTCATGGTGTTTTCCTACGTGGACCAGGTAGAGAGAGGACTTGCAAACAAGGAGCTAAGTTGTGCACTTCTGCGTGGGAGCCCAGCTCCTCTCCTGGCTGTTTCTATGTGGAACAGCAGGTCTGAGCTGCCACCCATCACATTGAAACCACAGGAACGGGTGGGAATCCCTGTCCTGCAGGGTGCTGCTGAGGAGAAGGGAAGCGCACGAGCCTTCCTCCCTGGATAAAGCAAGTGCTCTAGCAAACGGGTTCTGATCTTCTCCAGAGCAGCAGATAAAACAGCAAGTGAAATATAGGGCAATAACTCTGACACTGCGGCGAAGTCACTGGTCTTAATATATGCCTCTCCGCGAGCAGATAGGCCATGGCATGACAATAATGAAATATAAATGACCTACATTTAAAGAAAAAAAAAAAAAAAGAAAGATAAAATCAGGTAATTACGGAAGCATCAGTTCTTTACAAAATAATTGCTAATGACCTTCGAGAAAGAAATGGTTCCTGTGCTGGGGCTGGCAGCAGGGTTCCCAGTGCCAGGGCTGGAGCTGCTCCAGAGCCGGCACCTGCAGGACTGTCCCTCACTCCCGTCTTTCACCTAATTCTGTGTTTTTCCCCTATTTTGGGGGAATTGAGGTCCCCGTGTTGCTGTTTTCATTTTGAAGAGGCCATGCACCCAGCATCCCGCAGTGGAGGCTCAAAGGGTGCAAGAGATCAGCGGGATCTGCAACGTGGCACAGCACGAGAATGACAAGAAAATACCCTCAGCGCCACAAAACCCACATCCGCAATGGGGTATATGAGCAGCTGGTAACTGGGATGGTTTCCTTAGGTCCTCGGGCGCTAATAGCAGACAGGAATAGTCCTGCTGTGTGGGTGACCATGACCCTCTCCAGCCTCTGCCATTCCCATTCCCGCCTGCATGACGAGCATCCCAGGAAAAGCAGAGCGCCACAAACAGGGCTGTTCCAAGGAAATGGGGCTCGTCCTCCCTTTTCTGGCCACATCCGTGCCCTCTCCAAGGCCCTCGTGGATGTGCCGGCCGCGTTGGCTCCGCATGCTCCGCGCACCCATCCCACGTGAGCACTGCTGCTGCCAGCTCCCCTGGCCCTGGCACCACAGGACGTCTCCTGCCTTTCACCACCACCTCCTGCCCTTCTCCACCACCTCGGGACCTGGCAGGGCTTTTGCCGGTGATTTAGGAGCACGTAACGCAAGCAGTCGAAATTCCAAACGCAGGAGCCATTCACCTCCAGAGGCAGCAGATGCCTCGCAGCTATTCCTGCCATTGTCCCAGTGCAAAGATTTAACTTTTTTTTTTTATGTTTTTGCAACATCTAGTTGGAGAACAGAGCTGCTTTCATCTCCGCTTCTGCTCCCCGCTCTGGGGGCGGCGCTTTGCGAGGCTCAGCCCTGCGCACAGCTGAGCGCGGCCCGCGCCTCCTTCCTGGCTGGGGGAAGAGCAGGAAAAGCAGGTGCTTTAAAACTTTCAAGGTGCCAAGTAAATTACACGATGCCCAGGAGTGTGCAATAGCATTTCATTGTTTGAGGTTGGAATAAAAGACAGATAATTAGGAAATTGGGAGTCTATTAATTTTCCAAATTTACTCATGCAAGAAGCACTGAGCTATGGTGATATTTGCTTACCTCGTCATTATGCAAAAATATATTAGCTAATTATTTTGACTAATGCAATTAAGATATGCATATTTAGCATAAACTATACAATAGAAACGTTACAGTCAGCAATTGCCGGGTTGCACTCATGGGCAGCAGAGAGGCAAAAGTCTCCGTGCAGTCTCTGCCGGAAAACCGTAACACGGCTGCTGTTCTGCCCGCTCTGTTGTTATTAGTTCTGTTGCAGTAATTAATTTACTTTACAGCATGACTAGGTGGCACAGCGAGCAGAGGGATTAATTTTTCGTTACGAGGCCCCTGGTGACATGGGAGCGGGTGCTGGGCCGAGGGGCCCCTTGCAGGGGGCTCAGCAGCCCCGCGCTTTGCTCCTCACCCATGTGAGCACCTCAAAGCACTGTGAGCTCCCAGGTCCTTTGCAGGAATTCCCTGCAGACCTGGGCAGTTTGGGTTTGCACCCGCTTCTGAGCTGCTTGCAAACAGCACTGGCTTCTCCAGGGCATTTCGCTTTTCCCATTATTTGCAGGGTATGTTTTTAGGCCCAAGAACTGCTCCAAGGAGGAAGGAGGTTGGGTTTATGTTTTAGTGTTTGCAGATGGGCTGAAAATGGGGGGAGTGTCCATAAAAACCTCCCGTTGGTCTCTTCATGCCTCTTGTCTAGACGCTTCCAGAAGCAGGTGCTTGTGCAGTCCCTTGTCCTGGGAACAGGCAACTCATGGACAACCTTTCCTGGTGAGAAAGCACCAGGAGCCAGGACCAGCCCTACACATGGGGTTTCCTCCAGTGCAGGGGGGACCTCAGAGCTTCAAAACTCATGCTCAGAAACACTAATTAGAAGAATATTAGGTCTTAGATGGTTGCAGATCACCAGCCATGGCAGTGATTTCCATCTCCAAGCTCCATTTCCCTGTGCTCTTTCCCATCTAAAATCTGTGTTGGGGTACGAACCATGGGCCCTTGCGCAAGGAAGCTCATGAGATATGAAAAGGCAGAGGATGAGAAGATGATCACAGGCTGATCTTTATTAGAACATGGTAATTGGGGACCTCTGGGTGCAATAGCTTCACCCATTTCCACCTATTGCTCAAATTCAATCCAGAAATAATTAGAAGAGGAAGAGCCCTGCTGCTGCGAGGGAAACTCCTTAGCAGCAGTGATGTGTGTGGTGGAGCACCCTGTGCACCTCCGCACGTGCCCTGCTCTGCTGCTGCTCTCCAGGTCTGTGCAAAGCCTCCAGGTGTGCAAAGCAGTTCCTGTGCTCTCCCGACAGACCCAACGAGTGGGTACTGAGAACAACTGGATTTCCATCCCCTCTGCCTTTGCAGAAGTTTTGTGCCAGGTAACACCGACATTTGCAAGACAAGCGAGCCCTTTCAGTGCTGTGAGGGTGTGTGTCACGCATGCCCTGGGCAGCCTCCTGGACGCCAGCAGGATTGGGTGCAGAGACACCCATGCAATGAGAAGAGCAGCCTTGGAGCAAATGCAGAACCGCTGCAGAAAACATCAGGGCCCACCGAGCCGCTCTGCTCTCAATGTGACGGAGCATCGTCCCACCTCTAGCAGCTTTCGGCTCTGCGCTGATTTGCAAGGACACCCGCATGGCGAGGACCGACTGTCCTTGCACTTGGGCTCCTCCCTGGAAACCCAACACCTGGCAGGGAACGGCACAACGTGCAGGCGCTCCAAGGGACACCAGCCTCTGAGAATCATCCTGGTGTCCAAAAGCTGTTCACCTTCTCAGGCAATGATGAGAAAATGCAGTAGGGATGATGCCGCAATCACCAAGAGGGAGAAAGGAGTTGTATTGGTTGGATGGCTTGAGCAGAGCACTTCCCATCCTTCTGTTTTTCCCATTCTTGAGTTAATTGTTGTTGCCAAACAGTTTTTAAAAGGCTGTAAGAGCAAACCTTGTCTATAAATAGCATTTTCAGTGCTGGGAAGGGAAGTCATGCTAGAAGGCAGAGGGTATCTTTCTCTCTCTTCTTTCTTTTTTTTTTTTTTTTCGTTTAATTAATTCCACAAGGAGAACAAGGAAAGAAGGAAACCTTGCGCCTATCTCTATCAGGCAGCAGGTGCACGGTGTGAAATAACAAATGGTGCAGGAATGCTGTTAGGAGACCCCAAAATTTCTCCCAGTGAAAGAAAGCCTGGACTTTTCTGTGGCGAATGGCACGTCCCTGGCACAGGAGGACACATGCCCATTTCAGGGCCTAAGTGCTGCGTCCGTCAGAGGAGAAGAGCGGGCTGCTCCTGCAGTGGCTTCTGCTGCACGCCTGGTGCTTGCACGCTGCAAGTTACGCTGAGAAATATTTATCATAAAGAGAATGTGCTCCGTAATTAAAACTTTCTGCTATTAGAGGGTTTATGATCTAATGATGTTATAGGAAGCAGAGTTTATGGTCACTGAATCAGTACTTGATTTTGAGAGCGCAATTAGCAAATCACAGAAACAGTGCATCAAAGTGCATCGTTAAAGCCAGCGTTGCCCTCCTCTAATGAAATGCTAGCTTTAGTGGTATAATTATTAAGATCACCATTTCACTATTATAGCAATAACTGCAGATAATTGCACAATATTATCTTTCACAGAATCATCTTCTCTGCATAAATTAAAAGGTTCAAAATATAATTCTCATGGCAAAACCCTCCCAGGAAATCCATGGGGAAGATCAGAAATAAACAGCAGAAATGATGACTTGTCTTGATTGCAGCGTAGACATGTGGCTTCATCATGTGCTCCTTTCATAAGGTGATATCTCTGCCTAATTGGCCTACAGGGACGGAGTGGCACCGAGGAAGAGTAAGTGCTTTGGCTATGTGACCGGGGCGCAGAGTCCATTGGATTTAAATTGTGGTTGCAAACAAAAGTAATGGTTACATGACATCTTTGGATCTATTTTTAATTAAATACCAATAAAGCTGTATAGTAATTATCAGCCGCCCCCGGTCCCTACCACCTATGATATATTGCTGGTGTGTTATTTCTGCTGTTGCGGTTGCGATTCCCTCTTCTTCGTGGGGTTTCCAGGAGAACACCAGCTGCTGGCGCATGAGCTGAGGATGCTACAGCTTCTTCCATATCTGCACGGCAACTGCACAGCAGAAAAGAAATAGAAGGTGTCGTGCCACTGTCACCCTCAGCTTGGCAGAAAAGGCCCTGGGCTCCTGCTGGACACCAAGTTGACCATGAGCCAACAATGCACCCTCATGGCCAAGAAGGCCAACAGCATCCTGGGCTGCATTGGGAAGAGCATTGCCAGCCAGAGAAGAGAGCAGATCCCTGGCTCTGCTCTGCCCTGGTGAGGCCACGTGCTGGGTGCCGTGCTGGGCTCCCAGGGCCAGAGCCACATGGAGCTGCTGGAGCGCACCTAGCCAAGGGGCCGTGGAGCAGGGATTGGAGGTCTTTCCCGACAAAAGGGAAGACTTTGGGTCTCCATCTCTGCTGCAAGGCGTGTTTAAAAATTAATCAGCCAGCGACTGGATGTGCTATAAACAGGTCTGGAAGCAGAAATCAGAGATCTGGTTTCCCTTCTTCCATCTGAATGCCTTAATCACTGGCATGGAAAATCTTACTCTTTCCTCTTTGTCCACTGATCTTGAAAAGAACATTTTTGATGGCTCTGTTTCAACAGAAAGGACTGAATTCCTCACCATCCCCAAATGTCTATAGCTAGGTGGTGACACGACGTCTCACTGGAGTAGACAGCAAACAGGAAAGGGAGCTGAGCCCAAAGCATTCGTCTTCTTGGTGGACAAGTCACTGCGCATGAAAATGTCCTGACTGCAGTGCTCCACACTTGGGCCTGTTCATTGTTCATACATGCAACATACAGGCATACCTTGCATACATGCAAGGTTGAAGGAAGGTCTTGAGCTCTAGGGGCCTGAGCTGGCTTGCACCAAGGTACTCGACTCTGGCAAGGTGTCGGCCTCTTTGCCATTGCCCGGAAAAAACAACTTTTACCAACTTTGGGACCTGTGCTGGTGAAACTGAGGTGCCTGCAGGCTTTAGGGATGGGATTTTCCAGTCCGAAAGTAGATAACTGCAGCATCCCTAAAGAAAACATCAGCTGATGGCAGATAAAATGTGCTTTAAAAGTACCAGCTTCTTCCCGTCATTCAGAAACCAAGCTTAGATACGTACCACATTTGTAGGTATCTAAACCTATGTGAGATGCTTTTGAGGCTAGATCCACAAAGGACCGAGCAGGCACCTTGAGGACTCGACTCTGATATGTTTATTTATTAATTGTATTTAAATAATTTGTTTATATTTAAAAATATTATAAGTATTGTTTATATTCAAATAATAATTTAGTGGGTATAAAGGAACTCAGCTGCGATTTGCTGAGCTGAGTGCAGGTGCTTCCCAATTGCCACCTGCAGGACAGTTTGCATGAGGTGCCACTTCGGAAAACCACCTTTCCAAGCACCTACTATTAGAGTGATTTAAGCGGACTTTAATTTGAGAAAAAAAAAAATTATAGGAAGGATTGCCATGAGGTTTTATCCTTGGGTTAAACAGTGACATCCTTTGATACAGAGCAAATTTTTTTTTCTGTTTGAAACTTAAAAATTTAGGCAACCTTTTAAAATACATTATGCATTATGCAAATAATAAATCAGTTCAGGTCCTGCCATATGTGAGTTCCTAAAAATTAGAAGCCAATAAGGAATATACAGTGCTAAATATCTAGCAAATGTAGTAAGATACGATTCTTCCCTTATTTCCTGAAAAAAAGTAACTTCATTTGGGGTCTTCTCCCTGCAGCAGCACGAGCCTGGAAGCCAGGAAGAGCGGGAGAGTGTGTAAGGAGCCGGAGGTGCTGCAGCCCCCGTGCGACCCGCACGGATTTAGCCACATCCGTACAAAGCTGGGAAGGCGGGAATGCTGATTTGTGTGCGGGCGGCCGCAGCAGATGGAGCCTGCACAGCAATCCCGGCTTGCTCTTGTGCTTGGCCACCTCACGGTGTGGGCTCGCTCAGAGAAGGAGCAGGAATGGGAATAAACAGGTCGTCATTCCGGCAGCGAGGAAGACGAAGGTAGCGTGGTGAAGGTCCTCTCTGTGTGATACTGGTGGATGTGGGTGATGAGGAGAAAGGTTTGGCCTTGGAAGGAGAGAAAAAGAAAGCATCCCGTGTGCCCCACTGGAAAACAGGAAAAGACACAGGTTCAATAATGATTATTTCTGTTTGGAAAAGCGTTGTGCAAGGGACTGTGTCCAAGGAGAGCAGCCTGGGCTGACTCTGTGGATTTATTATACCAAAAAAACACAGCGCGATTGCCTGTTTCCTTTCCTTTTTTCGTCCCCTGCACACACACACCAGGGGAGCTAGCGGAGCGTCCTGAGCTGAGTTCATCGCGGAGGGGGCTAATCCCCGCTTCATGCTTGCCTACCTCCAAATAGCACTGCCCGCGAGCAGGAGCGCGCTGCGTTGCAGCGGTGCTGGGCACGGCCGCGTGCCCGGACTCTGCCCGCGGGCAGGAGGAGGCCGGCGACCGTGCAGGGCCGAGCAGGCGCGGCCGCGGCGAGGGAGGCGCCGGGAGCATCCCTGAGCGCTGCAGCGGGACGCGGCACAGCCCAGACCGCAGCGTGCGCAGCAATTTGCCAAAGGGGAGCTGCTTGCAACCGCGGGAAAGAGCTAGTCCTGCTCGAACAAAAGCAACGGGAACCGGGACCATCGAAGTTGCAAACTCCCAACGTCCTGGAGAAGAGCCGGAGCGTGGAACGGCCGCGCGAGAGGCGCGCTGAGCTGCAGGTGGACTCGCAGGGAGGCAGCAAGCGGAGCTAGGGTTTTGCAGGACCAGTTTTCATTAGAGTTTACATTGCATTCTTGCCTAATTAGTCTCCAATAATTAATGCCGTGAGTGTAACAGAGATATAATCAGGCAAAATGCTGGTAAGTAAACCCCATGGAAGCCATACATCTTTTGATAGTAATGATTATGTTCTTTTTTATTATTAAAGATCCCATTAGAAAGAATTTATGATTTTCCCCTTTGTGAGAGAAATAATAAACATTACATTGCATGCTCTGTTTTTTGGTATTGAGCAACCAAGTATATGTAATTAGCCACAGTTAAAAAGAAATTTTGCCTGAATGGCTTTTGGGGAACATTATATCCAAATTACAACCCTGTGGAATTTTTCATGCAAAAGCACAGTATCAATAAATAACCCAAATACAGTTTGTCTGAGAAAAAGAATATCCTGAGGAAAGCATGCTAGGAAGGAGGGAGCACAATGCGACAGCGGGCCTGGATCCTCACTGGAAGGAGCAAGGTCTTTGCATCCCGGATAATTCCCTGCAAGCTGCTTTCACGGCTGCCGTGGGAACCTCCTCCCCTCTTTGGACTGCTGTTTTCCCCTTTCTCACCCCAAACCGAGGCACGCTTTGGCAAAGTCCGTGCTTGCCAGCCCGGGTCTGCTGCATGGCCTGGAGTGACCCAGTGTCCCCCTGCACCTCCTGTTCCTGGATCGCAAGAGGAGCAGAGAAAACTAAACTAAACTGCTAAAAACACTAAAACCGCTCCTGGTTGCCCTTTGCTTTTCAGCACGGAGAGCCCTGGGAGCTGCTCGCGTCCTGCAGCGTGTTGCATTAACCTCCTCCCTGTGGCAGATCAGGAGGGATGAGCCGCCGTCTGGGGCAATTCCTGGGAGCAGGAGCGAAGCCGTCACCGCGAATCCCGCTGGGATACGTGGGACAGGCCCAGGGACAGGCCAGGACGGAGCTCAAGGAACCAGCACCCCTTCCGTGCACGGAGACCTCGGGAGCTGAGCTCATTTGTTCCAGTCAAGCTAACACTGAAGGATGTGATTCACCCCATCAATAAATTGGAGGTAAATGCCGGGCAGGAAGAGCAACACTCCTCTAAATAAAATGGATAATGTTTTACAGGAAAGAGAAATGGGTTTAGGCTGCTCCTTCAAGTGCCTGGGTTTAGATGCCTCACTGTCAGAGTAATAAAGTTTTGTCTTCCAACGGGAGAGGCAATAAAAAAGATGGTTTTGGAGGAAGACTCACTAGCAGGGCACATGCGAGGGTGCCGTAGGATCCGAGGGTGCGCGACGCAGAGCTTCTGGTCAGCCCTTGGTGGTCCTTCACGTGGATGGCCGCAGGATCCCTGCGTGCGCGGGTGGGCACGAGTGCGCTCAGCCCAACATCAGGGGTGTAACTCGTACAGCAGAGCCCGGGCCACGCCGGGCTTTCCACTCGTGTGCTTTCACGGAATAGGGTAAGTGAGGGGGAGCGTGTGGGCTCGGATGCCCAGGGGGGCTAAGAGGCGGCGTGGAGCCCCGGCACGGTCCGTGTCTCCGCGCTGGAGCTCTGGGGCTCCATCACTCGTCCTCGTCTCTGGCGGCATGGTCTGCATGGGAAATGGCCCGGCCGGCGACACGCTCCTGGCTTTGGGACCAGCTCCAGCCTGGGAGAGGACACGGACTGCTCCCCTGGCGAGGCCCTCGGCTCCCCAAAGCCAGCGGTCGTGGGGAAAGCAGCCTCAGCGGGGAACTTGCCATGAAAAACAAATGCGGAGCGGCTCCAACGCGCGGCTAGCCGGCAGTGGGAAACAGGAGGGAGGAAGAGCCTCCTGATAAGCGCGACCTCCCGGAGCACCAGGCCTCCATTCCGTGCCGAGGGAGGCAGCGGCAGCAGGCGCACGGCCAAGGGCTCCTCGGCGCTGCTGGGTGCCACTAAGGGCTGGTCTAAAAGCCCAGGGCCGCGTCCCTGCCCTGGCCGGAGCTGAGCCCGGCACCTGAGCCGGGGCTGAGCGGCTTGGACCGCGTGAGCTTGAAGGTCTTCTCCAAACATAACGTTTCCACGGTGCCAAAGGATTCCCTGGTGCCAAAGGGGTCTCCAAAGAGGAGCTTCTCCTCCCGCGGCTCCTTGTGGGGCTTGAACGGGCTGTCACCAGCTGCAAATGGAAAATGTCAATGGGACAAGGGCCGTGTCACCCCAGCAGGACCACACTGTCGCACCGGCCCCTTCCACGCGCCCCCTCCCAGCGTATGCACCTGGAAGAGCGCTTGATGGAAAGCCTCTACCAGCGGATGTCATTCCGGGAGCATTCGCGCCCTGGGAAATGGTTATTTCAGCAGCCATTTAGTGCCGGTTCCAGAGCGTACCCGCACCGACGGCCGTCCTTGTTGAGAGCTGATGAATTCAAACGGCGCTTGCCTCGAGTGCAAAGCTCCCAGTTTTACACTGCAGCGTTCGCTGCGCCTCTCAAAAACAATGCATGCACAACTTCCACTTAATGTGCGCATTCGTTTTGCGATTTCAGAAACACAGGCACTTCTTACAAGCGATGTGCAGTCCCAAATTTGGCAGGCTGCTTAATTCTGCATACAGCAAGGATGTAGCAGGGAGCCTTTTCCGTTTTGGATCAAATGGAATTTGTGATTTGCATGCACCTTTTGAGTCAAAATCAAACATTTGCCCTGGATTGGCCCTAGTTTAATTAAAATGATGAGAATGTGCGATATGCTTTTGGTCTAAGGCAAAAAGGATGCACAGCACTGAAATTTGGAACAAACATAAAAAAAAATGAGAAATGCATGGTTGGAAGTGATAAGAAATGCCAAGACTATGTATTACATGGGATCACGGGATGAAAATAGAAAATATCCTAAAAAAATTCTGGCGTACTGTGAAGCTGTTGTCGTTAGGTTTGGATAGGATTACATGCTTTATGGATAATATCCCTGTAACTAGCGCTGTCGAGGTTTGTAATCTTTGCTGTGGTCGCTCTGCAGAGCTGATGCGGACGCTCGCCGACGCCAGCAGATTTCCCCTTGCAGCCTGGAGTAGGGGAAGGGCATGGGATTGTATCCTGAAGAGCTTGGGCCTGGGGGTCCCTGCGCTTACGCAGGTTCATGCAAGAGCACTCCGGTGCATATGGACGATGTGCGTGTATCTATATGGGATTTGTGCACAGCGCACAAATCTCCGTTCTAGAATCCAGCAGCCGCGTGCTTAATTTCTTCGTTAATTTAGCTAACCCGGGGGTCCCTCTCCTCAGCGGCTGCCTTCAAGGCCATCGCACAGTCAGGAATTTGGGGCATCGTTATGCCAAGAGGATGGCAAATGTGGCTTTGCAAACCCACAAGCACAAGCCTCCCTGTTGCCTTCCACATCACAGTGTCCAAAAACTGCATCCAGGGGAGCTTTGCTCCCAGCCTGGTGCCACACTTCTGGGAAGAGATGGATGGAGCCTGAATCCCAACGCCGGGAGAGATGGATGGAGCCTGAATCCCAACGCCGGGACACGCTCTGCCTCATGTAGCGGATCCCTGCTCTCCTGCTTCCCTTGGCTCTCCAGAGGTGCTGCTTCGCTCCGGCTCAAGGTAATAAACACAGGGAAGGGGCACGTTTAAGAAAATGCTTCTCTGTCAAAGAGGAAATATCTTTAGAAATGCAAGTTCAAAAGGCTGCTATGAGGAACAGACGATAGCAGGAGATCGTGCTCTCCAAAGGAGGATTTGCCGTCGGAATAGCTGAGCTGGGTGTCACGGGAAGCCTCTTCGCTTTCACATTTCTTATCTGATCGCAGCGCAGAAACGAGCAGAGGTGGCCCCAGCCTCCAACCCTGGCCGCAGAAATGCAGCAAAAAGCCCTTTCCCGACACGGAGGGTGCCCTGCCACCATGCGTGGGATGGGGCGACAAAGATGCAAAGGTTGGGGCCAGGGTTTAAAGATCAACCTAGAATATTCAAAATAAACCATAAGAAGCGTGGGGAAAAGGAAGGAAAATGTGTAAATCCGTGTGCATCCCCAGGACACACCTGCAGGACCGCGTCCGGGCCGGTGGCGCCGAGGGAGGGCAGCGCGGGCCCCGGAGACGGCATGGAAGATACGACAGATGGCTCAAAAAAAAAGCAATTATCAAAGGGGAAGATTTTGGAACATATCCTTTGAAATAAAAATTTGTTTAGCATTTTTAGCAGATGAAATAATTTTCAGAACATCTGATGGGAGGTTCGAGCGCCTTGTTTCCTCCTGGCGCTCGCCAAGCCGAGCTCGAGGCCGCCTGTGGCACAGCTCGTTCCCTGCTCCGCCGCTCCCGTCCTTTCCCGATGGATCGCGGCGGAGCCGGGATGAGCAGCCACGGAGCGCAGTGCCGGTCGGGACGTGTGGGGATACTTCACCAAGGGTGGAGGAAACCACCTGTGTGATGGTGCGTCCCATGCTACATGCACGGCTGTAGGGCTATCTGCAAGCTGTATAGATCCGTACACAGATATATGAAATGTAAGGAGTGCCTTAAAGGGCAGCAGGTCCTGAGGTTGTCCAATGGCTTCGGCAAAGCTGCTCCCAAGTCCCTGAGCGTCTCCCAGACTTCCTGCACCTCCCAGCCACCAGCAAGGGCCAGGCTTATGCCTCACCGTAGGGATGCAGAGTACAGACGATGTGCCGAATTCTGGGATGCAGAGCATGGGTGACGTTCCAAATTCCAGCATGGAGAGCGTGTGCGATTGTGCCGATGTCAGGACACGGAGCGTGCGCCATACCCCCGGAGCCCGTGCAGGGCGGGAGGCTCTTCCCCTGCGCAGAGCCGGGCTCTGCAGCTCCGCTCTGCCGGGCGCAGCTCAGCCGGGCGGGTTCCTCCGAGCCGCCAGGGCTGTGTCTGCTCCCGCGCCTGCAAGGCAAGGCCGTGACCGTGGCACGCAGGGATGAGGGCAGGAGATGGTCCTTGCAACGTGCTGAGTCCTGGAAAAGACAATAAGGGCCGGGGATGGCGCTCGCTGTCCTCAAGGATGTGCCTCCTCCCGGGAGCGTGGGCGCTGCGGGCGCTCAGGGACACTCCATCCAGCGCCATCCGGGGCGGCCGTTCCTCTTGGGAAAGCCCAGGGCCACCTCGCTGCCTTGTGGCACCTCTGCTCCAGCCTCTCCGGTGCTGCTGAGGCTCCATGCAGGCAAGCCTGCGGTTTCCTGGGACGGGGATGAGCTAAAGGGAACATGGTTTATTCAGGGAGGCCCGGCCGTGAAAGGGGAGCGGGCAGGGGGTGCAGAGCACTCAATCTTTATGGATTTTGTTGGGGAGCACCAGGGCCCTGGAGCACACGGGGATGGGAACCGCTCCAGAGGCACGAGGTTCTCATTTAAAGTCTGCGTGTTTGTCATCCGTGCTTTTTATGTTATTTAATTTTTTTCCTTTCCCTCTGAAATAAAGACAGGAGCGAGGGTGTCTGTCTAGCGCAGGCAGAGATTTTCTCATCAGACCCCCAAGGAAAATGCAGATCGCATCGGGGATCCAAACAGGACTCTTGTTCCCTGCACCAGAGCTGATATCAGAGACGTTTCTCTTTCCAAGGGCAAAGTAGACATTTGAGATTTTTTAAGTGCACTTTTAACAGAGGGAGGTCCATCTCCTGGAGGCCAGCACAGATTCACCACATGCAACATGGGTACAGATCCCCCTCTCCATGGATGGTGTGTGTTACCAAACCACAACGTTTTGCAGAGGTTTTGCCGGTTTCAGATGTTCTCTTGTACCCAGCAGCGCTTGGGGAGGATTTGGCTTGCACAGGAAAGGTGTTGAGCAGAAGAGCAGCTCGATGTTGCTGGCTGGGGAGACCCTTCCTGCACCAACCATGGCCACGGCCACGCTGCAGCCGCCAGAAAATGGACAAGCAGAGTCTGAGTTTTTGTGCCCACACAAGACTAGAAAGCAAGGCACCCAGTGAGAACATGGAAAGCTGCTGTCCGAGGTCGGACTTCTTTGCAAAACACACTTATTTTATGCTAAAAAACCAAAGCCACCTATGAAGAAAAGTCATTGGGTTGAACCAATATCAGTGATTCGGGATAAGTGCAGCGGAGGAGATGAAGCACGTTTAATGTAATTACACATCCACTTCTTGTGATGTACGAGCATGTGAAGCATTACTAATCCCCCAACAGATACCTGCAGGGAGGACTATGAGGAGCAGCTGTTGGACAACAAGAAGCGGAGCACGTGGCCGCCGGGGCTCCGGGAGCCGGCCTCGGCCAGCAAGTGCAAGGCTTACAAGGAATTAAACAGTGTTCCGCGGGAAACTACATTAGTTTCTTATATAAATCACACTGCCAACTCATTTATTATTGCGGTAACCTTCGGCATTGCCGTTACTGGGGAGGACTTCTCCTGAAATGAAAAATGACGTTCCTAACTCGGCGCGTGGACTTGCCGTCAGACTCGCTTTGCCGTCCTCTTTCAAGAGGCACGAGAGAAAGACATGAGCCTCTGCGCCCCAACCACGGTATCCATTGCAAACTAACGCGTCGGGGGAGTTTATTATGCATTTGAGAGTTGATAAATAAGAGAGATAATAACGTAAACAGTATCTTTTCTCTTGGTTTACTCAAGAAGTCTCCCCGCTGCAGTTGCTGACGATGGTTAAGCTATCGGCATGGTTGTTTTCATGCAGCCCTTTTAATTACAAGACTCTATAAGCTCTTTACTGTCATATTACAGTACTTTAATAACCTATATTTTATTTATACCTGGTTGCCGGGTTTATTACACTTATTATCAAACATTCGCCTAAGTGAATAATTGGAATTGCTATTGTGCTTTTTTTTTCAAGTTTGCAGGGAGATAATTGAATTGTAAGCAGCATTTCCTACCCGTGCTGCAGGTACAAGGAGGACTGGCAGAGCGGCTGCAAACGCTGCTGCCACGGGCTCTCCCAAGCACTGAACGAGACGTCTCTATCAGGAAAGGTTGGCAGAAAACACACATTTTTCTCCAAACGACGTCTCGGTGCGCGCCTCAGTGCAGGGCTGGCGCTCTGGCCTCCTGCTTGACCCTGGGTGGCACCTCACACGAGACGGGGAGCAAAATGCTCGTTTGCACCTTGCAGCAAAGATACCAAGGGGGCTGGGCTCAGTGGTGTACAGACAATTATATGCCAAAATATATAATAAAATATCTATCACAGAATATATAATGTATAGTAGATCATTTATCATTAACCATATATCATTTAATAACATATATCAGCATATATTAACATACTAACAATATAATATATATTATATATTAACAGGATTAATGGGTAACAACATTGTGTCCCACTGCAGAGATGAAGAAAACCCAAAGAGCTCTGGGTCCCACTGAATTGCTAAATAGATGACACTACTGGAGGGACCGGTTCTGGACATGGGAAACGGTGGAGGGTCAGAAGCCTTGGTGTGACGGCGAGCGGAGAGCTGCTGCAGAGCCGGCGGAGGCTCTGGACGGAGGGAATCCCGCTCGCAGGATGGAGATCCCGCTCGCACGACCCTTCTCGGGGCTGGAGTATTGGCTCCCAGCACTGGAACCGCTGGCCTTTAAGCCCTTGGCCAACGCGCGTGCTGCCTTGAGACTGACAAGACATTCCTGCTTTGGGGAACTCATGTGTTATTCCATCTTCCCCAGGCTGTTCGGCAGTGCTTGCAGCACCCCAGCTGATTTAACCAATTTGAGGGTTCCTCATGTGCCTCTGATCTAACTAGAGGGCTCGCAGTGTATCCCAGTGCCTCCCAGGGCTCTGTGCTGTGCTCCTGCAGGCTGGTGCACCGTGAGGCTCGCAGCGCATCCCAGCACATCCCAGGGCTCTGCGCTGTGCTCCCATGGGCTGGCACACCGTGAGGCTCGCAGTGCATCCCAGCACATCCCAGGGCTCTGCGCTGTGCTCCCGTGGGCTGGCACACCGTGAGGCTCGCAGCGCATCCCAGCACATCCCAGGGCTCCGCACGTTGCTCCCGCGGGCTGGCGCACCCTGAGGCTTTGGCGTTGCCGCTCTGCCCCCAGGCAGGATTGCAGCCCCCACGATGATGCCTGCAGTTTGAGCAGCGATCTGCAGGAATTGCAGGTCTTTGCGAAGGGCTGACTCGCACCGTGTGTGTCTGCAGCATGCGAAGCGTGCTGAGACCGCAGTGGCGAGAGGCGGTCAGGATGGGTAACGAACACACTGCCACTCTTGCTAGAGCTGCTGTTTGCTTGCCTTCAGCTGAGTCACTTGGGAACAGGCTTGCCTGCCGCTTTCCTAAAGACAGGGCTAGGGGAACAGAAAAAGTGGGAAAAAGGGGAAGGACTTTTATCTTCAGCTGCTCTCCCTCCCAGCTCCCTCCCGAGAGCCATTGAAGCCATCAGGAAAGCCAGGGAGTACAGGCGGCACTGCCAGTGATGCTCAGCAGGCCATCAGTAGGGACCAGAGTGAACACCCAGCAGCCCCGGGGACGTGCAGCCCCCGCACGGGGTGACGCTCCGCACCGCCCGCTCCCCGTGTTTGCGTCCCTTCTGCTTAATATTGCTGCAGCCCTCCTGGCACCCGGCACTTGTACTTCTTCTCCTCCTACTTCACACTTCGGAGAAGCCGTCTGCTCCCGCAGCAGACGCACGCTCCATCTTCCCCTTCTCAGGAGCGTGCATATGTTTCATTAGGAGCGTTTTGTTTCTGCAGCCGGCTCCAAGTTCCAACGCAGGGGAACAAAATAAACTTTTTTGGACTTGGTCTGCCGGCACATGGGGCATCAGAGCCAGATCCGGCTCCGGAAAGCGCCCCGGGATCCCGAGCCGCACACTGCACTTCTGCTCGCTCCGCTTGCCACTTCTCTTTTCAGCAAGTAATATTAATCCTTACACGGGGAGCAACTAAATAAATGCTATCGTTGATACAAATACACTCAAATAAGCCTTCAATTGTAAGAGTTTATATAAAACACATAATGCCACAAGGATAATTTAGGTGAAAGCTGAGATGCGGCTGATGAATTAGTTCATAATATTTACCTAGATTATGTATAATAAATGTAATGTATATCATTTATATCTATATACTTCTAATTTAGTTGCAATCAGAAAATAATGCAATATGAATTCATATAAAAAAGCAATTCCGCACAGGAAAATTAAAATGGTATAGCATATTGTTTTATATGAAATATTGAGCTGTGCAATCATATTTCTTATATCCTTAAAGCAGATTCAGTAGGAAAAAACATGTTTGCTCTCTTTGGAATATACGAGTACAAAAGCTTTTTCATTTCATATCGCCATAAACAGGGGGAATTTCACAAAAACGCTATCAACATTTTTCTCCCTTCTCCATCAGCATCAAACATGACAAACGGCTCCCAGGGAGAGCGGCCACTCCGGGGCTGGTTCTTTGGGGCTCATTAGGCTGTTCGGAGGGACGTTTTGCTCGTTTATCAGAAATGGGGCGTTTGCGAGGAGAAAGGGCAAGAGACAAAGCTCAAAATGTGCGAACAAATGAATTAATATTTCCCGAAAGTTCTTTTCTGGAAAAGCAGCGCGTTTCCCGGCCGGAGGCGCGGGAATGGCCCCGGCGGCCGTGCCCGCGCGCAGCGGCCGCGCTCTCGCGGAGCACAATGCACGGTGCAAAGGCTCGAAAAAGCCACCGAGCAATTCTGGCCGTCTGCTCCTTGTCAAGCGGCCGCCAGGGGAGCGTTTCCCCCAGCGCTAGTGCCAGGCCTTGGTTAGCGGCTCCGCTCGCTCCGTCCCCGGCGCTCCCGCAGCGGCTCCCAGCCCTGCCGTGGTGCCCGGCGCTGCCCAAGGCTGCTCCCAGCTCCAGCGGTAGCGCAGGTGCCGGCACGCCGCTTCCCAAGGGAGGAAAATGCAGGGAAAGCCATGGGGATACCTAGCCTGAAGGCATTCCCAAAGGATGCTAAAGATGCTCCCAAAGGATCGCGATGGGATCAGCTGCTATCTGCTATGAACACACACGGATCCCCACCCCGGTGCAGCTCCGTGAGCTCCAGAGCGTGGTAGGGCTGAGGAAACCCAACGTGCCTCCACTTTGGATGCTGGCGTGGGGCTCCGCAGCCTTCATCCCTGATGGGAGATCCGGCCCAACTCACCTCCTTGCAAAAGGCACTGGGCTGGCGCCTAGCAGGAACCAGCTCTAACCGAAGCGCCCTGCAATAGATGCCCAAGTGCTGCTTTTGTAAGGACCGGTGTGCAGTGCTGGCGCTCACTGGAGACGGCCGTGCTCCTGGGAAAGGAGACACCTCTCCAGAAGATAAGGCCTTTGGAGGGGATTTGGGAAAATCCACAGCCGGGCTGTGCTCCCGTCACCCCGGCGGTGGCCTGGCCACAGGGACAAGCCCCAGGACCAACTGCAAGGTCCCCGAGCACTGTGTCCTCCTCAGCCACGGTCCATGGGAATGCGGCAGGAGCTCCGGGTCCCCCAAGACCCTCTTTTCCTCGCTCTTGCCCTGCACAACAGCCTATACCTGGTGCGACTTCAGCATTTGCTCCCCGTTAGCCCTGCAAGGCTGCATGGAGTCCCCTGTATTGCAGCTGTTGCTGGGAAATTAAGATGTATATCGGGACATCATTCACAAATCCTGTACCTGTTGCATCTGGAGGCTCCGGCGCATTGGGTAGTTGAACACAACTAGGAGATGGCTGCAAAGGCTAAAGAAAAATAAGTCGCGACTTTTGCTCGGGATTCTCCTGGTGATGTTATCGCACAAAGTACAAAAAGCTGCGATTCTAAATACAGCATTTATCTTCATGGAAAAGTTAAGAGACTTCAGCTCAGCTTCTTCAGAACCAAGACAGGTACTCCCAAGATGGGTAAGAATTAAATACAAATTAATTCACATCTCAAAGAATGTCATTCGGTAAAAATATGCATTTTTGAGGAATGTTAGCAACTTCTTTAATTATTCTGCTCAGAAGCATATAGTTTGGCTTCAAAACTGCTTCATTTTTATCCTACTGCTTCTCGAGCCTCCCTGAGAGCTCTGATTTCAAAGGGGACCATCCGTTCCCACATGTAGCGCGTGGTAATGCAAATAACACGTTGGCACGAGCTGGAGCAACAGGGCTTGACACGTGGAAACCCAATAGGAGCGGGAGGAGCGATCCAGAGCCCAGCAGCTGCAGCTGCAACGGATCCGCTCGCCGCCGCGCGGGAAAGCTCCTAGCCCGTCCGGCCCCGCGGAGCCAGCGCGATGCTCCCCAGCTCCAGGGCAAGCCCTGCTTAAGTGCTTTGCTGGAACGAGGCCTGGCGCAGCAGCAGCCCTCCCTGCTCCCTTAATTAGAGTCCTTGGGATCTGGGAGACCCGCTTTCACCCTCCTGGGTGCGGATTTCACCATTCCGGGCCAACTGATCGTGCCAAACAATTGGTTTTTAGGGACTTCTTCTGATGTTTGTTTTTAAGCACGGTAGCAGGTAGGCTCCTCCTCGGTGTTCTTGCAGCAGGATGTGGTTCCATCCAATATTCACCCAAAAAGGTCCTCCGCTTCAAAGCACCAGCCCAAGGGGCGCTGCGCAGAAGGCAGACAGCACGGCAGTGCGAAAGCTAAAGGCCTCCAGAAAAGCAAAATCATTTTCTTGAGAAGAATTACAACATTGACTTTGTTCTGAACCAGGACCATGCAAATACCAAAATAATTGCATAATGGAAATCCCCAAATATTTTGGTTTGAAAGCAGCAGAATGGCCTTTTGGAAGTGAAGCATTTTGTCAATTATGTAATATTTTTAAAAAGTATAAAAAGACTAAAACCCTAAGGTCAACGTAACATTCACTTTCCTTTTTTATTTTGTCAATCATTTCATAGTTTTTCCATGGAAAATTTTATGAAGACTGATGTTCTATATAGACCCTTTCAGGTTCAACAGGAGTTCTTTTTCCCGTGAAAGACTGTTCAAATAATTTCCTTTCTGCCTGAGTTAACTGCTCTAACTGGTTGAAAAAAAAAAGGGGGGGGAATTTCTAGGGGATAATTGCTTTAACTGTTCAGCCTCAAAGCTTGTTTTCACGAATCCTCTATCTAGAGGAAACTCTCTGTTAACACGAGAAGCTACTGGGAACCTTCAGGTGCTCAGTGTGCTTGAAAAAACCAAGCTATTTGATTGAATTTCCAAATAGAGGGTTTTTTCCCACACTGGAAGGAGCATTATATTAAATTATATCATAGTACAGCATATTGCTTGAATGATATTGGAGGTGCTGATGACGACGCGGAGCCTGACGCTTGGGCTCACATCTCTGTTTCATTCTGGAGCAATAAGGGGTCGTTCTGGCCAGAGCACCCCAGCGCTGAGGGGACAAGTCAGCTACGCGGCGGGTGGTCGTCCCTCGGGCTCAGCACATCAAGGGTGGGCGCGGGGGCCTCGGGGTGACGCTGCACCCGTAGGGGACAGCCGGCAGAATGTCCCCAACGCGGCGACCGGGGCCTTGGGGCTGGTGGACACCACGAGACCCAGCACCGCTCACACACCGTGCCCTGCTCAACCCCAGCAGGGTCCTCTGCTGCTCCAAAAAATGCACATTTTGGCTTTTGCCAAAAAAAAGAGGCTTGTTTGGTTAAATGACAAATTCACCAAATAGGTTACTTCTCAAGAAGTCTCCTGTCTATTTTTTTTGCTTTTGTTTTGCTCTCTTCTCCTCCTTTTGGGGAAAAATAAAACAGTTGCCCTTATAAAAACATTGTTTCAACATTTGTTTTCGGATCTCATGTTTTCAGCTTTTTCAAACAGCTTTTTTTACAGTATTTAGATTCTTTATCTATAAACACGATTTCCTAAAAGAAAAAAAAAAACCAAAATTCATATATTAAGCTTTACAAAACAAAAACTTTTCAATGACTTTTAACCTTTTCCCTCATCTTGGTGATTCATGGGCTACTGTGCGAGTTTCAGTCCGTGCTCAGATTTCCATGACTCTCCGGATCCCAGACGTGGTGGCAGGACCAGGACTGTGATGTTCTCCATAAGTGGCTCCCTATTTTTAGCAGTGATAAAGCCAGGAATTGGTTTGTTCCGTGTGAGAAGCAGCTGACCTCAATCAGTTCTACCTAGTGCAAGACTAGGGCTTTTCAGACAGTCGTGGCAGGACAATTTCATCAAGTTAAGGTGCAGAAGAGCAGAGAGAGCCACCTGTGTGACCCGCGCCGGGGGCACCTTGAGCTCCCGCAGCTCCACACGTGCTTTCAAGCATCGCCAGCCCACAGCAAGCACGAAGATCCCAGGAAAAGCAGCAACGGAGGCGGCCTGGCCTCCTGAGCAGGAACGGGGGAGCTCAGCGGGTGAATTGATTAGCTGGGTCCTTTGGGGCTCAGCTGCTCCCCTGCCACCAGCAGCCTCCCGTGGGAGCCCAGAGCCCTGCACGTCCACCCTGGGAGAACGCCAGGGCCTGGGATTCATGCTTTATTGCACGGTTAGCATGCAGCAGCGTGTGCACTGCCTGCAGTACGTCGCGCTGCTCTTGCAGGCATTAACAGCGACACGAGTTGGGGGCCGTGGACAATCCGCGATCGAGGACAAGTGGCTGGCTGAGAAAGAGGGGGCTGACGCGGGCTTTTCCAGCACCCTCCGTGTTGCTCCATCCCACCCAGGACACAGCTGAGGGGCTGCTGTGCTACCAGGGGTTTCCTTCTGAACAGACCGCGCGGAACAGACGGCCTTCTCCTGTGAGCAGGGATGTTGCAGGGCTGCAGCCCCGCGCTCCGCCTCTCTGCGAGATCCGGGACTACGACGGAGTCGCTGCTGGAGGGGATCGGGATCCCGCTCCATGGGGAGCCCCACGCTGCCGAGAAGCACAGAAACCTGCAGTTCTCCATCCCCTCATTTGCCCAGGCTGCCGCTGCTGCAGACACGCAGCTCCGCTCCGGGCAGCGAGCGGCCCCTCCGGCTCTTTTCAGCTTACTTACATTTTAAGAAATGCATTTGCAGAAACTCTTTTGAAGCTGCAATAGTTTGTGCGATGTTTTGCACAATCTCTTGTGTTTGTGGAAAGCCAGGCCTGGAGGCCATAGCCACAGTGGCCGGCGCTGTGGCTTGCTCCGAGGGCGAGCTCGGCAACAGCAGGTCGTGACCACGCTATAGGAGCGAGAGCTGATTAATTGAGAAATATGGAAAATTAAGGTCTTGTTTCACTTCGGTCATGAGCTAGAGACTCAGCTTTGAGGGAAGTCAAACTTACTCCTTTCACTATATTTAAAAAATATTTGAAATAATAACTTGAGTTTAAATAGCACTTTATTTCTCCTGTCCACCCTATACATGTTACTAACCTTTAGGGTGAAAGGGCCTCGTATGTCCTCTTTCCCCCTGCCTCTCTGCTCCTCCAACGTGCTACAAGAAGGACAAACCATCCACAAAGTGCCCGGCTGCAGCGCTCCCGAGCACACGACTTTGGAAGCCCTTTTGGGCGCCAGTTCCCTGGCTCTGCCCCGTTAGCGACACTGCTGCCCCGCACAGTGCAACGGGCAGACGGTGCCTCGTGCTGGGCTGTTGCGAGAGGCCCGATGAGCCCCGGCCGGTGCAATCGGTGCTTACATGGGAGCACTGTGTGCCATGGATTACCCATTCAGGGTGCCAAACACTCATTTTGAGTATTTGCAACTTTTTTGTGTGTGTTTCATCACCTCACATATAACGCCCCCATCACTGTTTACCCAGATCTTCAGTAACCTCTCTCGGGAGGCTGCAGCGAGCAGCACCTCGCTGCGGAGCGCAGCACGTCGCAGGGGGCACAGAGCACCCCGGTGTCGGGCTCTGCCATGGCCCCTCTCCAGGCCCAGGGCCGCTCCGGCTGCCCCTGCAAAGCCCAGGGCTGCTCCAGAGCACGCAGGCGATGATAGCCTGGGTCTGCGATCCGGACAGCCCGCGTGCTTGCTCTGCTGGCAGTGCCAGGGTCTCACATTCACTTGGAATTATTCCCCTGCTCACAGCGGGGAAGCCAAAGGGGCTGGATACCCGCATGCCTGGCGATGCTGGGGCCGTTTTCCTTTTTCTGCAAGTGTCTCATTGCCTTGTGCAACATGGGGCTATTCTGAAGGCCCCAGCAGCAATTCCTGCGACTCCCTGCCTCCCCCACAGCCCTGGAACCAAGCAGGGACTGCAGCAATCTTCCCACACCGTTACTTCATAGGTGCCTTTATCCATCCCCATTAGGTATTTCCCTCCGCATCTCGCTTTTTAACGCCATACGTACAGCGGCACATATGCAAACACAGCCCGAGCAGGACAAAGTCCCTCGCCGTTCCTGCACGGAGCCCTCGGGAGCTGGAGGTGTTGTCCATGTGGAGCAAGCCCAGCAGGATCCCCCCTGCCCGCAGGTACCACCGCGGGCTCCCCGCGGCCGCCCTGGGAAAGCCGGGAGGCGGCAAGGCCGGGAAGGGCCGGGAAGGGCTGGGAAGGGCCGGGAAGGGCTGGGAAGGGCCGGGAGCAGCGGGCACGGAGCGGCCGCTCCGTCCATGCGCGCGGGGCAGCGGCCACGGGGCCCGGCCCGGCCCGGCCGCCGCGGGGCTTTTGCCGAGCTGCTACTGGCACCTGCTGGAGGGAGCTGGAAGGAGCTGGGAGGAGCTGGAAGGAGCTGGAAGGAGCGACCCCCGGGCCGCGCGGGGCGCCGGGCCGCTCCGAGGTGCCCGCACGGCCCCGCTCGTGCCCCGCGGCCGGGCCCGCAGCCCAGGCTGTCCTCGCCTGCCCTCCTCGGGCCCCTGCGCGCTCGCTTACCTCCTTCCTCCTGCCTGCTTGCTTACCAGCCTCCTTCTTCCTGTGCGCCTGCTTACCAGCCTCCTTCTTCCTATGCGCCTGCTTACCTATTTCATTTCTCCTGCACGCTTGCTTATTTATACACCTTACCCTTACATTTGTTCTCGTAATAGCAGGAAATGCATTTCAGAGGTACACAGCTTATCACTATGTGAAGGAGCATTGATGCAGAGTTAAGCTTCCAAATAACAATAAAACAGGCAAAATTTACCCTTTTTAGTGCAGATGGAGCCATCTCACAAGCGTCACCCAGGGGTGTGGGTCCTGGGAGCCTTAACCCCGCTCCGTTTGAGGCGGGAGGCGTCGGGAGCCCCTTCACCCAACTTGCTGGTTGCTTCATTTAGGGGAATTTGTTTCTCAGGAAAGACTTCCACTGAGAAAAAGCTGTCTTTTAATGCTCAAATGAGAAGGTCAGTGGTTACGAATATGTGATAGGCATTTGAAAAAGATCATGCTCAGAACAGCGCACGAGCAGGAGCACCGAGCGAACGGTGCTGGGACGCGGTCGGGAGGAGCATCCTGCACAGGGGCACGTTCCACAGCCGGGAATAAGGAGGGGTCTCTTACCTCGTGCCCAGCGTTTCTAGGACATTTTGACATGTTTTCCCATAGAAAAGGAAGCCAGCGAGGGGGCTGAGACCCGGCAAGCTCAAACCAGCCACTATAGCTCTATCACTGCGTTGCTGGAGGCACCAGCAACAAACCTCACATGGAAACTTCTTCCTTAAGAAAACTGAGGTTTAAAGAGCCTTACACACTGGGAGTGCCAGCTCACGTGGACTTAAATGAAGATTTTATTTAAATCTCTGGTTAAACAGACCTGCAAACACCAACAGCACACTAAGCATGGAGGGAGGCCAGGGAGGACAGTGCCCCATGCCACATGCATGACCTCTCCGCAGTTTAATGCACACGCATCTCCTTCTATCAAGCCTCTTCTCCCATCCCCTGCTCATATGGGTTTATTTTAAACTTATTTCCTCATTCAACATTTTCACATTGTGCAATTCTTCACGAGGGGAACTTTATTCTGGTGATCCAGTGTTGAGATAAGAAAACCATTTTGCAGTTAAAGGCTACAGGAAGAGCGAAACCACATGTATTTTTAGGTCCTTATTCACTTAGGTGACATTAAACAGGGGAATACTCCTTTTACTTCAATAGAAATACTTCCTTGAGACGTAAGGATGAAAAATCACCGGAACTTTCACTACACTCAAAAATGAAGAGCAAAATAACATTCCACTGAGAAATATCCACATAGAAGAGACCGTACAGCAAGGGCTCAGCCAGAAATAAAAGGGATGTCTTTGCTGTCTTGGAGTCACATCCTTAAGAAGCCTAGAAGCAAAAGTTAGATGCACAGAATGCACTCGAGCTCATGCCAAATGAGGCGAGGATTTAAATGCAGTATTAGATAGTCCTTATGTTCCCCAACACATGTGAATTATACTACCCAAAATCTTGGTACTTGTGGCAGGACTTCAGTATCTTATTGGCACGTCTCAAAAGTACTGTTCTAAATCCAATCGTAAACGTGCTGCTCCAGCCAAGGAGAGTGTTTAGACCCTGCAGCATTCGCGTTTGTCCCAGGCAGGGTATTAACCCTCTGCACAGGCCCTCTGGCCCACGAAGCCGCCCTCGCCCCAGCGGCACCCCGATGGAAACGGGGAAGCGCTGCCCGCGCGGGGACACACACCCCTCCTCGGCCGGAGCGCATTCAGGCCTTAGATTTCAACCAGCATCGCTTTCAAACTTTTTCTTCATTAATTTCGGAGGCAAGTGGTATTTAGACATTACCTCTTTAACATCTCAACTCGAATTGGATAAAGCCAGAGGGGACCAGAGCACCCAAGTAACTTCTCTGGCGCAAGTCTGATCTCTGCTAGTGCATGGGCTTATTCCACCTGCTTACCCTCTAAGCAGTGCCAGCTACAAGATACTTATATGTATATACAAACGCATTATATATAAGCAGCAAACTGGGCAGAGAACTGATTTACTCTGAAGCCTGTTAGTCGCCTGTGACTTGGGCTCGCAGCCAGCCTCAGGCGCGGGCACTGCCCTTGACGGTGTGCGCACAAGGAGGACCGTGGCCAGCGCGGCCGCCTCCTCGGGGATCACAGAGCCTGTCCGGCCAGCAAGCAGGTCGCCTGCCAAGGCGGCTGCAGCAGCAGGAAGGAGAGCCGCGAGCGCCAGGTCTGCGGGAGCTGCAGCTCTGAGCTCTGTGAGCATTGGGACTACAAGAGCCACAGATCCATAAGCACCGAGTCTGCAGGAGCTGCAGCTCCATGAACATCGGGACTGTGGGATCTGCAGCTCCAGAGCTCTGGGTCTGTGAGAGCCGCAGCAACATGAGCACCGGGTCTATGGGACTCGCAGCTCCATGAGCACCAGGTCTGCAGGACTCACAGCTCCATGAGCTCCATGAGCACCAGGTCTGCAGGACTCACAGCTCCATGAGCTCCATGAGCT
>VZSG01000621.1:314228-332424 GCA_013398315.1 Nothoprocta pentlandii | reverse complement strand
CACCAGGTCTGCAGGACTCACAGCTCCATGAGCTCCATGAACACCAGGTCTGCAGGACTCACAGCTCCACAAGCTCCATGAGCACCAGGTCTGCAGGAGCTGCAGCTCCATGAGCTCTGGGTGTGCTGAACAGCAGCTCTGCTCTCCTGCAGCACCACCAACAGCGTCGCACCACAACCTGCCTTTGCCACCGCAGGCCTCCTGCGCACGCTCTCACCCCGCTCGCATTGAGCGACACATGCAGCAGTTACCTCTCAACATTTATTTAGATGTATTTACACAGAGCGGGGATGGAGGGGATCCATCATGCAATGATGGAATCACAGCAGTCTCTGAAACAGTATAAACCTGATGGATCTGGTACAAAGATGAGAATCACGAGGTTATCAAATTCTCTCCAGTATAAATATTATGAGGTAAGCAATACTTAAGATGAGGCACTTAAGCAATAACCCAAAAGGTAGTTGGTGTACAAAACTATAAACAGGAACAGTTATTCCTATTGCCTTCAGTTATACTTAAAAATGAGTTCATATTCTATGTACAGTCTCACATGCCTTATACGCCCCCCGAAGCAGAACACGAAGGACAGGAGAGACGGAGAGGCAGCCACAAGCCATGGGATAGGACAGATCCGCAGGGAGAGGAGCAGGCTGGAACACGCAGCAGGAAGGGGCCTCGGGAAGAAGGATTTCCCAGACGCTTCCCGGCCTCCCGCCCAGGAATCGCGCCTGTGCTAGCGGAGTTGACTCCCTATTAACGCGCAGATCTGCCAAGGCAGAGAAGAAGAACCCCGCTGCGTTCAAGCAAGGAATGCCAAGCGGGACTGGATTTAAGCCTTAGTGGGATTTATGGTGATTATAAATGTAACTTTACAAAGAAATTAATTATGTCAATTAAAAACACTTACTAAATTTTACTGGGAATTTATATAGTATGTATACAGCATGATCAATGCCCAGTTTATTAAAATTACTTTGGGCTTGCTTCCAAGAAAACATACCAAAGTAGCACAGGAATTCCAATTAAGATGTGAAACTTGTATTAGCAAAGAGCATTTCCTTATCAAGATGCAGAGACAAGGAAAAAACGCCCGATAAAAATATAAAGAATTAAAATAGGGAGGGGAGCACAAATGTCTATTCATCCCCATAACTGCACAGCTTGCTCGTGCCTGGGAAAGACCAATATTTTCTCATGATAGTGAACAGAAAATATTCCAAAGGACTCAAGAACTCATAATGGTGAAAGGCTTGTACCAGCGTGTTGAGGGAACAGAAATTTAAAACATGCTTCCTCAGCCTGGGCTTTTCCTTTCTTTCCTGGGGAACGTGGGTGTCCAAGTACGGTACAGTCATTCCTGTCTGAGAATTATCTTTATTTTGTGGGAACAATGATCCTAATTTCACTCAGACTTACAACAAAGTAGCTCTGAATTTGATTTTAAAAGGCCTGTGAACAAGCCATCTCAGTTTTGCTTATTTTTGACATTTTAAAGTCCTTAAACAAATGCAAGCTGCATTATGACTTCTGTTTCTTAAGATAAGCCAGTCGAGTTTTGAAGTTTAAATGGAACAATGAAAGAGCCACAGCTACTAGAATAACGAAATTAAACTTGGCAAAAGTAATGAATTTTATTTACAAATACATGTACCAGGGTTACAACAGAAACACACTAGTGAAACTCCGTGTCAACAAAAGCAATGATTTATTGGTAATGGCATTATCGAAACAGACTGACAGTCTCTGGCTATGGTCAAGCAATTATCCAGGAGTCGGAGATAAAAGTGGAGATCTCGTCTGATTGCAGTAAGGCCTTCCAGTGTCTTCAGCATCCTAGTGGCTCTCTCCTTTCTTGCCAACTACCTGATAAGAGGAAAAAAAGGAAATCATGAATGTTTAATAGAAAACGTCTTGCCAAATCTATTTTTTTTAAGTAAGCCTTGATATAAGTAAGAGTTCCTGGATTTTCAAGTGAATTAATGCGTTTGAGCATGCACTGTTTGAGCACCTGCAGAAGGAGGAGCTGTACATCCCTCCACAGAACTTCAAGAGGGATGAGACACATAAGGAACTCCCATCTCCAGCATCAATCCAGCTAGCAAAGCACCAACCCCATTCTGAGCAGAGTTAGGAGACGGCAGTGGCAACAGAACAGCCCACACTATTAAAAACATACGTGAAGTTACACGCCAAGCAGCCAACCCTAATGTGCTACATAAAATGTTACCATGGGAAGAGAACCACTAGGTGCTCAAATTTACACCTACCCGTTCCCTAAGCCCTTACTATTACGACCACCTCAGAGAGAATATTTACCTTATTTACCTCATAATGCAGTTCAAGTCTAAAATAAATGCATCAACAACATCTAGGAGTCACCTGTGTTTTCATTACTTCCTTGTCCAAATATGACTCCTTACCAAGGCTGCGTCACAGAATTCAATTCTGTGAATTCCACACGGGATCAGCTTGGTGCTTTCCTTTTGGGAAAGGCCCATCACCGCCGTCACACTTTGGTGAGCAGGTTTACCCACCAGCAGCATTTCACTCCATATGTGGCCATGCAGGTTTAGAATTCCAAGCTAAAACAGTGCATAAAGGCAGGGTAGCCAGTCCCCTTCATTAAGGCAACCAAACACAAGACACTGAGTAGGAAGTGATGCCATTTTAGTCACACTTCAGGAAAAAAACAGGCTCAATTCTGTGCTCTTGACACCATAGAAAACAGCCACTCAAGCCAAACCAAACTAAAAACAAAGCCTTTAAATTTAAGCCTTAGAATTGCAAAAGAGACCTTAGGCAAGGCACGAATTCCCAGCCCACTGCCATCTATGCAGGGAGTGGCACTTACCTCCCTGGCAGGAGCTGTCAGAAGCAGCAGGAGCAGATCTGGAGGGACTATAGGAACAGACTCTGCCCCTGCTACCCACAGGAAAGTGGAGGCTGAGGGGCCACACGGCCCTCGCATCCTCACCAATTACCTCACCGGGCAGAACCTCTTTAGAATTGATTTCCTTGGCAGTTAAGTGACAATACAGCACAAGAGATTCACACAGTCACTCCTCAAACACTAACACGGGGTGGAGGAGTCACCTAAAAAATCCCCAACCCTGAACTACCTCAGCCTCATGGACCCACTAGAAGTTTTCTTACTGTTGCTTCCCCTTTTTCCAGCTCTTGCCAAACTTCCAAGAGTTTTCCCCTGCTCAGCTAGTTTTGGTGATCTCAGCTCTCACCTCTCTGTAAAGTAATGAGATCTACTGATGAAAAGCACTTCTAAAGAAATTCCCACCCCACCATGTCCTTGGCCAGAAATATTTTCACCATGTTGTAAATTTAATCTAATGCTTATAGTCAAGAAAATTCAAATTTGACAGTGTGAGGAAAGGAAAAATCACAAGTCCAATTGTTTGCATTAAGATTCAATTAATCAAGTTAAAAATACAGTTAAACTTGACACAGAGCAGTATTTATTCTTCATCTGCCTCCAAAGCAAACTATGTTCAGACTTGGATTAAGCAAAAAACAATTACAACACTAAATATTAGATGTTAGCAAGTGTTTCACATCAATGAAAAGTATTGCTGTACCAGTCTGTGGTGGGAATTGACAACTCGCCCATGTGTATTATCTGTAAAAATTAATCATGTCGACATGGATATTTGTCACTAACCAGATCATCCCACTCCACCTTCCCAAACAGAAAATGCCCATATAAAGTTATTTATTTTTCTCTCCACAGAAGTAGATCCATCTTCCTTCTGTTGACAGGAGGAACCATCATCTAGTAGGGTCCGAGATACTGATAACAGTTTGTAATCCCGACAGGGCACCAGGAAGTTCTGGTGCAGCTTTTGTAGCAAATGATTTCTCAAGAAACAGTCCACAGGCCGACAGTGACGACAACGACAAAAAGGAAAAAATCCCTAGAGGAAGCACAACCCATCAGCCACGAGCAAAATGCCCCTTTGCTCATTTTGAAAGGCAGGAGCGGAGACATCATTTAGCCCTGAGCACCCTCGAGTAGACAGCTCGTTATTACCGTTTAGATCCTTGTTATTTAACGGGTTCAAGCTATTAAAAGTGGGTGCTGTTGGGGAGCCCTCAGCAAGGAGCCTGTATGCAGAGAATCCCTAGGCACCTGCTGCTCACGAGGAACCACCCTGAGGAAGGTGCTGACCCTGCCAGGAACCCGAGCACTCCACTGAATTCTCGGCAAGGGGCTCCCCAGAGCACCTCCAAGCGCTGCGTGGAAGTCCAGGCACACTGACAACCGAGGTGCACAAACACCTGGGAGAAGTGCTTAACGGTAATGCCTTGGAACGCCCAGTTTGGAATACGGGAGGATAGGAAAATTTGCCAAGACTGGAAAGATAAGTGTTCAAGGTGAGATTTGGAAGAAGGAGACGCGATGAGTCACCGGCAGACAAGGCTGTGCCAGCAGAGAAAGCGGCTCCTGCATCAGGGCTGAGATTGTGGAAGGGGTGAAAGAGATGCTAGATGAGCACAGGGAGCAGGGCAGGGAGCAGCGCCAGACCACAGCAATCTTATTATTACTTTTTTAATTTCTTCTGCATGTTTAGTTCTTTAGGGATGGGAAGTTAAGCTGAAAAACAAACAAACAAAATGTTACAAGAGAAAAGCAGCAGCACCAAGGGCAAAGAGGCAGCTTTGAGTGGAAAGGCATCACTCAAGATGAGACTAAGCAAACCCCACAACCTGTTCACATTCATCTGTGCCCCCAACCCAGAACTAAGCAACGATGTTTTATTTGTTAATACCAGAAATAAAAACAAAAACCTTACTGAACATCAACTGAGAGCTGCATGCTCTTGTAAAACAAAAGCATGTTTAGAAGTTCACCAGGAGATTCACAGGAATGTGCCTAAGACTAAACTACCAATCAATAAGGAAAAGAACACACACCTCCTCCACACCCATCAATAAATAAATTAGACAAAACCCAGAGCTCTGCTCATGCTTTCCATGGCCACGGAAAATTTGGAAGTCTTCTGCTGTTTAGGACCCCCTCCATTTAAACAAGACAAAGGATCTATTCTACGTGCTTAACAAACACCACAGTTGCTTTCGTTTAAAACTGTTTTTGTTTCCCCCTTTCTCTGCTACTGAAATGTTACTAGAAATACCCAATATTCTCTTCTCTCTAGATGTTAAAATACAAAGGAAGAGAATATACACAGCACAGAAAACTATTTTAAAAGCAGCTTTTTGCAATTGCATTCAATGAATCTAGAATATCAACTACGCGTATGTCAAAATCAACTTGAAGCCGAACTTAGCACAGAAGGACCTGACTGGACCCACTTAGCACTTCTGTTCTTATTCAGAGCAGGTGAAATTCCATGCAGCCTCAACGGTGCTTCGGAGCAGGAGCTGACTTCCTGCTCAAGAGGAGGTGTTTTTCCTGCAGTCCCACTGCACTAACAGGGCACCACAAAAGCAAACTGCAATTTTCCTTGACTGCCTGAAGTCCCCGTGCTGCCACAGCGAGGCGAGTTCTGTCATGGCTCGAGCCACAGCCACTTCAGCCTCAGCTGAAGTAGTTCAAGCCCTGGCTTCTCACTTTGAAACTGCACACACGTGCAATCCAACAAGAGCTGTACGAGGCTTTAAGAACACGTCTGAAATCACGTTCATGGAAAACAACATTCCCTCTTCTTGTTAATCACGCTGTTCTACCATAATTAGAAGAGAAAACTGGAACAGTAAAGAGAGACTGAGACGAGGTAGCGAGACAGATGAAAGTGGTGAGGAGTTGTGTGGGTAACTACTCAAGGAGATGAAAAGAAAAATAAGGTTTCCCAGTTAATCTACAGACCTAAGAATAATTAATGCCCGACGCTATATTAAGGTTTCATAGCTGACAGGATCACTGGAAGAGAGGGAACAAAAGTTACAATTCCCAAGAGCACTGTAACTCTGCCAGACTACACATCTCATTTGTTACGATAAAATATTTTAACAGCCTAATATCAAAACTACATGTTTAGGAAGCAAAACAGGAATATTATATATAGTGTCTACACATATCTGAACTGACTTAACCCAGTAAGGTGGGCAAGACTTCCACTTAAACCAATTCTGACAAATTTCCCCCGACCGTGACATTAACATCACACTGCCAGCACTGTGTCACTGTCTGGTGTCTACTGTTGTCACAGGTTTGTTCCTTTTCCAAATTAAACAGGGATCAAAAGACACTCAGGCACATTCCTTGATGGGGCCAAGACCTTTGTTCTTTATGGGCTCTGGAGCTGCAAGCTGGCACGGCATTGCCAGGCTGCAGAGCCACCCTCTGCTCCACATCTAGATCCGAGAGGTTTATACCCCTCAGACTACGGAGGATGATGCCTGGAAGCCCACGCTATTCCAGGACTCAATCAACCACTCTATAAAGACACAGAATACACATAGCATCCAACAGAGAATCGGAACTACATGTGAGTTCAGAATACCTACCGGCCACAGAAACACCGACTGTGGTGCAGCAGTAAACTTCATATTAAGGAAGTACCGAGCAGAACCACATCCACCAAACTAAGTCCTTATCTGTGCAGCTTAAATTGTCAGAGGGAAAAACCCCATCACACAGGCTTAACACTAGTTTCACTCTTTTTCTTTTCTTCCAAAATGTAAAAATTCAAACATAAGATTCCAGGAAAAAAAAGACTTTCTAATTGCTTGACAAAATGCACCCTGAGCAAGAATGTTCACAGGTTATATTTTTATTGAGAGCGGGCTGGGTTTAAGGAGCGCAACTGCTCCCTCATCTGACAATGTATACAGGATATACTGCAGGTTAAGGATGTGAGGTTCATATCGAAACTGCACAAGTCAGAGATGCCCCAGCAGCAAAAGTAGCAATAAAAAAAAAAGGGCAGTATGAAACAAAAAAGAAAAAAAATATAGGGTAAAGGAATTAACAGAGTTCTAGTTTTAAGTGAACCTGGGTGTGGCATGAAAGTTCCAAAACTGACATGCAATTGATTTCGGTGCACTGGAGCAAGTCCTTCAGCGACTCCTCTTGAGGTTCCAGTGAAAGACAACAGAATATGTTTAGATTTATTACTTTATTTAGGATCTGCAAAGATACTGAAGTTTTGCATGTAGAAATTTCTAAGACCAAGTCTGGATGTGAAAAAATTTCAAGTACATGAAAGCTGGCGAGGGTTAGTGCTTTCAACCTTCTGAAGTTTTAGGCAGTTTGTACAGCAAGCTCTGGGGTACTTTCCATGTTACTCTTGCCTACACGGCAGCTGAGCAGACTGTGTTACAGCAGCAATTGCCTCTGTAAAGGGACTAGTAACTTGGTAAGTTCTGAAGTAGTATATTTTAGAATACTTGCACTAAAATTTCAGAAAGCTGCAAGTAGTTTTGAACTTCAATACTTTCAAACCCATTTCACATTCTCAAAAATCAAGAGAGGGGAAAAAAATATATATATATATATATGTATGTATATGAAGAGCCTTACTATCAGGTACCCATGAGCCTAAGTCATACTTTGAAAAGGTGATTGTCTCTTCTTCACTTCCTCTTCAATGAGGAGAGAGATGTGTTTTACAAAAGCCTTGTGACTAAAGTATTTTTCAGATATGTCAAGTTAAAGCAGCCCCATGGACAAAAACCCTGAATGGCAGCAGAAATCAAATAAGTCTATTTTTTTTTTCTATGTACTTGCTTCTCTACTTCCAGCATACCATCAGAACACAAGTTTCAAATTCAAGGTATAAGCCTCAAAACTACTAAAAGCCAGGGCCATCTGCAGTGAATAAAACTTGACGGAACATCAGGTTGCAAATACTTGGTGTATATTTGGTGTATATACCTACAAATTCTTACCAGTTACTTTTACAAAGTTGATGAATAAAGAACCCACAAGTGAGTCAAAAGATCTTTTAAAATAAAGGAAGATGTATTGCTCTGGATGCCAAAGCTTCCTTACCTGAAACTGTGGAATTACAGGAACAGCCAAGGAACAGCCCATTTTCAAGTAGGTTTAAAAGACTCAAAAGTGCTTTTAAGATATAAAGAAATACAATAAAAGAAAGAGAGAGAACTCACTCGCTTGAAGTCATTCATATTTGTTGCTTGGACTGGAGTTCCAATAAATGTGAAGTACGTAATTCTTGTTGTCTCTTCATCACCATGATTAGATTGGACAAATAACTAAAACACAAAAGAAAACACAACAACTAAGTTAATTAATTCCTCGGTGAATATATAAAAAATGTTGGGAGCCTAATAGATTTTAACTTACCAAATAACACATTCTCATTTACAAATACCTTGTTAACCTTCAGAGACTTTTTTTTCCCCCATTTATTTTACATAATTATACAAGTTGCTACTACTATTTTGAAGAGGAAAAATAAGGAGCGTTTTTGCCAGTTTACACTTCTTGGGTTTTCCCCACTTTATACTTCTTATCTGAGACGACATGCAGCAAATACAAAGACGATGGATTTAAGAAGTCAAAGTTCACTATTCATTTAATTTTGATTTCAAATTAAGTTAAATATTGATTTAACTTGTTTGCTTAAGCTCACAGGGCTACTCATACTTTGTTGCAATGACTTTGTAATTATGTGTTTTTCAGTATGAAAACTTATCTTTGAATTCAAGGTTGCAAGCAAATATCAAGCTTCTTTTGAAATACAAATTAAGGAAGTAGATCAAAAGTAGATTTTGGTCAGACCTTAGTTAACACTAGAATCACTACACTTTAGCAAGCATAAAAAAAGACCTTTTATTTTTTATTTTTGCATGAAGCAATAGGAGCAAGGAACCCATACTCAGAAGAGCACTGGGATGTTCATGGATCTCTCCACATTGTGAGCATTAGGAAAGCAGGAATGAGGAGGTAGTTGGGACAGTAGCAAGGAAAAAGGAGGAGAGCAGGTGGGCAAGGGGCACCTCATACCTCAAGGCCACTGCATGAGCATGAACAGTAACTAAGAGGTCATTCTGTGTTTGTGTCACAGGCCACACAATGCTGAGGGTACCTGGCCCTAGATGCTTGCCTTGTATTTACACAATTTGGTGACAACACTGAGCGCTTGAATAGACTAGTGCTAAACCAGCTGGGTGGCTGATCTAAACCTGCAGAGCCATCCACCCCTCTTCCAAGTGAATGCTCACTGCATGGGAAGACCCTGCATGGATGAGGTGTCCGGCCTTGTCACTTTTAGAAAGTCTTCAACACAGAAATGAGATTTAGCCAGGCAGCTACGAGGCTGTTACTGTGTTGCTGAGATCCAAACAATGCAAAAAAGCAGCACGTCTAGTTACTGACACCATAGTTCGCCCAGTAGTACACACTGTACTTTTTAAAATGGAAGAGGAGAAATTGCACCTCCATTTAAGAGGCACAAAAAACAGGCAAAGTCTGCAGAAAGCACCTTGCAGCTAAAGATTTTGAAAACTCCTTTAAAAACAAAATACATTTGACTACAATGTTTAAGAACCCTGCCAGGGACCATTTATTGAGTTTAAAGTCATAGTAAATACTTTGTATTTAGAGGGAAATGGCCATTGAAACGAGACAATCAGGCTACTGAAGAAGACAGGATTCCTTGACTCCTGAACTCTTTAAACAAAGACAAGATGCCTCTCAAAAAGGCATGCTAGTAAAAACGCGGTGTTAAACAGCATGCTAGTTCATGAAGAGAGGAGATTAAATTGATTTTACATAGGCCAAGCTATACATTGCATGTGCATAGCCTTGTGTCCCCTGAAATTCCTCAAATCTGTTAAGTGTGACCATGCAGGATGCCACCAGTGACAAGCAACTAATAACACCTGCAATCAAACAAACATGCACCGTGTTTTAAAAGCCTAAGAAATTTTCTGGTACAGATCTCAGAACACAAGTTTTACTTACAGTTACACTGTTCACGTTCTGAAATTTTACATAGCGAAGCTGGATGATACCATCCTCTTTAATATCATCTGGCGACAGCTCCAGCGCTTGAGTCGGTTCACTCCGCTCCGCTTCCTCAAAATCCATAGATCGAGGAAGGTTAATAAAGATTTTTATGTACTTTGGACCTTGCCCTGTGTTAAAATAAATTAGGTACTTTAAAAACATAGTGTGCAAGATTCAGGTATTTTAAAAAATCGTTACAAATTGACATTTAAGTCCCTGCATATTCTAAGTCCCTAGCTACCATTCTAGAAGCCTTCAATAGTTCCAGCATCTTAATTTGCTAATTGTAAAGCAACAAACTAGATATTGCAGAATATCTGCAGATGTTCTGCTCATCTGAGTTTGTGCACCAGGTTCACAGAAGAAATCCAAATAAAAGTTTGAAATCAACCACTCTGTCATATAACACCTGAACCTTTTATACAGTTTTGCTACATACCAATTATGCGATATGCTTTTAGTAGGTGTCTCACATAACCCTTCAACTAATCGTAGGTTTCTCCTTACAGATAGTCAAAATATAATAAATATTTATATTTATTAGTAATAATTTTAGTGCAAGACCATTATCATCCAATTCATTAACACCAGTTTTACTGAAGCTATTGTAGGATTCAGAGAGCAAACATTTCCAGTAGCAAGTTTCAGTCTTACGGAATTTCAGTCAAATACGGACAAAGCGTTGATTTAGAACACGACTGAACGGACACAATTCACTCACCATTATCTGGCCCCTGAAGTTTCATAGAATAAAGCTTGACAGGTTGACTAAAAGCTACAGTAATAAGCAGCTGTGGAGAGGGAAAAAGAAAAAAAAAAAAAAGGTGTTTTTATAATTCTTCAATTTACAAATTCTTCAAAACACACAGACCAGAGCAGCACTCACAATATCTGACATCAGAAGAACTGTGTCTACTATACCTGCTCATCACAGTCTGATTCCAGGTAGGTAGAGTCTTTACGTAAACAGTTATCAAAGCCATGCTCATCGCTTTCGTTAAGACATTCACAGCCAGCTTTATTGATAAACGGCATTAAATCCATCTGAAAGTAAAAGCAGGAGCATTGCTGAGTGCGTAAGACACTTGCCATCAGCTTCCTAGCTGATCTGTAAATACCTGAGTAAACCGAATTCTTTGCTCAATATAAAGAAAAGCAAAAACCAACCACAAAACTTCAGGGGTTCAGAAGACCATTCAAACAAAAGCTCTAGATATGGTTGTACTTGAATTTATCCCATTCATAACTCAATGAAGATTTTCCCCGTATTCAGAATAAGAGCTACTTACATATTCAGAATAAGAGCTATGTGATTCACCAGAAGCTACTTTACTGCAGAGCTCCTTCAGAAAGCACCCAGCTGGAATATTCGATAGCTACACAGTGGCAGGGCCCGATGTGATGCTACAGCAGAGGCAGAACAGGCTCAGTCCACCCCCAGAGCGACAGTATTTCTGGCTTAGTAACTAAAGAAAGTCAAGCTCAAATTAAGTATAATAAACTGCGCTAAAAAACAAGTATTTCCTATTTTAAGGACTAAAGCCTAAGACAAACTATTTCAACATTGGGATGTAGAGTCCTGGAACAGTCCAAACATAAGAACCAGAGGAACTTCCCTGAGAACAAAGGCCTAAAAAGCCCTTCTTAAAGATTTCCAATCCCAAAGGATAATATGTATCTCAAAGCAAGTCCCATAGGTTAGCTTGTAAATACTATTAGCTAAGCCCAAACACAGGCTGCAGAGGGAACGGCAGTTTCTCTGCCATTAGCTCTAGCGACTAAGCTTTTCTGCCCAAAAAGCAACATTCACTTCACCCTGAACACTCAAATGACAGTCTAGCTTCCAATGTTCCTGCCCAGTAGATACCAACCAGGTAAGACAGGAAAAGAACTGTCAAGATGAGTAAGCGCTGGATATTTTCCTTAAGTGGGCAGCAGTCACGACTGGATCAAGTATATAATAAAAGCACATTGCAGTTCATCACTATCTGTCAAACAAACCTAGAAAAAAATCTCACAAAGCCCTGAATCTAGCTCGATTCATAGGAGAGGACATCATCTACTACAACACTGATTTGTAATAAAATATATTTGCCTCAACACTAACTAAAAAGAATTAAGGTTCACATGTATCTCACATACTTGCCATTTGCTTAAAAGATTTTCAGTGTGTTTGGGGCTACAAAATAACAAGCAACATCTTTGTCTTCTCTCATTCCCATGCTGGATTTCATTTAATTTACGTGTGAGTACTCACACACAAAATGCAGTGCAATGCATCCCACAGGGCAGCTTAACAAGCGGTGCTACTGCTCACAATTCAAGCGCCCTGTGCTCCTGCAGTTTATTTAAATGAGAAATAGCCAGTTAGGTTTGTAACCTGCTTGCATTTGCTAGGAATTTAGAATATTCAGCCTCCAGAGAAATGTATTTTTGCATTTCACAACATAATTTGTGGTTCTGTAGAGACTCTTCATCACCAAGTCAAACACCCTGAACTCTTGCTAACACAAACCAAGGTTCCCACTGCTGTGCAGCACCCAGTTCACAGCTGGGCTGAGACGACCCCACCGCATCCCTGCCCTGCTGGGGTCTGCCGGCCCCACAGGCACACACGTTCCGAGCAGGAACATCACACCACAGATCTCCTGGAGAACGTCACCAACGCTGACAGCTCCAGGAAAGTGTTTTGTCACATCACAGCTCACATTTACATGTGTTTGTTAGTACAGCTGTCAGACACGCTCATGATTTGCCACGCACAGTTGCCTTGAGGTAACATGGAAACATGCAGAATACAGGGAAAGTGGTTTCCTGAGAGCATTAAATATTTCTATCAGATTACTCTGTGATTCAAGTTTTGGGCAGATCTTCAAGTATCTCTGTAAAGTTTTGATTTCCCTAGAAAACATGCACATATCACGCTATCATAAAGAACTACTCAAATACTACTTCTTTAAGGTCCTTTTAAGTGCTCAGAATAAAAAAATTTAAGAAAACTTTAAAGTTAAATCTTGCATCAAAGACTCAATTAAAGTCATTCAGTTTGCAAACGTATTTACGAGTGCTCATTTTCGAGTCTGTACTTCATTCACTAACAGTTCAGCAATTTCAGCTAAGTGCTGATGAGAAAGTCAAAACTTAAGAGGAAATATATTTTTTGTCTTTGATCAAATCACAAAGACAAAAACATTCAAAATTCAACCTCATTTATGATGCACCCATTTTATCATTCTGTAGAACAACACGAAGAACTGTTGAAAAATACAGCTATGGATTTAAAAATACTCATGTGCTAACGTTACACATTTATATCAGCATTTTTTTAAACTTACTTTTCTTCTATATCAAGTTAAACACATTTCAGTTATTCATCTCTCTACTGGTTATTTAAAACTTTCACACTAAAGTGTGAGGGGAAAACATCTCAGATTTATTAATGCAGTCAATATACAGGGAGAAAGGAATCACCCTTTTGCACATTTACCAATTACTAAAGCTTTATTAGGTGTTCTGACTAGTATCAGAAACTAACACTTTACTAGAAAAGCAACCCTTAGTTTGTCAAAACAGAAAAAGAAGTTCCTGACAAGCTGTCACTGATGAAATGTTTCATTTCCCAGAAGCTATTTAAATGTCTCCCCAAGCACTACCCTGCAGGAATTTGTCTTAGGATGAGCAAGCAAACAGAAAGGAGAACCCATCACAACACTAAGCAATCACTTTCTACAATAGGCAAAACAATTTAGCTTAGATTACGTGTGAATGCCTGATCAGGAAGCAGCTACAGTTATGCCCAGTACCCCAGCAGAAACGGAAGGGAGATGCCCTCAGCTTTAAATCGGCAGCAAGCTCTTACTTAGCAAACAGTAATTCTGGCATGACACTCAGACCAGGTACATTATCTTTTCCAAGGATTTGTTGTATGCCATTTTAGATTCTATATGCTCTTAAACTCTTTACAGAGAATGAAGAATTAAAAAAAAGTCCCGTTTACTTCCATTTACTTCTGAAAGAGACTAGAAATCAGGCATGAGAAAAAAAAAACATAACATATTGTTTATCTAACAATACTCCCTGAAAGGCATATTTCAGGGCAAGCTGCTGTAGGACAAGACGGATGCGGACTATTACAAAGGTTAATTCCTACAGTAAAAAAGGATAGTAATTTTATTTCCCCTTAAGCAAATTCATACCCTATTTTTATCACTGTCACAATATGCCACACCCATTACTTCCTATATACTCAATATCAAGGACAGAATAAAGTTCAGGAGGGTTTATATTTGGTTGAGGGCACTGCAAGGAAAGGGACTGTGATGAAGAGAATTAAAGGAAAGAAAGGAAGGAAGGAAGAAGAAAGAAGAGAGCAAAAGCCCACATAAACCTACCGCTAAAGTAACAGATTTATTACGAAACTCCCTATTTTAACCACCAGCATCTTTGTTTGGAAATTTTTAGTACAATTTACAATGCTACATCAATGCTCACCAGTATGTACACGTCAATCTTTGAGTTTTGCCTGAATAGGGAAACCCACAGAAGAGATCTTCCCAAAGTCTTGCAAAACCAGCACTGCTGCCTAAAGCAGCATTATCTGCTTGACCAGAATATGTTTAGAAAACATAGATTTTTCACGTGTTAAATATATGTAAACGTGTAAAATAAAAACAAATAAGAGAGAGAGAGACAGAGAGAGAGAGGGGGGGGGAGAGAGAGAGACAGAGAGAGAGAGAGAGAGAGAGAGAGAAGATGCATACATATCCTTTTGGGATATCTGTATCTTCATTGTTTCCAGGGTCATTCTCCAGGTGCTGTTTAATTTTTTCTTCTAAACCTACAGCATCTGCTCCTTGATATTGGTCGATTCGCACTTTGTTTCGAAAAAACAGAAATGTTGGTGTTGCTGATATATTATTGGTAGCAGCTGTTCCCTAGAATGCATAAATTAGTACAAGTGTTACCTAACAGACTAATATTAGAACCATTAGCTTGTTTCACTTAAAGATGTGCATATTGCATGTTAATCAAGTTTTACCACCTCAAATGTCACAAACAATATTTGCTATTTTATAAACAGTTCTAACACAAATGCCAATTTTAAATGTATTCTTTTTTTCCCCCTAATTCTTTACACAGTGAGTTATTCTTTGAAGAGTTTTACCTAACAAAAGATTCTAGGACAATACAGAAATCACTGTATTGCCTTACTCAAAAGAGCAGCACTCGTATCAAGGCAGTTGACTGCTCCACTGAACACTCCTATTCCACAAACTCTTCTTTACTGCTGTTTTCCTCCAACCCTCCCCAGGCCACAATTAAGCCAAGCTGAGGTCTCCATGTGACAGTGACTTCGTTTGATTCCTACTTGTATTTACATTTGTTACACATCCACAGTAGTTTTTTTTTCCCTTGTAACTTTGTATAATTTAGTGTCATTTGCAAATGATACTATTTCATATTAATCTTTCTCCATTACCATATTTCCAGTAAAGACACTTGTATGTTAAAACAGTTCCGCACAGTATTTCAGAGGTACCCAGCCCTTCCAATCTTATCAGTTTAATACATTTCTCATTTTGATCAATAATTATGCTAGATTTGTTTAGAAAAAAATAACATACTCTTTAACTTGCAGTTGCATTATCTTACACACTTCATTGTATGTGGAGGAGCAACAGTTAAACTGTCCACACATTACTGAAATGAAAGATATCCAGACTGCAATTGCAAGAATACTTTCTAAAATAAAAGTGCAGGTTTCCACATCTCTGTGTGGACCTCAAGTTTGAAGGCTTTACAATACAGCAACTCATGACTCACAAAACTTGTAATGATCACAGTCTCTTACAATACTATTTGAACAATTTTCATTCATTATCTGTTCTCTGACAGGGTCAAATTTCCTAGCTAAAGATCTGTTTCCGAATACCAACCTGGCACTGGTGTACGTCCACCTCCAAAAAAGTTGCCTGAGGATATTTGTTACTCAGGGCATTGAAAGCTGGGGCTATCCTTAAACAAGGGCCACATCTGTGAAAATAAAACAAGTTAACACAACTGTTTTTTTTTCTGAAAAATACTGGCGGAAACCAAACACACACATTCATGTTCTCATCCTTGGTACGCATTAAATAACTTTCCTACCTGGCTGACAGATGGTGAGCAATCCTGGTGACACAATTAAGACTGACATTTAAAAACATATCACAAAGTGTTAATTCCCGTTTCCTTAGATGGCCTTGATGTCACATGATCACCTGCGCCTATCAGTTAAAACTATCTTCACATTTTCTGTCTGGTGTGTTTAGTTCTAGCACCTAACTAAAGATGAGCAGCTACTGCCTGGTTTTCCCAAGAGCGGCAAAATACTCTCTCCGTGGAAACACAGTATTAATGATCTAGGTTAGCACCTGTGAAAACACTAACACATTAAGAATTCTATGATTCCTAACAGAAGTTTATTATGGTAAAACTGATTTACTAAAACTGTTGCTCTCACACTCCCTAGGCCAGGGTATAGGCCTGACTTTTGCCAGTGGAACCGTGCCAGCTTGGGCAAGATACGTATTTGTTAATGTACAAACCTTTGGTGACGTGATACACGGACGTTGACAAGAAAATAACCTTGCAACTTAGCTTGCTGCAGAAGGAGCAGTTAAAAATAAAAATATTTAAAAACATATAAATCCCCTCCAACAGCACATCTCTATGCTACGCCTAGACCAGGTTGCTCTGTCCATGAGAGGCTGCCAACACAGAGAGCGGCACAGCAGCACAAACAAGGTCCAAATCCCTCTTCCTGCTCTCTTGTCAAGTCATGGATTGTCAAGTTTCCTTGTCAAGTCAAGGAAAGTCATGGATTAATAGCGACACAGCAAGGCAAACCTAGACACACTTATACCAAAGCATCAAGGCACTGCCTTAAATGGAACCTATGCATTGGCTTAGCTGTAACCAAAACATTTTTGCGGGCACATGCATGAGCACTGCCAGTAACTGGAAAATCTGCAATATCTCTGAAGTCAGGTGAGCGGCAAGGTATACACAAACAAATAAAAGCCAAGAATCGGATGTGGCACGTAATCCATACGGCTTGGCGATGGTGGGTTTACAGCAGGTCTTTTCCAGCAGCAACGATGCCACCATCAGATGACTTCTCCGGGTGCGAAACTCGCCCGGTCGGGCCACGCGACACTGGTTTGGGGGCAGGGGCGGGAAAGGCAGAGGCTGGCGCGGGCCAGAGGGAGCGCGGTGCGGCTGGAACACGCCGGGCAGGTGCCGGAGGGGCAGCGGGCGGCGGCCCCGTGCCGGCAGCGCGGCCCGTGCCGGGGCCTGCGCGGCGCCACTCACCCGCGCATGGTGAACTTGACGACGGCGAGGCGGGAGCCGGCGGCGCTGAGCTCGGGCTGGAACTCGGTGTCGTTGGCGATCACCTTGACGCCCACCATCCTCCCGTCGCGTCCTGTCGCGTGCCGCCCGCTCCCGTGCCGCCCCCCGCTCCCCTCAGCGGCGCGGCCGCGGCGGCGGCCTGGCGATCTGCACCGTCACGGCGCGCGGCGCGCCCGGCATGCACCGCGCCTTCCGCCCGCCGCGCCCGCCGCGCCGCCGCCGCCATCTTGGTTGTGGGCCACCGGACATTTTAGGTGCGGGCAGCCGCGGCTGGGAGGCGGAAGGGGCGCGGCCGCCATCTTGGTTGTGGGCAGGGCGGGCGAGCTGCGTAAACGCTGAGGCAATAAAAAATATATTTATGTCGTGATGTAATTCCACGGGATTTTGAACAACGCGGGCTTTGGGGATTTAGTATCGCTGGGAAAGTCTCTATTCGTGTATGACGAGGCAATTCCCGCTTGCGTGCCAGAGTCACGTGTCTGCAGGGAATCCACGTACGCACACACACACATACATATAATATATATATATAATATATATACGTGTATTATTTTCACCAAAATGCGCAGCCGGCTGCCCAGTACCGTCCCGCTTTGATTGATCCCGGCGAGGAGAGCGCGCTCGAGCGGCAGCGCCGTCCTCCGCCGTTAGACGGGAAGGACGGGGACGGCGCGTCCCTATGTCCCGTTCTTCCCCATTCCCTACTCTACAAAGCCAAGAGCGGCAGAACAATAATAATAAAGAAGGCGCTGAGGAGCGTTACTGTAATCACTGGGCTACTGCGTGAGGAGCTAACGGGAAGGGCAGGGGACGGCGGGGCGGCCCGCGAGGCCCGGAGCCCGCCGGGCACGG
>VZSG01000621.1:301319-313685 GCA_013398315.1 Nothoprocta pentlandii | reverse complement strand
AAATGCCCGCAGACGGGGCTGCTGCGGGGAGCAGGGCTCTGCTGGGGTCTTGCCTGTTGTTACCCTGTTTTTCATTGCGGTGCAAAGATTAGCCACTCAGATGGGCTCTGAATCAGCCGAGCTCTTGGGTGCTCGCTCTAGAAGGCGGGTTGTTGCTCGTTTCCGTGGGTTTGTTGCTGCTGGTGGCCGTGTGGGGGGTTGGCACAACCAGAGCCCTGTTACTCACGTGGCAGTGGCGGTGTGGCCAGACCAGGGCCCGGGTCCCGCACCGCGTTCCCCGCGAACGCGCGGCCCTAAAGCGCCGCGGGGAGCTGGGGACGCGCCGGGCGGCGAGGCCGGGCCCTGGGGGTGCCCTCGCTTTGCTCGGGCTTATCTCCATTATTTCCTTTTCAGAATTGCAGACTTAAAGTGATGAGCTCTGCTTCAGCAGATTATGTGGGGGTTAAAGCAGCCAGGTGCCCGGTCCTGCTTAATCCTGGAGCAGCAAAACCAGAGGGACGTTCTGGGCTGCTGCTTACTCCGGCTAACCGCCCGCCTTGGCCCGTGCCGCTCATCCCGCGCAAGCTCCCGCGCGGCTGCGACGGGGTCGGGAAGAGCCTTAGCTCTGCCTTGCACGTGGGCTTAGTTCTGCTTTAACGCAGGCTCAGCGAGGCCCGCGTGACTGCGGCTAGTAGCAGAATCACATCTCTGCACAGGGGTGAGATATTTATATATACACACACACACACACAAATATATATATATCAGTTAAGGTTTATATATTTGTAGTTATCAATCAGAAACTTAGTCACCATTCCCTAATTTTGGTGTTCTGTGCTTGTCACGTGTCCCCTGAAATGCTAACTATTTGTTACATATGTCGAAGAACTGGCCTGATAAATGATTTTGCACTGGTTTGCAGCATGAGATTATGCTCCAATTTATTTACTTTTTACTTAAAAGAACTACAGGGCTTTATTACTGGCAGAGCAGTAGTATTTTAACACTTTCTTAATTATTTCTCAAGCTCACTTTCTTGGTTGAACAATGGATTAGGAAAGCAAAAATGCGGTATTTTGCATTTGATGCCTTTATGATGAGTAAAAAAAAATGCAAAAAGACTGCAAATTACTACCCAACCTTCAGAAATAATTTTCAATTGATACAGCAAACCTGCTGACCATTTGCACTTTATAATGAATTTTGTGTTTTAAGTAGATGGCAATTAAACAAAGCTATAGCTGTCTAAACATCTGGGTCCCGATTGCAAATATTTCTACAACTATGGGCAAATTATCTCAGTTTTCTTCCCTCACCCACATTAGCCCCTTTTCTTAATAAATTCCATGTACCAAATGGAAAAGGCTGTTGGTAATAACACTAAACATTTCAGATTTTATGACAAACATTGGTTTATTCAAATGGCAGACATGCTGTAAGAGAGATGACCCCTTCCAATAAGGGATGATTGCCCTCATGTAAATGGCTTTGGGGCAGGTGTTGAAGTGCTCTGCTCACGTCACCTGTTTCAGGGGAAGATGCGCCGAGGGTGACAAGGATCAGGCATTGACATTGCTGCTCGCGTGCAAGTTTGCAGTGCACTGAGGAGCTTTCTCCTGCAGCCAGGAACGGCAGCCACCTCTGTGCTTCTTGGTGGCAAATCTGAATAATAATGTGATTTAAATGCTAGGAAAAGTAGTGTTTGCGTGTGGGGAAAAAAAAAGGTGGGGAAAGGAATGATTTATGCTTAGCCTTTTTGAGCTTCTTTGCACAAATGTAAGCACAGTCACATTTATGTAAAAGCAGGTGTTCAGTCGACAGTCTTTATTGATTCATTTTGGAACTGTTACACGCCGAGACCAAATAGGATACAGAAATACTCCTTTCACAGATAGATTTGCTGATACTTTCTTACCTAGCTGCTGAAATATAATAGGGGAAAGAAGGCACTTGAGTGCAGAGCACAGAGCTGGCCACAGCCACGGCTCTACATTCAGGACCGGCTACCAGATACCGTCCGCGGGCTGGTGACCGGCACAAAGGGAGATGTTTTGTTGTCCCAAGGCAGTGCAGAGGGCAAGGGGCACCCTCACTAGCTTCCCATTGTGAATTCATCCTGCTTGGGTGCTTTTCTGTCTGCAAAAATGCTTATTTCTGAATGCTGTCTCCAGGTAAATAACTACGTCTTGAGCCCTTCAAGGCATAGGGACTTCTCTGACCTCTCTGGTCGTCCACCTTATCTGCAGGCCCTGGGAAAACACAGGAAACTACAAATACAGCGAGGTTTCAGGAGCAGTTGACATACAGGCAGAAGGTTTGTAGATTTCTTCTGCCTGTTGCCATTACTCAGCAAGATAAAAAGCATATACAATGACAAGACAGGCAGAAATGTTTTTTCAAATCCTAGAGTTGGCTTCCGAGTGTACGTCGTGGCAGAGGCCCGTGAGCAAGGCTTGGAATTCGGCTGCGGTGAATTCTGGTGCCCAGTGGTTGGGGTTAGGGGTTGTTCTCACTTGCTGCACACTGTTGTCCTTATGGCAGGAGATGCAGAGGACAAGAAAAATCCTGTGAATTATGTGACCCTGTTTTCCACCTGCCATAGAAACAGTTATTTTGAGGTTCTCTGGCCCCGTATCTGAGTGTTGCTGGCCAGCTGTGACCATCAAACCTGGTTCTTCCCCGCCGTGTTTTATTGAGCAGAAATTTATCGTTAACTTTAAATTTCCCGTCATCCACCTTACCTATATCATATCTTTTTTTTTTTTTTTTTTCCCTAAATTACTGTGTGTTTTCTGTTTTAATACAGTTCAGTAGCTTAGCTATGGACAGCTTGGCATAACCTTCTAAGCGTGAAGGTGCAAGTTAATGTTCAGAGGACTATAGGTTTATAAAGAGTTTTATATAAAGAGCCTTGTACTTAAATCAATAGCTTAACTCACTTAGGAATCTATCCCTATCTGTTATCAGATTTAGCCAAGTATCAACTTTAAACACTGCCCCAGAAAATGTCACTTGACTAGTTTGCCAGATTAGTGTGTTCTTAATTTATACCCATGTGACGATTTATAAATGACATCATAGTGAATTTTCTTCAAATGTTTCTCTGTTACTAATGTAAAAAAGTGAGTTTAATTTATTTTTTTGGATTATATGGTAATTTAAGTGACCAGTTTCTCTTTGAATGTGCAGAACACAACTGAAACCTGCTGGGTGCATGCGACTACCTAGATGATATTTGGAAGATACGGAGGGTCTAGGGGCAAGGAGAGGACTGAGTAGTGAGGGCCCCTTTTGCCTCCTTCCCTGGTGAGTGGAGCTCTGTGGGCCCGGCGGTGCTGGCGTCCCTGGGATGCCCCGTCCTGGGCAAGAGGAGCACCAAGAGTCAGGGAGCGGGAGAGACGCTCCGAGCTCGGGGACCACGTAGCCGGAGCGAGGGCTGCGTTCACGTGCAGCAAGTGCCCCAAGGAGTGGGCCTGGGAGCCGCGCAGGGGAGGGAGAAGAGAAACCCAGCTTCTGCCAGGCTTTGCGTTTGTCTCCTGGAGAAGGGTGATGCGAAAGACAAGCAGAATCAGTCCTTACAAGCTGAAAAACTTGTGTTTTTCAATATGCAGTAACGCAAGCTTGTTCTGCTGCTGCATACGTGGGAGGACAAAGCCAGGCCTGTGGCACCCATGGAAGTGAAGGGCAAAGCTGAGCGCTCCCAGGGGAGCAGGAAGAGCTAAACCCAGCTTGATAGTTCCCGTTAATTTTCCAGCTCAAATTTCCAGTTCCTGTTTCTGCAGAAATAGGCAGTTTGTTCAAGAAAGGCATGCAGAGTTAAACCTGGCGTTCCGTGCGTGGAGCTTCGCTTGGTGCTTTGGTACAGTGTGCATTCGCTGCTGCGGTTTGTCGTCACTGATGTACAAAATATGTATATTGATTGTTTACAGACATGAAATGAGCGCGGGGTTTGGCAGGGGGTGTATTTGGTGTTCACCAAAGACGGAGAAGCCGCGTGGGTGGTAGAGCCCTTCGTCTGCGAGGATGTGGTACTTGCGGTACTTTCTGAAAATGAAGCTTCTGGTGAAGGCGTTGCGGTACCGCTGTAAAAAACTAGAAGGAGAGAGGTAGCTCTTCTTTTTGTTCTCCCTCCCAAGGGTTGATGCTTAATAGCCTAAGAGTTATGTTTTTCCCTCTTAGATGAAAGCTTTGAAATTTGTTTGTACGTAAACCTTTAAAATGTATTTTGATATTGATCTTTTCAATACTTTCTCTTGCGTTTTTCTATATGGAGAATATACAGTGGGATATTTATACATGCTAGCCCTTTTGTATGTTGTAATAACTTTTTCTTTCCTTGTGAAATTCATTTTATTGCTGAGTATGTATCTATAGAGATGTCAAATTTAAAGTTTTTAGAGTAGTTTGGTAAAGCGTTAGGCTTATAGCAGGACTGCCAAAAAGAATTAGTTGTGTGCTGTGGTAGAGCAGCATCTATATAGATTCAAATGCAGTTATTTGTGTGACTGGGATAAGCATAAATATGCTTATATAAATTGTGTGGCTTGTTCCCTGAACTATGAACAGTAAGAAATGACATGGATGAGAATAGAGGCTTTTATGCTGCTCCTGCAGCGGATGTACTCCTAGGGTTCTTCTTTTTTACAGCTTTAGAACTATTGAGGGATTATTGTATTATCCTTCTTTTAAAAATACTAATTCACAGACCACATTAATGGTCCAATATCTCTAACTGTCATGGGAAAAAGACAAACAGACTCTCAAGTGTGGTGAGAGTAGCGGCTTCCAGCTGGCTGCAGAGCCAGGGATCCCGTAACCCCGGGGAGAAGGAGCCCACGGGATTCTCCCATGCGGGAGACGGCAGCCACAGCGACGCTCGGGCTGCCTTTCCGCCTGGGGCTCCCTTGGCAGTCTGTGGTAGTTGAACAGGAGGGAATTATTTTGGAATTACTTTGGGAAGAGCGCTTTGGAAAGGATGCTTTAATGCAGTTGTTATTTACGGGCTTTAATATGAGTATCTAAAAGAAACTTTCACCTCCCCATGTTTCTTGGGATGTGTTTTTTATTTTAGGAATACAGAAATTGGGTAGAAAAAGACTTGAGTTGTTTTTATATGACTTCATTTTTGTATAGTGTCTGCATGTGCTTTATTTCTGCTTTTCATTGTTTTTCTTCAGGTTAAATCACTGTAGATCCAGTAGTTTTATAACGGTAGCTTTCCAGCTAGCAGGTAGGCAATCCTTAGTAAGGTCACGGTGTCCCTAAAGAGTTTGTAGTTGTGCCCTGCTCTGTATTGTTCCAGACAGGGAACAATTGATCTGCTATTGCATAACAGTTGGCAATACATTTGCAGGCGTGTTTTAAAAATACCGATTTTACTGTAGCTTGTAGAATGTTATAATAGATCCCATGCTGATACTTTTCATTAAATAATTGCTCTTTGCAAAACAATTCCTAATGGGATACAAGAAATGAGCTGATATAAAACGGCACTTCATAGCGAATAGGTGATGTTATCATTTCCATGCTTTGGATTTTGTGAAAACGTCCATGCAGAATTCTGTGGCTTGGTGCATCCTGTAGGTCCCACAGCCCCTTTCACCAGGACCGGGCTTTTTCTCCTGCTTGGCCGTGTCTGATGCTTCCCTGCTCGCTGTGCTGCCCTTGGCTGCCCTCCCTGCCCCTTGCCACATCTGTATCCTATTTGATTCCTCTGCCTGCAGAGGTTGGTTGCTCTGGAAATGCAGCAGCATTTGTGCAAACCTGTATGAAATTCCTTTCTGGAAGAAATTGCACTGTGGTTTTTATATAGATGAGAACTTGTGTTGGTCTACATGTAGCATAGGAAAAAAATATACTGTATGGATAAAAATAATAGAAGGGGTTTTTGCTGCAGAAGCACATGCTGAAGCACAGAGGCCATTGCACACGATAACTTGCCATAGCTCCAACTTGCTGTGCCTTGGGAGAGCAGCAGCTGAACTCTGCAAGCTGGATTAAGAGACCGCAGGAAAAGTCAGGCGTTCCTCTCATATTTTCTCTTGCCTGATGGTTGCACTTGCTATTTTTCAGTTATTTCTTAGCCAGTAGTAGATTCTGGAATGGACCTTGCGTATGTCGCTTACTTGGCTTGCCGTTGCCGAGATCTAGCTCTAAGTGAGGTGCCAGCGCTCTCATTTGCTGCATTTGGAGCAGTGCACCCCGAGTGGTCTGGAGCGCTGCGGTGCTGGGTGCAGAGGCGAGCGCTGTGTCTGGCGGGGAGCCGGGCGGCTGGGGTGGCGGCGGGGACAGAGCCCCGCGGAGCCGAGAGCCGAGCCCGGAGCTGATCCCCGCGGAGCTGAGAGTCGGAGCCTGGAGCCGAGACCTGGAACCTGCGGCTGGGGCGCCTGGGCACCCAGGGCAGGCGGGGAGGTGGCCGCGCTCCAGCAGCGCCCTGGCCCCCAGCCGTCTCTCCAGGCTGAATCAGCCTGCGGCACCAATATTGATTGCATGGCTTTGCTTACAACTTTTATTTCTCTGATAATGGAAGAGTACGAAACTTAATACATCCTCAGCGAGAGCTCAGCAGCCGTCAGGATGGACACAGTTTAAAGTATATGCATATAAAGAGTGCAAGTAGTGAACCATAGGCAGGTAACTGTTGGGGAGCTGGGCTCGCTGCAGCTGGTGCTGCCTGAGGGAGCTCGGCGATGTCTGCATCGCTGCACGTGTGCCTGTCCCCTCCATCTCTAGTGGCACTGCTGGTGGTGCTGGGCAGGATTTTTGTTCTCCCTGCGTCATATCCCTTGATGTGACGTGTTCTGATGTGATTACATGTTCTGATTCCCTTTCCAAGTAGACACAGAACTAACTCTTCAGCCACTAGTGCTGAGGCTGGAAGGTACCATCAATGTAACCATCAAGGCTCAGGAACCAGAAACAAGACAGTTTGAGGCTTGCGTGTGACTTTAATTAGACTGTTCCTGCTTCTAGTTGCCTTTTGTTTGTTTGTTCAGGTAGTGCCTCTAGCCTTATGTGAAAGGGTAAAAACAATCGAGTAAAGAGAATTAATGAAGGGATTGCAGTAACCTTGAACTGTTCTCCAGCTCCGACTGCAGCCAATGCAGGATATTATGTATTCCAACAGGATTTGACATTTAAAAGGTTAGGCTGTGTAACGCTGTCCAAAAATATTTTTTTTTTAGTTAAAGAGTGTCTTGTGCTGTATAGAAAGCACCAGGCCCTGTTTTTGTCTGTCATGGGCAGGAGAGCTGTCCCAAGCCTGGGACCAGGAGCATTTGCTGCTCCAGGATTATTTTAAGAAGGTTTATTGCAGGGGGAAGTGTCTGTGTAAGCAGGAAAAGGCCACTTTAAAAAATCTCTTTTGCAAAACATGTGAGAAACTAACGCTGACATTTTGGTGCTGTCACAGCTTATTATGTTTTAACTGCGTGCTTAAGGAATATGCCGTTACTCACTTGCCGCGTTAGGCAGAAGGAGATGCGTCTGTGTTGGGGATTGATGGAGGAGGCGTTTTGTGTCCATCCCGTGTCAAACCGTCCCGTGGGGCCGCGTGGCGGGGTCCGCGTGGCGGGGTCCACGCGGGACCTGACGCTTCTCTCCTTGGCAAAGCGGCAGGAGCGCGAGCAGGATGGCGGGCAACAGCCTGGTGCTGCCCATCGTGCTGTGGGGCCGCCGCGCGCCCACACACTGCATATCCACGCTGCTGCTCCTCGACGACGCCTCCACCGTCGTCACGGGCTGCCACGACGGACAGATCTGCCTCTGGGACCTCTCTGCAGAGCTGGAGGTGAGTCTCGTTCCCGGGTGTAACCGCTTTTGGTGGGTTTGAAGTGGTTAATGTTGCCGCCAAAGGGATTTTCATCCGTGGGTATTACAGTGTCAATATAACCCATTGCGCGGTTGAGGCTCTTCTGCACTCTGTGCATGTGTTCTACCTTCGTGTTCTACCTTCCCCTCCAAAAATGTCACCCTGGGGCTTCCACAAGTGACTAGCTCACGTTAGAAGATAGGCTTTCAATCCTTGGCTTTGCTGCTGCTGTAGATTTTCTTTTTTTGAAGGAATGCCCCCTTTTCTGGGCATTGGAGATGCCCTCAACTGATAGTTACTTTCAGGTTTAGCCACCTTTGTGAAAGACATTTCTGCGATGACGTGACTCTAGGTAGAGGGCTTTGTAAGGTTATTTTTACTTTATCCAAGCTCCATTTTCCATGACAACTGAACGAGACGAAGCCCTGCTGCTAGAGGTGGAGGTTGCTGGGTAGTTATTGGGTATCAGTTTCCACCTTTGAGTGGGTATCTCAGAGGGTCCATCAGCAACTGGTCTGCATACCGATAGTTTTAAACGTTTTGAATGGAGGAAAAAGAGGCAAAGATTATACTGAAAAATCTCAATCTCCCAAGTTACTTCCATAAATTATGTTAGTGTCTAATACATTTAACAAGTCACAACTGGAGAAAAGGAGTATTTCTTTCTAGAAAGGGCAAATAAATAAAGGGCAGTTTGAATAGAGTTTTATCTAAAGCTATTTGTAAATGTAAACTAAACTTGATTTGGGGAAAGATTATTGCTGCAGGTTAGCCAAAACTTTCCTTTATTTTTCCTCAAGCTGGCATTACAGTGTTAGTTAGAAATGGATTCTTTTGCACATTGTACCAGCACACTATGCAAGCATTTCTAGGATTGCCTTTCTACAGATATGCTAATAAAGTATATGTCTATGTATATATAAAAACACATTTGTATATATACATTATCTATATGATATACATAAAGCTATATGATATACATAATGTATATGTGTATTTGTATAACAGAAATTTGGAATGCGTATGTTCTAGGTAAGCAATAATGCCTGTGTCATTTTTGCTTTCTGCTCCACGCTCTGAGTGCAGATCAATCCCCGAGCCCTGCTGTTCGGCCATACCGCCTCGGTGACTTGTTTGTCCAAGGCGTCTGCCTCCAGCGAGAAGCAGTACATCGTGAGCGCCTCGGAAAGCGGGTGAGGCTTCCGCACACGTTGTTATGCACATCAGTTAAGTAATGCACATCAGATAAGTAATGAAAATGAAGGCTATGGAGGGGTTGCTTCCACTCATTTTTGATCTTTTCATTCCGAGTTTCTCTCCTTGCTGTTTTTCACTCACCTCCTGGCTAGCACACTCGCAGGTAGCCCAGGTGACGGGGCTGCTCCCGTGCCAAGCCCGGGCACGGAGCGCGCGGGAGCTCCCAGTCCACGGGAGGATGCGCCTGGGCTCACGGAGCATCGCCGCTCTTGCTTCTTGTGCCGCGGGGTTCGTGGCAGGATGCAGCACAGTTGTGTGCAGAGTAATCTCTGCCGCCCTGGATGTAATTTGTTTATGTTTGGATGGATAATCTCAGTTATTTATAAATGTTTGTCTGTGAGTGACTGATGTATGATGCTGTCAGCTGCAGTGCAGATACTTGTGTGTTTCCTTTTGCTTGGGTTCGGCTGCGGACGGACACCTGGGTCTTGCCCCTTTCCCTGCTCCTCCAGAGCACCTGCTTGTATCAGGACTTAAGCCTGTCTCTGTCCATGGTTGGCAGAGGATGATTCCTGGGCCTCTGAATTATACCTTAGTGTTTGCTGTCATGCGATTGAAATGCTCATTTTGGTAATAGGTTTCTTCCTTACAAGTATGGAAAAAAATAGGCTAACCTTTGACAGCTCAGGGGAAGCACTGGGAGTATAGAATAATTAGAAATACTTGTGAATACTTGCTCTGCATTACACACTCACATTTGCTTAATACTGGTGCCTTATGCTGAACATATGATGAGCACTTACATATTTCCCTTCATAATTTTGCTAGCGAAGCAGAGTTTGTTTAGATTACGGTGCGAGGACTAGAAATTCAAGTAAACTTTGAGTTTCCTTTATAAAAATATAACTCGTCTAGTTCCTAACTGTGGTTTAAATTTCTCCCGATATAAATGACTCCTAAATCCATTCAAAATATTTCATTTTGCCAAGTGGTTGTAATCTGTCTTTTGCATTTTAGGGAGATGTGTCTGTGGGATGTGAATGATGGGAGATGCATAGAGTTTACCAAATTAGCCTGTGCACACACTGGCATCCAGGTTAGTGCTCTGTGAAGGCTTGAGAAGCCCTGCTATATGTTGTGCAGGAGGGAGGCTGTAGCTCCCATAAAAACAAGGCTTTTTGGGGAGGAGAAGCTTGACAATGGCATTTTCCAAGCTGCTGCAATATGCCCATGTAGCTTGTGCTGTGTTCTGCATCATCAAACGCCCCTAAGCTGGTCATGTGCCTTACTGCAGCTTTGGGAAGGGAAATGCCGGGATTCAGGATGGGAAAGGCTGGAGAGGGCGGAGGCGTTAAGGGCAGCAGGGACGGGGAAGTGGGCGAGCGAGCACAGCCCAGGCCGGGAAGGGCTCCCTGGGGACACTGGCATGCACAGGATGGCACCAGTGCAGCTGGGCGATTCCTAAGCAGGTAGCCATTAGAACGTGTTTATGAAGTTAGGATTTTGATAAAAACAAAGGATTTGATGCTGCTCATGAAGCAAAAGCTCTGTACTTTGTTAACATCCCTTCAGTTCTACCAGTTCACTGTTGGGAGCCAGCGTGAAGGGAGGCTCTTGTGCCACGGGCACTACCCAGAAATTCTCGTTGTGGATGCTACCAGCCTTGAAGTTCTTTACTCTTTACTATCAAAGATATCTCCTGACTGGATCAGCTCCATGAGTATCATTCGGTCCAACAGAACCCAAGGTAATTATTTTTATTGCTTTTGTTATGACTTTGCCTTTGCAAGAGAAATAGTATCCAAAGGTCCCAGCAAGTGCCAGCTGCTCTGTGATCCTGAGGCTGCTTCAATATTTGTGCAACAAGAAGACCTGATAATCTTTAGTATTATTAATGTTGTCTCTGTTGCTGTTTCATCACATGAGGAGGGTTATATTTAAACACTTTCTCACAAAGAGAACCTCAATTCTAACTACATTCAGTGTGTGTGTGCACGTGTGTGTGCTCGTATGTGCATCCACATGCACAACAGGTTCTGTGTTCACTCAGCAAATAGTGAGTAGTTTTGTTATCTCATTCAACATATGCCTGTGTTGAAACCTGGAGAACAAAGTGATGCCCTGAGAATGGGGAAAGACTTTGGGATAACACGGCTAGCCCAAGCGTCCAAGCTGACACGAGCCTGGAAGGCTGTGAGCACGCTCAGTGCTGTGGTCTTGCTCACGTGATGCTTAGGATGCATCAAGATCACCTAATGATCGTGCTAGTGATTAGTGGCTGTATCAAGGGAACTGCCGTAGTGCTTCAGTGGGTGCTGTGGGAGGTGTGCAAGGAGTTTGCTGCTCACAACAGGATTGTGTGCCCAGAGCAGCTCACAGAAATACTGCAGTGCAGGGACTGCTGCTGGAGAAGGAGAGAAGCCTGAGGACTGCGGAGAGAGGACCTGTCCCCCAGTGCGAGCTTAGTGGAGAGACACATGAGTGGGCTCTGTTTGGAAGAGGGTTAGCTGGTGTGATCTGAAGCGATGCCCACCCACAGAGGCGCTTCGCGCTGCGGCTCCTGGGCAGGGCCGGGTTCCTCCCGAGGCCGCCCTTTGCCTTGCTCGGCTGAGCCTGCCCAGGAGCGTGGAGAGGCTTGAGGGCCAGGCCAGCCTGCACACCAGGCCTATGCCCAGAGCCCTGGCCCGGAAGGCTCTGTAGGTGACTGTGAGACCACCAGCACCGCGTGTGGCTGCGAGGGGCCTGTCCTGGCCACCTGCTGCCCCCATAAACGTGAACATTGGGATATTCTCACGTATCTCTGTACTCGGATACGCACAAACGGGCAACAAAGTGGATAAGCTTTTGTATTTATCCATCTGACTATTTTGTGCTTTCCTCCAGAGGACACTGTTGTAGCTGTTTCGGTGACTGGCATCCTGAAAGTGTGGATCATAACCTCGGACGTCAGTCGCATGCAGGTGAGCAAAGGCTGCCAGACTGGGGCTGTGCCACGGATGACTTGCATGCGTTTTTCTTAAATGAAGAAATGTTTTGTTGTTGTTGTTTTGTTTGTTTGTTTTTCATTTTTTAAGTGGTGCTAGAAGTGTTTTTCTTCTATATACATAGTAATGTGATTTTCTTTTACCTTCCAAAAATGAAATTCCTTAATCTTGTGTAACTGATTCTTCAAATTACAAACAAAACTTTGGTGCTTTTCTTTTCTTATGAAAAGAAAGCTCCACGGGGGCTGCAGTGCTGAGCAGATGAGCGCTGCTTGATGCTCTGAATCTCTAAATAAAAATAATGACCTCGTGCTTATCCCAGTTAGTGCCTTTTCTGTGGACGTGTCTTGTCTCTCAAGGAAATTTCTTACATACCACTTTAGTTCTGCTTGTCTG
>VZSG01000621.1:282349-301058 GCA_013398315.1 Nothoprocta pentlandii | reverse complement strand
TTAAATAAGTTGCATTGAATTAATTGTATTCCTCTTTTTCTTAGGATGCTACCCCAGTATTTGAAGAGGAGTCTAAGCCTATTTATTGTCAAAACTGTCAGAGCATTTCCTTCTGTGCGTTCACCCAGCAGTCGCTGCTGGTGGTGTGCTCCAAGTACTGGAGGGTAAGGAGAGCAGCTGAGTGAAAGCTGCTTCTGTCTTTTTTCTTCTTTTTTCTCACTATATATGAATGCCAGTTAAAGCATTTAGACCAAGAAGCTTATACAGCTTAAGCTGTAGAGTTCATTGAGTATAATCCCCTGCAAGTATATTGCCTTGCAGTGTAGGGAATATTATTTCAACAAATCAAGGCCTATTACATTTACCTGGATAAAATATATGATATAATATAATATATGTAATAATGTAATGTCCAGCTATATTTGTACCATCTTGGATAAACCTGTAGTCATTAGGTGGATGTTATATATTTTCCCATAAATTGTCTTTATCTTAAGTAAATATTATTTGAAGGTGATTTAATATGTCTGCACTGAAATAGTGAAATTAGCTGCTGTCTGGGCATTTTAATCTGCAGCTGGTTAACGACGAACATCGCTGTCTCCTTGCAGGTGTTTGATGCTGGCGATTATTCCCTCTTGTGCTCAGTCCCTAGTGAGAACGAGCAGACCTGGACTGGGGGGGACTTCGTGTCAGCTGATAAGGTGATTGTGTGGACAGAAGATGGACAGAGCTTCATCTACAAACTGCCAGCCAGGTACTCAGCATGGAAACTGCCCACCTCTTTATTTGCTGGGGACAGGGGGAACCAAAGAGGCTTTAATATCTTTGGCTTGTGTTTAGTTACGAGATTATGGGAAACTATGTAGATATTAATATTCCATGAGCATGTTTTGTGTGAGTCCCCAGTGTGTATCACGTTGAAGTTCTCACCATCTCCTGATTCTAGTGTAACTCCTGTTCACATCATGGTGGTGGCAGTTGGAGAATGTGTAATGGGAAAGGTTGCATTTTGCTGTTGAATAAGTGGCAAAAGCAAGCTGAAAAAATTTGCTGCTGTTTCTTCCTGAATTTATCTATTTCAAGCCACACATGCTCACCCTAAAGCCACCCTGCCTTCTTTCCTTCAGCTACAGATGTGTGGGGCCTGAGCTGAGTATGTTGGGGGCAGTTGTTGCTGCCTGCGAATTCCCTCTACATTAAAATGATCGCAGTGATCTGCAATGCGTGATCTGAACGACTGAAAATGTTAAAATGTGAAATGAAAAATGTGAAAGTGTTGGAGGATTGGGGAGGGCTGTTTTTGCTTTTTGAAACCAAAAGGAATCTAATGTGTTCTTTAACTCACCATACAGTAGTCTCTTTAACGTAGGAATTTTATTCTTTTTTGTTGTTTGTAAATCTAGTTGTCTACCAGCTAGCGACTCGTTTCGCAGTGGTGTTGGAAAAGCGGTGGAAAATTTAATCCCACCTTTACTGTACAGTGTATTGGACAGAGCAGATAAGCAGGTAAAATACATTTCCTTTGGTTTCCTTGCCTGTACTTGATTGTGTCACTGCACAAAATGTGACTGCATTTCTCTTTCAAAGACCTGAGGCTCATTTAGCTTGCCAGATGACCTCTGCCTCCCTCTCAAAGTAGACATTAGAGTTCTTGTTCTACTCAAAGGAGATATGTAGGAGAGTAACTACTAAGGACCCCTTGTTTGTGGTCTATTGTTTCTCTTTTCATATCCATGCAGGGTTAGTCTGTGCTCCAGCCTCTCCAGTTCTTTTCTACTAGCAGCCCAGCTGTGACCAGCCTCGCAGTGAGGTGGTCGCTGAGCAAACAGACCCGTTCAGCGCCGCTCCTTACGCCTGAAGCACTTGGGGGTTTGCAAAGGAAGTAGCATCCTGTTCCGGGGGCCCGAATCTTCTCTGAATTACAACCCATTCTTACATTGCACAATAAACTCTATGTGTTATAAACTAATACAGCTTCAGGCTGTGCAAGCACATCAAGTAATGCACAATACTGTTAATTTATGAATCCTGTTATTACAAAACTGCAGGTTTTTTTTTTTTTTTTTTTAATTTATTTTAACCATTTAATTTTGGGGCAAATTTGGACATTGGTATTTTTAAACTTTTTTTTAATCTTTATGTTGTCCAGGAATTTCTAACACAGATGAGTTAGATGAATGTTGAGTTAGTGCATGATTTGCTTGTGCCTGAACTTGTTCTAATTATTATTATTATTATTATTATTTATTTTTTAACAGTTACTGATATGCCCTCCAGTTACTCGATTCTTCTACGGCCGCGGAGAGTTGTTCAAGAAGCTGCTCATCCAGGGGGACTCCTCAGGGCGCCTGTGCATCTGGAGCGTGCCCGAGGCCCTGGAGCAGCGGGACAGCGCAGCAGGTGACCCCGCGTTGCGGGCGCCTTCTGGGGCCGCCCGCGGCACCGCTGCTGCTCTTGCACATGCAGCAGTCACATTTCCCCTGCCTTTAGCCACGTGCTCTCGTAGTTGATAGCTCACAGCATTTTTCATAGTTGATACCTCACATAAATGTGCTTTCTGGATTGCATTTGCTTAATGCACTTCTATGAGCAGATACACATTGAGAAAGGCAGATTGTATCAAGGAATAAGTTAAACAGTTTTGGGAAATACGTGAATAAACTGAAATGAAGTTTGTTGGCTTGTTTTTGCACTAAATTCCCGTTTGTTTCCAGCACTCAGGCAGTCCCTCAGCAACTTTCAGTTTCAGGCTGCCAACCATTTTTTTCCTTCATTTCACACTTTTTCATCTGGATTACTGAAATTACAGATGAAATTTGTGCTTCTCGAATAGTATGTTTTTAGTTAGCTTATTGTAGGAGTTACAGTAGTTTTAAATACTTGATCAAAAATCTCAGTTTACCCCGTATACTTTTCAGGCTTCAGTTCTTACCTGCCTTACTTTGCAGCTGCCAGCCGTGTTTGCTGCTGCCTGCGTACGTGGCTTTGTCCTGCAGCTGAGCACAAACACATTTCATTTCTCCCACGCGTTCTCAGGGCTTCCATGTGTTGTGCAACAACTCTCATGGAGTTGATTAATCGGTTTCCAGGATGTGTGTTTTATTTGGTGTAAAGTGCTGCAGCATGATGTATTTAAAGGCAGGCGCTGAGATATTCTGCAGGTCTTAGTTCCTTTCCCCCCCTCCCCTCTTTCTTCCCTCCAACAGGACTACAAGCAACAACTTCAATATCCCTACAGGAAGCCTTTAATAAGCTGAGCCCTCACCCCGCTGGCATTATAGACCAGCTGAGCTTAGTACCAAACGTGAAGGAGCCGCTCAAGGTGACAGCCAGCGTGTACATCCCGGCGCACGGGCGCCTGGTGTGCGGCCGCGAGGACGGCAGCATCGTCATTGTGCCGGCCACGCAGACGGCCATCGTGCAGCTCCTGCAGGGCGAGCACATGCTGAGGAGAGGTACGTGCACCAGCTTCCCAGGCTGGCACTGCCTGAGGGCACCCCAGGCTCCTGGCACTGCCGAGCTCCCGCCAGGCACAGCCCGGTGAGGCACGGGTGCAAGGAGGGAGCATCAATCTGCTTTGCTGTAAAAACCGGGGTGAGGAGGACGTGGAGAAACCACATAACCCTATTGTTAACAAGCCTGACGTTGCTCTATGTAGTGAGAAACTTAAGTGGTAAGTGAAGTGCAGCCAGCTTGAATCAGCTTCTGGATGTTCCTTGCCCAGAAAGATCTCGGTATTTCTCCTGGATTCCTTTTGAGATGTAGTAGCAAAATTACAGTGGGGACATCCTTGTCTTGTCTCCGGAATTGCTCTGGGCACCACGTTCCCTCGTGTAGCAAGGGGCCTCTGGAGATCTCCTCTGGAAATTAGCACATTTAGAAGAGTTAATTTGCATGCATACGTTGGTATGCTGCTGTACATGCTGCGTCCAGGCGATTTTGTCATAATATTTTTATGATCTTGTGTTTTGACATATGCAGATGAATAAAAAAGAGTATTTAAGTATTTTGCTATTAGGTGGATATATGAGGTTGTTATATTTTCCTTATATAAATTGATTTGCTTTGTATAATGTTGAACTACAGTGAAATTTTTATGTAAAGCTCAACTGCCTGAAAGTCAACAGTGTTATTCTTGAGGTCACTGCTGGTGACTCTTAACCTCATAGAAATACAGAAGTGCCTGCATGTATCTTGTTGGGCTGCTGTGCTTACTAGGAAGCATAGTCTTGGAGAACAGTTTAACTCCGTCATGCAGACATTACATAACAAATTTCCTTCTGACACTTAGTGCACGGCCCTGTTTTATTAAATCTGCCTTTTAATCTGCCTTTAAAGCATTTCTAGGCTCGTTTTTCATTATTTCCAAATTTGAAGTGGGCACCCTGAGCCTATCCAGTACTGGCACCCTCGTGTAGCACTGCAGGCTTGCAGGCTACTGCAGGGGCTGACGCAAAGCGAGATTTCTGTAGACTTCTCTTGGTCATAACCCTGGAAAAAGGGATTTTTTTTTTTTTTTCTCCCACATCTTTGTGGTCTTTTATTTGGGGGGAAGCACTTCTACTAAGGAAAGCTGAATTAGTTTCAAGCGAGATCTTGTGGCAAGACAAAAGAAGGATCAGTCAGACCACTTGAAGTCTTAAATACCCATCACATTTTTAAAACAAGGCAAGAATTTAGGACAAATTCCAATAGGTCTACGTCTTTTTAATCAATAGCAGGCTGCTGCTTAATATTCTGCATTAGAAACTGTTCTAATTTCTGTTTTTCTTTTCTTTCCCCTTCCCTGACCTCCCACCCCGAATTTCTCAGGTTGGCCCCCTCACCGGACTCTCCGAGGCCATCGAAACAAAATTACATGTTTACTGTATCCTCACCAGGTTTCTTCTCGTTATGATCAAAGGTATTTGATCTCAGGTGGTGTGGATTTCTCAGTCATCATATGGGATATATTTTCTGGAGAGATGAAACATATCTTCTGTGTGCATGGTGGAGAAATTACACAGCTTCTAGTTCCACCAGAAAACTGTAGCGTAAGTTTGAATCCTTCTCGAGAATGTGAATGTAACGTAACACACTGAAGAGTTAGAGCTGAGCCAAAGTGTAACACCTGCAGATTTTTAAGAACAGTTTAATTGCTCTGTTGATTTCATTTGTGTTTAAAAGTAGAATTAAAAATAGTGGAAGAAATGGATATTAAAACATAGCTAAGGAAATGGTTATTGGCATTACATGATAGACAGCATTAACAGTGGGAGAAGGTTTTTACAACGTGGAAGTGAAGGCAGAGACTGTGCCCAAAGGCCTTGGGATGCGGCAGGAAGCATCCACCATGCAGCAATAACTGATTTTTTCCCCTTTATTTCCCTTTGTCTCCTATTATTTTTTGAGCAACATTTTTCTGTTTTACTTATCCTCATTTTCTTGCTGCTTTCATTTCTTGCTCCCATTTGCTTTATTTTTGCACTGCTTAGCCCTGCTGACATGGTCTATTCCTCCCTAGATCCTGGCTTTAAAAATACCTAAGAAGTTAGCTTGTTGTACTAAACTAAGGGTAAATGGAAGATTTTATGTAAAAGCTTATCTAACTATTAGCCTAATGATAAAGTCTAGGAAAAACTGGAAAAAAAAATCAATATATAAAATTTAAAATTATAATTTAAAACCCAATAAACTCTGAGTAGTTCTTTTGAATAACTTTACCTGCAGCAGTGTTTAGTTGTGCATACAGGACAACACACATTCTGTGTAATAAATCCAAATGCTTGGCTTCTCTTTTTCTTTGATTTGCCAAGAAACATGAGTCAACATTCCTGTCTATCACAAGAAAAACTAAACATAAGCGAAAGGATTGAATGCAGGTAGTCTGTATTTTGTTTGAACTGCTTTATCAATTGCCTGAATCTGCTTTTCAAAAACGTGTTTTATTATTTTTGTGACAGTTTTGAACCCTTCACAGGTATTTTCCTTTCAAATGTTAAATATTTGAAAAGCAGGTGAGGGGGGATTTTATTTTCCTTATGGGACAATTACAAGCTGTCCCTAGTGGTCAAAGAAAGAAAGAAGGGTATCGGCATGAGGCTTCCCTGGTGAACCTCTAGTGACGTTGGTCGAGTGTGTTGGGCTTTGAGCCGTGGCAGCTGAGCAGGCAGGGCCCTCCTGCACGAGCTCGAGAGAATTGCAGTGGGTGACGTTTGGTTCTGGTGAGGTCAGGAGGGATTTTGCTCTGGGCTGAGGTGCTTGAGGTTTGCTTATCAAATGGGTTGTTTATTACCTGAAGAGTCCGAAGAATATTTTACTGTTTTTTATTGTACTATTTTATCGAATGTAAGCTAGTCAGAGTATGATCAAAGTAATGCTGGTGTGCTGTTTGTTTCTCTGAAGGCGCGAGTCCAGCACTGCGTGTGCTCCGTTGCCAGCGACCACTCCGTGGGCCTCCTGAGCCTGCGGGAGAAGAAGTGCATCATGCTGGCCTCCCGCCACCTCTTCCCCATCCAAGTCATAAAGTGGAGGCCCTCGGATGACTACCTGGTCGTGGGGTGCTCCGATGGGTCTGTGTACGTCTGGCAAATGGATACTGGTAAGGCTCGATACAGAGACACAGATTTTAAAAAAGATATATATGTACACACACACACACACACGATAATTGTTCTTCGCAAGTTGGTTGTATCTCTGGGAGATGAGTTAATTATTTTCACGTGTTTATATTAAAAATTAGTTCTCCAAACGTTTCTCAAATTTCTAGATTGTCTAAGCATTTGTTAAATGCCTGTTTCAGTATTTGGAAGAATTTATTTCATTTTGGAAAAGTCTACCTTGCTGTTTTTCCTGGGCATGATATCCCGTTTAACAGTTGAATTGCAAACACTGGCAGCACATAATGCATTAGTGTTTGTATAATTTACTTGCAGCTTAGTGTAGAAATGCAGCATCTTAAATCTTCAAGAATTTCCACTCTTACAGAGTGAAGAATAATCATAAATTGGTTTTGTTTTTTAAGTAATGCTTAGAATTTTAGTGTTTGAGTAGTTTAGAAGACTTCAGGAAAGTAAGAACAGACCTTAAACAAGGCATAAAATAATAACTTCTTTGTAGAAAATTCTGTTTGTGGTAGTTGAAAGGGAGAAGGCGAGAAGTAATGCATCAGAATATTTACTGTAAGTAACTACCTTCTCACTGCTTAGCTGAGTTTAGGGGGAAAAAAAGTGTAATATTGTCTGAGGTAGTTGGGTGGGGAAAAAAGAAAATATTTGAAAATATTTTTTGTTAGAAACGCCAAGCAGCTGCAGTCTTTGCTGTGTGGTCAGTGGCGAGCCGTGCTGTGTGCGGTGGGTTGTGCTGGCGCTGTGCTGCAGTGCAGGGTGTTTCTGCCCGTGGCGGCTGGTGGCATCTGGGCGCCTTTGTGCCTCACCGGTGCCTTTGCCCCGGCACAGGAGCTCTGGACAGGTGCGTGATGGGCATCACGGCCGTGGAGATCCTGAGCGCCTGCGACGAGGCGGTGCCGGCCGCCGTGGACGCCCTCAGCCACCCGGCCGTCAACCTCAAGCAGGCCATGACCCGCCGCAGCCTGGCCGCCCTCAAGAACGTGGCCCACCAGAAGCTGCAGACTCTGGCCACCAACCTCCTGGCTTCAGAAGCCTCCGACAAGGTGGGACATCCTTTGGGGTTTGTGCAACCTTTATCTTCGTAAACGTAATAGGGAAAGTCCTCGTCAGCGCGAGCTGAGTGGGTCTTACCCAAAGCACTTGGTAATTTTCATAGAGACTTAGGCTGACTTTAAAGTGTTAGGTCAGTTGCAGGATTTATTTTCCTGGAGTGTAAGTTTCAGCCTTGGTCAGTGTAATTCTATAGTTTCTAGTGCTGGTGGTACATTTTCTTTTAAGATTTTCTTTGCAGTTTTCTTTCTTACATTTTTTTCTAAGATTGTTCTCATTTCTGTGCAATGTGCCGATCCATCTGCTCGCAAATGCATGGTTTATACGAGATGGCAATGCTCACGAAAGCAGATAATCTGAGCCCTAGTCCTTCGGGCTCTCCCTACAAATTGTATCCGCCCATTTGTCCCTGTGGAGCCGGTGGTGCCGGGAGAGGCGCCCAGCAGTGTTCCCCGCTCCCGGGCTCGGGCTGCTGACCACAGCCGCCTTTTCTGTTCACTCGCGCCAAGGCCGCAGCTTGGCAGGGAACGAGGGCCCTGGACCGGCCTTACCTGGGCTGGAAACCAAAGGGGTTTGGACTAGGAGCTGGCCCTGTGCATTGGGATTCACTCGTGTCCCATATGGACACAGGAATTTTTCCTCAATTTAAAGGTTTCAGCACATAGGATAAGAATTTACATGGGTAATTTTAATTGGAAGCAGTTAAGTTAAACTATAACTTTATAAGCAATCAAATTAAACACCTAAGGGCTATAAGCTGCTCAGTGTGGCTTTTCTCACTGTACTGTAGCAGTCGGGCACCGTGGCGGGCTGCGCTTTGCCGTGCAGAGCGGCTGGGGCGGTAGCGCAGCGCCCACGCTGAGCTCGTGCTGCCCGGCCCTGCCCGGCGGCACCCAGGGCTCCGAGCCCTCCCGCCCGCTGCTGCGGCTGCGTTTCCACGGGAATCTCCTCCGTGCTGCCTGGGACATCCCGCACCCAGGGCTCCAAGCCCTCCCGCTGCGGCTGCAGCTGCGTTTCCACGGGAATCTCCTCCGTGCTGCCCGGGGCATCCGGCACCCAGGGCTCCAAGCCCTCCCGCTGCGGCTGCGTTTCCATGGGAATCTCCTCCGTGCTGCCTGGGACATCCTGCACCCAGGGCTCCGAGCCCTCCCGCTGCTGCTGCAGCTGCGTTTCCACCGGAGCCTCCTCTGTGCTGCCTGGGGCATCCTGCGCCCAGGGCTCCAGGTGCCTCCTGCCGCTGCTGCGGCTGCATTTCCACAGGAATCTCCTCCGTGCTGCCCGGGATGATGCCCCCGAGCCCGCTCGGCTGCGCACTCCCCTCGTCCCGCCCTCCGCAGCGTTTGTGCAAATGCACGAAGGTTCTGCTCATTCCTTATGCAAGTGGGAGCCTTCCCCGGTCACTGCAGAGTAATGAGGGTTGGGAGGACCTGCCTTTCTTTTTATTTACCTTTATCTTTTCTCGTTGATATGTTTGTTTTGTGCTCCCTGCAGTAATGGGTTTAGTGGATTTCCGTTCTGGAGTCTTCCATTCTGGATTTCTGTTCTGAGCTGCCCTTTCACTGTTTATGCATTGGTCGTTTATACATTGGTACTGCTTTCACTGTCCTTTTCTCTGGGTTTAGCAAGGATGTAAGGATATGCACAAAAATTTTTACCTTTCAGATGGGTGGTGATAACTACTTAATACCACCAACCAAAACCATCCCTTCAATATTCTTCTACACGTTCCCTAGTTTACACTGTTGTTTTTGATGCTTCCTGCTCTTTTCGTTTATATTTATCATTGTTTCTCATATTGAGTCTTTAAAGATCTGGGTTTGGTACCACTTTATACTCACGCAGTTGTGCTCCTGCTGTTAACTGCATAGACAGGGATCCAGCCTTGCTCCCTATTCATATGGAAGAGTTACGCTTTGGATTTGCACTAGCATTGCGGAATGGGATCAGCATTGGCTTATTTTTTTATTCCTTCCCTCCCATATTACGCATTGCAAATATATACAGGGAAGATATATATATATATATATATACACACACACACACACATCTTAGATTTCAAAACTATGTAATATGAAAAGTAGCTTTAACATTTTAACATTAGTTTTAACATTCTGAGCAGCAAACAGAGTACATGGAGGATGTATCCCTGGAATAACTAGTACTGTGTAAAATGTTTATGGAGCTTCACTATGGAGGACAGTACAGCACAGGAGGCCGAATTTTGCTTTGCTGCTGTTCCTATAAAATCTGTTTTAAAGTAACGCAGCCCTGAGGCCTTTCAAACTATCTGTTCTCATTTCTGGATGCATGGTCAGTGCTCCTTGAGCAGGAGCTGGGCTCGCCGCTCTCCCGAGCTCCTTTCCCATTCACACACATTCCTGCTATGATCCTTCACACTCCCTGGCTTCCTCCTCCAGCAGTGACCTATCAGAGCAGACTAATTAATTAATTACCCTGTTCTTGCCACATACAAGCGTGGCCGGGCACTAGGAGCCTGCGTTGCTGCGTGGTGGAGCGGCGCGGACCTGCAGTGCGCGGCAGTTCGTGCTGCGGGCAGCAGAGGGGAGCAGAGATCTGCGGCCAGCGGCTCCAGGACTTCTCCCACGCGCTGAGTGGCATGTTTTCCAAGCAGGATGGATGGAGACCGCTCTCCATTACACCTCTTGCTGCCACAAGGATGTGTTCAGGCTTTGCTAGCGTNCCGCCCTCCGCAGCGTTTGTGCAAATGCACGAAGGTTCTGCTCATTCCTTATGCAAGTGGGAGCCTTCCCCGGTCACTGCAGAGTAATGAGGGTTGGGAGGACCTGCCTTTCTTTTTATTTACCTTTATCTTTTCTCGTTGATATGTTTGTTTTGTGCTCCCTGCAGTAATGGGTTTAGTGGATTTCCGTTCTGGAGTCTTCCATTCTGGATTTCTGTTCTGAGCTGCCCTTTCACTGTTTATGCATTGGTCGTTTATACATTGGTACTGCTTTCACTGTCCTTTTCTCTGGGTTTAGCAAGGATGTAAGGATATGCACAAAAATTTTTACCTTTCAGATGGGTGGTGATAACTACTTAATACCACCAACCAAAACCATCCCTTCAATATTCTTCTACACGTTCCCTAGTTTACACTGTTGTTTTTGATGCTTCCTGCTCTTTTCGTTTATATTTATCATTGTTTCTCATATTGAGTCTTTAAAGATCTGGGTTTGGTACCACTTTATACTCACGCAGTTGTGCTCCCACTGTTAACTGCATAGACAGGGATCCAGCCTTGCTCCCTATTCATATGGAAGAGTTACGCTTTGGATTTGCACTAGCATTGCGGAATGGGATCAGCATTGGCTTATTTTTTTATTCCTTCCCTCCCATATTACGCATTGCAAATATATACAGGGAAGATATATATATATATATATATACACACACACACACACATCTTAGATTTCAAAACTATGTAATATGAAAAGTAGCTTTAACATTTTAACATTAGTTTTAACATTCTGAGCAGCAAACAGAGTACATGGAGGATGTATCCCTGGAATAACTAGTACTGTGTAAAATGTTTATGGAGCTTCACTATGGAGGACAGTACAGCACAGGAGGCCGAATTTTGCTTTGCTGCTGTTCCTATAAAATCTGTTTTAAAGTAACGCAGCCCTGAGGCCTTTCAAACTATCTGTTCTCATTTCTGGATGCATGGTCAGTGCTCCTTGAGCAGGAGCTGGGCTCGCCGCTCTCCCGAGCTCCTTTCCCATTCACACACATTCCTGCTATGATCCTTCACACTCCCTGGCTTCCTCCTCCAGCAGTGACCTATCAGAGCAGACTAATTAATTAATTACCCTGTTCTTGCCACATACAAGCGTGGCCGGGCACTAGGAGCCTGCGTTGCTGCGTGGTGGAGCGGCGCGGACCTGCAGTGCGCGGCAGTTCGTGCTGCGGGCAGCAGAGGGGAGCAGAGATCTGCGGCCAGCGGCTCCAGGACTTCTCCCACGCGCTGAGTGGCATGTTTTCCAAGCAGGATGGATGGAGACCGCTCTCCATTACACCTCTTGCTGCCACAAGGATGTGTTCAGGCTTTGCTAGCGTTCCTGCTCGGTGCACAGTCACCTTCCATGTGTGTACACCTGAGCGTAGTAGGTGCAGGTGTCTCCCTGTGCTCTCCATCCCAGCACACACAGGGCAAAAAGAGCCTGGTGATGATTAGGAACAAAGGTGTTTTTGTTATGTTGTTGCTGCTAATGTTGTCATTGGGACCCACTTGACATTCTGAGAAAATAACAACTAGATTTACAATAAATAAGGAGTGTGTAAATAGATCGGTGCATTGTAGAACATGAGCAGTTATTATTCATTGACATTTAATTATTTCTATTCTAGTTCCTAATATTTACTTCTCATGACAAAGTTATGCTTATTTAATAACTTCTTTATTCTTAGAACTGACCACAGGATAAAAGGGGTCAGAACTGGGGGGTTTGCTCGTGTGCGGACTCTAGGCCCTTGTTTGTTTATGTAGCTTTCTGAACTAACTGGTCCTGCAGCTTCTCTAAGAAGAAAAGAGCTAGAAGGTGATGGTTTCCATTTAATTCTTATTTCTCTATGTAAGTGAAGCAGGTTTTAGTTTGAGAAAGGACAGAAATTAAGAATTATTTAATTCTTCTGGAGCTGCCCATGTTACTGAGGATTTTACCGGGTCTGCCTTTCTTTGGTCGTGCATTCGGAGCACATCTCTTGAGGTATGCGTGTGCATATGCTGCTGTTGCCTTGGTCACTGGCGTTTTTCACAAAATTTGTACATTAGAGTAGTGTAAGTGTTTAAAGAGCACTCTTCAGAGCTGCTGTTGGTGATATTTTAGTAGAGAAAACCTCTCGCAATGTGAGGAGATGTCAAAGGAGACCTTCCTTCAAGGCACTTCCTTCAAGGTTGTGCTTTCACAGACAAAAGACAAACACGGCAATGAGTTATAAAAGAAAATTGGTCCTTGGTGGCTTTGGTGCCCGAAACTTGGCTGAGGCCATGAAAGTATCAGTTGCCATTCACTGCACATGAAGCATAACTCATCTTTTAGAGTTCATCTTCTGTATAGCAAGTGTGAAGTTCTTTCTTGTCTAGAGGTCTGTATTTATGTGAAACTTTTCTAAGCAATATTTTGTAGTTTAGGGATGTCTTATTTGATCCCAAGCTTCATATTCCTGACATCTAAAAGCAATATTCACAGAATCCCAGAATTGTTGAGGTTGGAGGGGTGACCCTGGGGGACACCACTGGCCACAGGCCTCCAGCTGGACTCGGCCCCATTTATCACCACCCTCTGGGCTCTGCCATCCAGCAGTTCTCAATCCACCTCATGTTGTCTAGAAAGAATACTGTAAACATTTCATATCATGCATTGCACCTGCACAAGTGTTCAAAGCTTCCTCAGTAGCTGAATGAGCTTTATGAAAAGTATTAAGCAATTCAATTAAAATTTTTTGTTTGTTTGTTTCATTACAGGGGAATTTACCTAAGTATTCCCATAACTCCCTGATGGTTCAAGCTATAAAGACCAACCTAACGGATCCAGATATACACGTGCTCTTCTTTGATGTAGAAGCACTGATTATTCAGCTGCTGACAGAGGAGGCCTCTCGGCCCAGCGCTGCCCTTATTTCCCCGGAGAATTTGCAGAAAGCCTCCGGCAGCGCTGACAAAGGCAGCTCCTTCCTGGCTGGTAAGCGAGCAGCAGTTCTCTTCCAGCAGGTCAAGGAGACCATCAAAGAGAATATAAAAGAACATCTTCTCGACGATGAAGATGAGGATGAAGAATCAATAAGACAAAGAAGAGAAGACGGTGACCCAGAATACCGCTCCAGCAAATCCAAACCATTGACCTTGTTAGAATATAATCTAACCATGGACACGGCAAAGCTCTTTATGTCCTGTCTTCACGCGTGGGGCTTGAATGCTGTCCTAGACGAGCTCTGCCTGGATCGCCTTGGGATGCTCAAGCCGCACTGCTCTGTGTCCTTCGGCCTGCTGTCCCGGGGCGGCCACATGTCCCTCATGCTCCCTGGCTATAACCAGGCCATAGGTAAACAGTCGTATGAGAGTGCACAGGTGGGAAGGAAAATGTCCATTACCGAGGGCCTGGGAAAGGGGACATACGGCGTGTCCCGTGCTGTCACCACCCAGCATCTCCTCTCCATCATTTCCCTGGCAAACACGCTGATGAGTATGACTAACGCAACATTTATTGGAGACCATATGAAGAAAGGTCCCACCAGGTATGGAAAGTGCCCATTTTGTTTGACTTGTGGTAACTTTCTTTCAGAGTTGATATTTTAATACAGATTTAAATTAATTTATTTATTCACTTGGTCTTGAGGTATTAATGGCTGTGATAACCTTTGATGTCTAGATAAACAGAATGCATTTCTTCTTTCTTCAGTATACCATTTTTTAATGCCAAGATGGCTTAATTTAATGGAATTATGTAAGTTAATGTAACGTTGGGTTACCATAATTTGCCTTGATAAGGCTGAGAAGCCCTTTTTATTCTTTATTTTTAATGCTTATTGTTTTTAAAGAGTCTTATAATTGAGGTCAAATTATGAATTAGTGAAAACTTATACATAGACTTTTCATTGTGTTTCATCAAAGAATAAACCAGAATTTGTAGTTGACACCTGTTTTTTGAAATCAAACTGACTTTTCTTACAGTTTGCTTTTCAAAATTTGATTAGTTACAGTATCTTTAGCAAATAATCTTTTTTTTCCCCTTCCTCCACTGTTTCTCCTCTCACTCTTCACACACACTTTATATTTAGGCCTCCTAGACCAGGAACTCCTGAGATGACAAAAATGAAGGCCCCCCCTTCAATATCAAGTCATGCAGCTCAAGGACAAATTAAGCAAGGTAAAAATCACCTTCTCTAAAACGATTTGGTATCTCATTTCAGAGCTTGACACTGAAGTTGTCAACTTTCTATCAAGTGATGGAAAAAAAAAAATACTACCAGCATCTACATAGGGGGGGAAAAGGTAGTGTAATATTCTAGGCAAAAATTTTAATGACTAAGAGCTTTATAAAAATCCATACGAGGTGCTGATGCTGTCATGGAGTCATTCTCTGACTTTGGATGTTTGCATATTTTAAGTGCTCCCAAGCATTTTGCTCTTGAGCATCAGGTGACAGTCGCACATTTGAAGTCTCTATCTAAATGGGGCACACACTGGCCCAATGCAGGAATGACACCTACAGTACTTCTAAGCTAAAGTTTAAAGATATATATTTGGAAGTAATATATACACGCTATGAAGGCAAATGTTTATTTTAACTCTGTTTTTACCTCTGCTACTGCTGTCATTAATTGGAATTATCAGAGATGGCAATGGATGATGGTTTAATAGTATTTTCTAGTTTATATTTTTTTGAAAGCACAACAAGTAAGTGTACGGATACAAAACAGCATGTGATATAAGAGAAGGATGTATCCAAGATTAGACAGGAATTTCCTATTGGAAATATTGGCTCCCCCAGAAAGAGGAAGCAAGAGCGGCTCTAGATCAGGTTGCTGCTCTTTGACGGGGCAAATGAACTAATTCTGCCAATGCCAGAAATAAAATAAACGTGAAATACCACGATGCAGCTGTTTTTCACTTGAGCACAAAATTAAGGAGCAAAGGAGCTGTTGGACAGAGAACAGAGGTGGGGATGCTGGGGTGCTGCTGCCCGGGATGCGGCCGGGATCGCTCATGGTGGAGAAGGGCAGCACTCCTGTGGGGCTGCTGGGGGGAGATGCAGTGTGACCCATTGGGATACAGGTGACTAAAACCCTGCCCAGAGTGCTGGAATGAGGCACTGGCGAGAGGAGAGCAGCCGAAGGCTCTAACGGCCTGGGGAGCTCTGAACGTTCAGGGAGCAGGTGGCGTTGGAGAAGCGCTCCGGCTTGGGGAGCCGCTTCGCCACGCGCTGACACGGGGACAGGACCCTGGCGGCCCCCAGCCGCACAGGGACACTCGCCCTTTCCGCTGCGCGATCCGGGATGCCATGGAGAAAGCAGCAGTGGGCAAGAGCCAGGCCAGGAATGCGCCCCAGGAGATCGGGGAGCGCACCTGGCTTCAGGGCGGACAGCATGGCTTTGGGGGGCTGTTTTGGGGCTTTGTTTTGTTTTGTTTTTAGTTTTTTTTTTTTTTTTTTAGCATGGCTTTGGGGGGCTGTTTTGGGGCTTTGTTTTGTTTTGTTTTTAAATCTTTTTTTTTTTTTTTTTTTTTTTTTTTTTTAAAGAAGTGCTTGAAAGATCAGGATTTCCCAGAAATCACATCTATATGACAAGTTCTGTTTTTCTTTTTTCTTTTTTAGAAAAAGTATTTCTCCCAGATAAGATTTATGTTTCTCTATAGTTCCATTTTGATTATACTTCCCAGAATGAAAGCTATGTCATTCTCTTTGAAATAGGCTTGCTAATTACAGTGATGGATTTTTTTTCCTTTGTTAGAAAAAGTAAATGTATAAAGCTGTTAGGAATAGAATTGATAAAAATGAAATTCCATGTGCTGTTCACAGTGCAGAAAAACACTCGTTTTTAAACAGTCCCTTTTTCTACATTTGGTGGCATGTGCTACATGCTTTTAGGGGAAGGTAGTTTTGTTTCTGAGGGCACCCTTAGGTCTTGAGGCTTTTCAGCATCCTCTCTGTACATCCATCCTGTGCAGCATCTTGCCGCTTATAGATTTCTAGCGCTATTATTAAAAAAAAAAATCAATTAGTATAGCTACAAGTGCTGCCTATTATGCCGTGCTTGATCTCTGTCCCTTTGACCTGTGTCTGCGGAGTGCAGCGGAGCCCCGTGCTGCCCAGCTCGCGGGCCAGCTGCTCCCGTCGCAGCGCTGGGGACAATGGGTGACCTTGGAAGGCAGCGAGCAATAACAAAGAAAAGGAGAAGGGAAAAAAAAAAGCAGAACTTGAGAATAAAACTCCCCTTCTTTGCACAGGATTGTTATGTTTTATGAAGGGGATGTCTGTTTTTGGCGTGGCGCGGGACGCGCATTGCGGTGTGCAGCACTCGCGGCGCGCTCGCGCGGGAGGCGCGGGCCGCAGTGGCCTTGCAGATGTCCCCCCGCCAGGGAAGCAAAGCAAACATGCCCTGGCGCACACAAAGCCTAATCCGCTCGGAGCGGGACCCCTTTGTCCTTCTGCAACGGAATAAAAGCGGGGGATTAGCGCGAAGATGCTTGCGCACGACATACGATGGTTTCGCTGCGGGCAGGAAGTGTCAGGTAGTGACCTGTAAATCCCCGCGCAGAGCCGGCTGCAGCGCGTGTGCCAGAAGGCCCGCCTGCCTTTCATGTGGTAATTACAAGTCATGAAGCGTTAGTCAAGTGGAATGTTTAGAAGCGCTTGTAAAACGCATTGGCGCCAAGAAATTAGGCAGGGTCCTAAGTAAACTCCAGCCTTGATGAGCGCTCACGAGCTGTGCTCTTCCGTAGCTGCTGGGCTGCGCTCTTCTGCAGCGTGCCCCGGGTGTTTGTGTGTATGTTCGCACTGCCGCCTTTGACGCAGGTTCCAAAGTGTCTGAATTTAAACTGAATTGCACTAAAACACATTTAAACAGAATTGCATTAAAACGAGCAGTCAGCAATACGTTTTGTGCCATTTTAGAGTAATAGAAATAAGCTGGGTATTTAGTTCTAGCTTAATGAATAGAGGAAACTTAAAAGCTATCTGGATATGGGAAAAGTACATCAATAGTGGGACTTGCATTTTTCTGTTCATAGTGAAGGGTTGCAAAATGAGTCCACGCTCTTTAAGAACATACTGGTAATATTTTTGTTGATAGGTGCTTTGGATCTTGGAAATGCACAAATTGACGCCAGCGTATCTGTGTTTTTCTGCAGTTGCATGTCCTCCTCTCACTCACATTGCACTTCTTGTAAAACCTAGATTTTTTTTTTTCTTTAAGATTACCATGGTTTCCTCCAGTTTTGTTTTTCATTCTTCAGTAATACTAATCTGTTTTTCAGAAGCTGCTCTCCTCACTTTCCTTTTTTTTTTCTCTTTATTTCTTCTTTTTCCTTCTGCAAGTTGCTCCTGCTGTTTCTTCTAGCACTGAAGCTGCTCACTCTGGCTCTGACCCTGCTCCTACTTTACATACCTGTTTCTTAGTAAATGAAGGTATTCTTTCCTCATTTTCTATCTATTTGTCTCTTACTTTCTACTAATGTTCCTTATCATTGTTATGACATGACTTTGATCTATGTAGGTGTTATTCTTTATAAGAACAGAGACACCAAGTCTAATTTCATGCACTTTGCTGTTAGTGCTGGTGAAAGATGAGCAGATCTGGCCTGCGCAGATCTTTGCAGAAAGTCACCTCCTGAATATTGTTTTGGAGATGATATTTTAGAATTTATTTGGTCATGCCTGTTTCTTTTAAGAAATGATCTCAGTCATTTCCAGAGGGGAAAATGTCAAACTTGAAGTATTAGGCAAATTTGTGATCCAGGTGAGGCTTGTTCTTCTGGAAGGCTCCTTCTAGAAGAACTCTGCCCGCTGCTCCCCAGCTCGGGAGTGGTGCTGGGCTCTGCGGGTGCCCCCTGCGGATGAGGACCCAGTGACGTGTTTGGTGCTGGTTCTGTGTCCTTCCCGTGTCGCCGCTGTGCCTGTAGCCCGAGTGTGGCTGGGTGGGGAGCCCCAGGGCCGCCCAGCACGTGGCAGGTCACAGGGCCAGACATCGACGATAGTTTCATTGCAAAACCATAAATTCCCATTTTCATACATCCCTAGCAGAAACAGCTCTCAAAATAGATTTCTACTAGCAATAAAGGGGTTTACTAACTGAAGCATTCTGATTTTTTAATGCTCAGTAATGTTGACAATTTACAAATATCGATCTTCCCAGCTCACCGGGATGCCACCGGGTGCCCCATGTCCAGGTGTCCCTGCTGGAGCAGGGGCTGCCCAGGATGATCTCAAGAGCACCCTTCCAGCCCCAACCATCCTGGCATTCTGGGATCCGTATGCTGACCCCAAATCATATTTATCAAATTTCTCAAATCACCATAGAGCGTAATTTTA